>OY720449.1:47514342-47851842 GCA_963082715.1 Harpalus rubripes | reverse complement strand
TTTACCGATTTTTAATTTCACTTTTTTACCAAAAATCTAGAAATTTTGAACCCCGGGTTAGAGGAGTTTCTAACCGGAAAATTATCCACTTTTGTACAGGAAATATACAAATTAACCCTTTAAAGTTTATTTTTACAAGAATAAACCTTCAATCAGTAACCGAAATCGTGATATTGGCGACTAAATCTACCGATGACGGCGCTAATGTTGTAGCATATACGTGCTCTGAAAATGGTATTGTGCTATAAGATCGCTTACAGAAACATTGTATAACCAACATTCGTTTTGAAATATACTAACAAATTCATTACACTTTAAATAGTGTTAGTAATAATTTTGTGTGAATTATAATGACATTCGAAGAAAGTTATCTTGGATTTATTTCGAAGGAAATGTTTACTTATTTGCAGGCAACAAATTCTTCCCGAAGTTTTATAGAAGGGAGAGAATTATTTAATCGTGGGTTGTTATTTTTATGTGGCGTTAATGAAAATAAAGCTAAGGACCAAAAAAAATTGAGCTGTGTTTAAACAAGTGCTCTAACGTCAACTCCTCATGAGATTAGAAGAACTTTAAATTTACAATTGATTATTTATAAAATGTTTTTGTATAGCTAGCCATCATGTGGCCAGTGCAAACACGTTACAGCTGTCTTAATATTTTGTACAAGATAGTAAAATAGTGCCATGGATGTTAAATAAATATGTATTTACTTTACTTATTTAAGAAAATTAAAATAGAACTAATGTCAAATATCTTCCAAATTGTTTTAATTACAAGTGTAAGAAATATACTGAATGCTACACATAAAGTGAAAAGTGTATTATTTTAATCATGAATTGGTCAGGATATAGTACAATACTTTTCATTTTTGTTATCATCTTACGATTCGTCACATGTTTTCCAGTTCGTATTTTCCTAATCCAGCCCTCTCTTTTGTCGATAGATTCCATTTTACCAAATTTATTTTGGATGTCACTCTTCCTCTCACCAATTTTTGGGACAGATAATTTCTTACTACCCCGAGACTGACAGCCAAAAACGTAGCAATTAATGTTGTTAATATTTTATCGTTCTTTGCTCATATTGCAAAGGAATTTATATGTACTTTAAAACAAAAAGACAAAGAAGAAACCGACAAGGAATCCAATGCACTATATATATTTACTGTAAAGTTGAATAACAGAATACCATTTTCAAGAGTTGCAAATATCTTCCGCTTAATTTTAGTCGCCAATTGAACCATTTTAACCTCACATTTTTGGCCGAAACTCTTGCACTGTTTGAAATATCTTCAAATTGACAGTAAAATCGTGTTGTACGAGTTTAAATTTAAATTGATTCGCGGCTGCAAAGCCCGAGAGGTATCAGTTACTTTTTAATATAGATTTACATTTTCAACATCATTCGTTCCTATCATAATAAGAACATTTTTATGCGTGGCCTTTGTTTTTATTCTTGCATTGAGCGAGCATATTCCTTGTCCACTGACTTAGAGATCATACATATTTACACCATATTCTAAAATTATAAAATAACCATCAAACATGCGTTAAAAAAATATGTATAAGTATATTCAAATATTACCATTCTTCGTTGGTCTCATATTTTTTACGTTAGAAAGAAATCTAACAAAATTACTATCTCCCATACATTGATAATTTTAAAAAACTGTAAATATATGAAATGTATTATACAATTATCAGTTTTAACATTATTAGTTAAACTTACGCTCGCCATAATGTTTTATGAATACAATATGTAAAATTACAATCACAAATGCAAATAATATGTGTATTTGAACAGAGTACAATAAGAAAATTGTAAACCACAAAACAAAATGGATTCCAATCAAGTGATGACCGCAATGATGCCCAGAGAATGAAATATCGAATATATTTTAAAATTTCGCGCCAATCTTATCCATATTTATTTGATAAAATCATTACCGATTTATTCAAATTATCCTTATTGTAAACGTTTCGTTGAACTATTATTTGTAAGTAAACATATAGATGAGTATAGATGTAAATAATTTATTACAAGATAATATAGTTAGCGATATTTATCTGTAAGTAATTATTTAGTTACATATATCAAGATTGCTAATACATTTTCAAGCCAAAACATTTTAATGGAAGCATTTGATTTTTGTAATCAACACGGATAATTTAAATTTCATATTACTAATCGGTTATATATCGATAGTATACAAATCAGTTGTATTTTAATCCATTAATTCTGCATTATTGATCCAAATATACCACCTTCTCTTTCTGGTGCACCTTTGAGAAATATCTAAAAATATCTAATGCAAATATTTATAATTATACGTAATTAGTTGTAGAACACTGAGTTATTACCTATTATAGTATATTAAAATCGTTTAAACATACAGAGTCAATTGTTGAAATGTCCTCATAATCTGGAAACCGTAGTACAAAACACTCTTAAACATTTATACGTAAGGAAACACATAAGATTAAAAAGTTATTTTTTATATTTGATTCATATAATAATTTACATAACTACAGTTTATTATTTTTTTGTTTTCATAATTGAAAATCGAATTATCGATGGTTCTATCTAAGCCCAGTCTATAGTTTATAAAAAATCAACCACTCATTCACTGACTGACAATATTTGTAAAGTTAAATTGTCACTATTAATTAATTACCATTTAAATGGAGCAAAAAATATAAAATACATCTATTTATTCTATAATTAGCATAAAAAGCAACATTTAACTGTTGTAATCAACACAAATTATTGAAAAATTATGTTATTTGCTTGCTTCGTTTTTTAGCAGGTATCGTGGCATCACTTGTTACGAAAATTGCATTATTTTGTCCATTCCTCGTTTATTGATAATAGGTACAACTAAAAAATATGCAGCCATGTACGTGTAGACTACTGAACATTATCTTTTTATATTATCCTACAGCGCTGTTAAATAACAGTTTCCCGCGTTTTTCCATCTTCTAATATAAGTATTTGACTTCTCGGACACGGTTAAGAATACAGCTGTTTATATCTTATTAACTTATATTATGTACAGCAAAGGGATACCTAAAATAATAATAATAATAATAATAATAATAATAATAATAATAATAATAATAATAATAATAGAAAAAGTCATAAAATTGGTGTTTTATTGTAAATTACCTCGGACACGGCTAAAATATCTCATTTCCGAATTCAAAAATCTACTCCAGATACAGTATTTATCTCCTATACTAATTTTATTAACAATAGTGTGGTGCACAAAATATTTAAACATTACTTTCACCGCAAATTTCAAATTTTTTTGTCGACCACTGGCTTTTCATCTTTTATAATTTTTTTCCACATTATGCGGGATGGAAAATTTGTTAAATTATTGTTCAATATCTCTAAAATATGTAGATATTTAATAATTATACATTATTATTTAAAATTTACAATTTTTTAGGGACGGTATAGAAATTAATTGACTATACCTTGTTCCATTTGAGCCATTTAGTATTGCGGAGCATAGGGAATAGTTTTGACATCTCTGATTGGCTGAAATTGGAGACAAGAGACAAGTTTATCCAATTTAATTTCGGCTACTTCAGATTTGCGCTGTTGGCAGTGCCATCTACTGAATGGCTTAAATGGAACAGAGCATAATGTCACATTTATGCAATTAGAAATATTTGTTTTTTACTTAGTTACTTATGGAAAATTTGGCAAAAATTTCTCCTGTAGTTTCATTTAAAATTTACTACTTTTTTAGTGGCAGAATGAAAATTAATGAATAACATCACATTGATGTAGTTAGGAATATTTGTTTATTAATTAGTTACTTATGTTATTTCTTTCTGTAACGTATATATTTGTAAGGTTAAAAAAAATAGATTACTTATGCCATTTGTTCTTTTTTTTTTTAAATTTATTTATATATGAAGATGTTTGTAAAAGTTATTATAACCACTATATGTATGTACTATAACATATACCAACCTCAATTTGTAAGAGAATACTTATACAAATAAATCTTATCTATCTATCTATCTATCTATCTATCTATTAGTTACTTATGTATCTTTGGCAACACTTGTGAACGGACTTCACATTAGTCTAGTTAGGAATATTTGTTTTTTACCTAGTTACTTATGGCATATGTGGCAACACTTTCCAAGTACATATGTATCGTCAAAAATTATTGTTTTTAATTATAATGTAATAAGCCTTTTTTACTTGTGAGAAATAATTTCCTATTCTCATCATTTATGATTAGGAATATTTGGTTTTTAACTAGTTATATTTAATATTTACTATATTTTTAAGGGCAGTACGGAATTAATGGGCTAACTTTACATTAATTCAGTATGAAATATTTGTTTTGTACTTAGTTACTTATTGAAAATTTGGCAACAATTTCTCCTGTAGTTTTATTTAAAGTTTACAATTTTTTATTGACAGTATAAAAATTAATTGTCTAATGTCACTTTGATGCAATTAGGTCCTGAGTTACGAATGCTGTACCCACTTTGTTATTTATTTTTGAGGAGTCTGTATATATAAATTGGTTGTCGTTATGGTATTTTTGGTTTGTTTTAAAGTAATTTTTATTAAATTATTTGTTTTTTCTAAATTTATGTTGAGTATTTAGATAGACCATGGGCGGTATTTTGGAGAGATTACTTTTGTGAATATTCGGTATGCTGTGGTTAGTAGAGTTGAGCATTTGAAGGATATGGTTTTGGTAAACTGAATGGTTTTGTATAGATGTTGTTGGGGACAGAGGATGATATGTTTGAAACATGGTTAATTTGGTTGCTTGCTGTTTTGGTAATATATATCCGATTCCGAACGTCGCTCGCTAAGTTCATTGTTTTCTTGTTTGTTTATTAAATGAAATCTGATAGATTTCTATCTACACAAGTTTTCCAAGTTACAAAAGCAGACCCCAGATGATTTTTATACCAAAACATGGTACTTTTTGAACAAACGGCTAAGCGGCAGAAAAATAATATATAATTTTTATTTCATTAATATTTATTCCGTTTACAAATTTGCATCCTTTATCCAATCCATTAAAAATTTGTCTCAAATATACTTCAATCATTCCCCTGTGTATTCGATTAAACAGATTTGGAATAACTTTCCCTGTTTTTGGTTTATGAATATTTTTAACCGCCCCTTTCAAAGTAACAGTTGATATTTTTGTTAGTCAATACAGATATTTGATTTTCAATGATAGCTCTATTTTTAAAAATTCATAATTTCAAAATGGGGAAAGTAAAAGTAAAAAATAAAGTTCTAGCTACCAAATTTTAAATATACACATAATTCAACCCATATTTTTAACCCGGGCGTGAGGTGATTTTAATCCGATATTTAACCACTTTTATACCAGAAATATACAAATCAACGCTCTAAAATTAATTTTTGTAAGAATAAACAATCTTTTTGCAACAGAAATCGTGTGAACGAATCATTTTGAATCTCAAATTTTTAGGCCAAACTAATCAAAAGTACATGGACTTTTAGGAGCTCATAACTCTTGAACTGTTTGAAATATCCTCAAATTAACACAAAAATGATGATGTATGAGGTTGAAATATGAATGAACTCCTATAGTATTGTTGTATTCAACACATATTCTGTATAAATGCTGAGTTGTGATTATATTGGTATAAAGCATTGTTGTAATCAAGATATTTTACATGATAAATATGAAAAGTACATTGTTTTTAAACCACATTTTAAAGAAAACATTTTAATTGTTGTTAACCACATGAATTATTTAAATATTATATCGCTATTCAGTAAGATACACAATGACCACTTACCTTTAATACATAATCTTTGCAAGTAAGTCTAATAGATTGTCCCGCGTTTGTCGTGTCCAGACTTCGGTTACCTGGCCCTGACACGTGGCCGATTTAAAATAGTTTATTGAACTCACTCATGGATAAATTTACAGCTGTTTTAACTTAAAAACTAATTTCTACGTACACTGTTTACTATATTTTACTAATTATTATTATCTTCGGTATAGAAAATACACTTGTGTACGGACTTCACATTAGTCTAGTTAGGAATATTTGTTTTTTACCTAGTTACTTATGACATATTTGGTAATACTGTCCATGTACATATGAACCGTCAAATTTTATAATTTTTAATTAAAATGGTTTAGGCCTTTTTTACCTGTGCGGATATAGATACCTATTGTCTCCATTTCATAAATATTTTCATTTAAAGGTTTGACATGATATGTCAAACATGGCGTTCTTCGTCTTAAATTTTCAAGGAAAACTGTGATCGTTACTGTGAAAAATATTGTTTCTGTCCCAATTTTCAAAATAATTTTTTACTCGAAAACTATGCATCCTACAGAAATTCATCCCATTAGAAGGGCCCTGAAGGCAATCATTTCCTACATCTTGGTACAAATTTCACGAAAATCGGTCGCACCGTTTAAGCTGTAGCCTTGTCTAAAGTTGGGCGATCGTCGTGATGAATTCAAATATATATATATATATATATATATATATATATATATATATATATATATATATATATATATATATATAACTATAGATAGTGATTCTAACCTTTTAGTATTATAGACTAGCCTAACCACGGCTTCGCCGAGTTTACCCTAGAGCTCCGCCGATAGTGTTTTATAATAGTTTATACGTACATCCAATCTGTCTACGCACAATTTAAAACCAAAGTGGTAATGCCAACGGGCTTGTCAGATACCCAAGTTCCCCCTTCTATCAAACGAATTAACTTTATGTATAAAACAAAAGCCAATCAACCTGTCATAAATTTGCTCACTTGTGTCTAAAAGTTCGTAACCAGACCTCTCATTTGATACCAAACACGACATATTTCTAGCACCTTTATACAAAAACAAAAGCCGACCGAGATGTCTATTTGTTGACACTTCTATGTTCTAGCCCTGCAGACAAAAAATCACTTGATCCTAATCACGACATTGTTCTGACAACTTTATGTGAAAAACAAAAGCCGGTCAAGTTGATGTGAAAATTTTGAAGGTTCTATACAGGTGTTTCATATAGGAGTGCAAGGCGTAGGAGTATGAATTCTGATACCAAGAGGGGGAAAATCCCAATAAACATCGGGGCTATAACGCTTCCTAACAGATACCCAGGGTTTTATTCAAAAAAAAAAAACAGGAAATAGGTTAGTTTTATTTATTTTTGTATTGGGTCATAAATAATTATTTATAAAAAGAATCCCAGAGCAAGTGTTCATAATGAAAGCCATTACATTCAATAAATAAATCAGTATTATTTGAAAATACAACGGTAAATTATTAAAATATTACATTTTTATTAAATACAGAAGGCTTGGCAATACTTTTTTGTATTAGAAATATTATCAAAATATTAAATAGCAGGTGTAATAATTAAATAATTATCGGATTAAAATGAGTGGAATTTTTAATTAATTAAATCTCATTTAAATTTTAAATGAATTAAACAAATGCCATCAGCCAATTATTTTTGCAATTTCAGTATTACGCTTCATTTAAGATAAATCCTCGGTATCTCTGTTATGAAGCGTTCTAGCACCAATGTTTATTGGGGTTTTTTTCATGTTGGTGTCTAGAATTCATACTCCGAAGCCGTACATAGTTACATGAAGCAACCTGTATTTCTGACAAATTTATACGAAAAACAAGAAATGTTTTCTCAAGGACAGTCATAGAGAATTGTCAAAAGTGTAGTAATTAGCTGAGTGCACGATGTATAATGTATTACAAAGAATGGCTAAATAACTGGGTTAGTTCATGCAGTATGCCGCTAGATGTCAGGTTTACTGCGACCCGGTTTTTACAAAAATATTTAAAATAGTAAATTATTCCTATATAACGCACAATATTTTATATTTTCAGTACATTACCTTTTATATTTTGTCAGTTCTATGTATGTATTTTGTACAAATTTCATACAGAAGGCTTCTATATTTTCAGTAAAATTATAAAATAAACATTATGTCATGCACTTCACACTGACATCTTTAAATCAGAATTTTCTTAATCGTAGTACCTGTTTCTATGGTTATATCATGGCTTGCTGCTACAAAATCGCACATTTTGGCACCTTAAAAAGACTATGACCCGTATTCTTACATCTCAAAGTAGCGCTACTTCCAAAAAATCGCTACTTCAACTGTCAAATGTCAACTTTAACATTAAAATTAGAGATAAAAATAAACTAAATTGTAAGAAGCATTTATTTCAAATGTCATAGGTTTCATTTACAAAAATATAAAACCAATTCATATCTATTCATAAAATAAAATAAATATAAATTTGAAATAGCGCTACTTCCGAAGTAACGTTACTTCAAGAGGTGAGAATTCGGGTCTATATCTCTTTATTTGATCCATACCCTGTTGTGCATCCTATAGCACAACATTTTCTATTTAAACGCGAATTTATTTTAACCGCAACCGGCACACCAACTGCCAAACGCCTGTCAAATGGTAACGGGTCGCGTTAGCGTCTTTTGTACCAGCTAGTTAAGTCAACGCATCTCGTGCTTTTACCTATAGATACTACACCGTGGTAGGAACTGATGAAAACATATAATGAAATGAACAAATGCTGCGCATTTTATGCGAGCAAACATGACAAAATGTCCCAATTAGAGGATAAATATAAACATAATAAAGGGTGCCCATTTTATATGTATAATTTGAAATAATTTTAAACGTAATGTAAGAATATGAATTACAAAAAAGAACATATTAAAACATACTATCTAAAATTATTGAATTGTCTTGTTCCAGACTTTATAATTTTCCTGTAGGATTTAATTTTTATTCTTGCCTCTAAATACGTATTAGATATTGTACATGTGTTCTTTGTCGATAGTGATGTTTATTATGTCTTTCTCAGTCTGACATTGTTAAATCTATTTACAAAATAAAATATATAAATTAACAATAAACACACGTCTTAAAATCATTACATATACCTATATGTATATATATATATATATATATATATATATATATATATATATATATATATGGAGGTTGGTAACACTGCGCTAATAGAGAACAGCAGTGAAAATTTTCTGTGCGTATTTTTTACGAAAAAAAGCAATAAAAATAATACTTTCTTGATCTAAAAGTGATTATTAAGCAAATAAAAAGGATTTTTATCAGGAAAATCAATAAAAAGGTATTTATTATTCTGCGCCAAAGTAAATAACTCTGCGAAATAGTGCGCGGGAATACACATAACCTAGTCCAATACACAACACGTGGTTTCAAACAATACATAAGAAACAATTTGATGATCTAAAAGTGATATATTAGCAGTATAAAAATGGATTGTTAATCAGGAAAATCAATGAAAAGGTATTCATCCAGCGCCAAAGTAAATAAAACTGTGAAATATTGTGCGTGAATACATATAACCTAGTCCACACACAACACGTGGGTTCAAACAATTTATAATAAACAATTAGATGACCTAAAAGTGATATATTAAGCATATAAAAAAGATTTTTAATCAGGTAAATCAATAAAAAAGTATTCATCCAGCGCCAAAGTGGCATACTGCGCGTGAATACACAAAACCTAGCCCACAACACGTGGTTTCAAACAATGGATAAGAAACAATTAGATGAAATCCTAACTAAACTCCAGAAATTGGACGCATTAGGTGTAATAGAGAAGAAAATAGATGAAACCAGATCAGCAGTCAACGAATTCAAAGAGTGTGTCGAACAAATTCAGATCAAAATTTCTACCCTAGAAGAAACAGTGAACCAACAACGACAAAAAATTAACAAGCTAGAAAATCAAGTCAAAAAGAAAAACTTAATCTTCAAGGGAATACCAGAGGATGAAAGTAATAAGGCTGAATTAGAAGCAAAAATTGCAAGAATAGTAACTGAAAAGCTAAATATTTCGATAACAAACAATGATATTGAAGACTTATTTCGGCTAGGGAAGAAATCTCAATCGTATACCAGACCAATACTGGTGCTATTCTCCTCGTCGAAAATAAAGTTTAATATTCTCACAAAAAGACACAAACTAAAAAACACAAATGTTTACATCGATGAAGACTTAAGTACACAAGCATGGCAAGAGAAGAAAGAACTTCTCAAACTAAAAAAGGAACTGAAGAAAGAAGGAAAGATCGTTAAACTTACAGGCAGTGCTCTAATCGTAGACGGTGTGAAATATGACAATAGAAACGGGAAACGGCTCAGATCATCCGACGAAGAGGCAACCCTGCAAACACCCAAGAAACTCCATCAATACAACCAAACGCAGGGTACCATTTTGGATTTTTTTCGAGGCAACACCAAGGCGTAACCTCACACAACATTACCCCAAGTTAAGTACTCAAAATATAACTGCCCCTAGTAGTTCTCTGCATAACACTATAAATCTAATATTCTGGAATGTAAGTGGATTTAACACTTTATTTAATGCTGAAATTGAAACTAAAAATCTTTTATCAACTTGTGAAGTAATTTGTTTAAGTGAAACCTGGCAATACAATGACATAACTTCCATTCCAGAATACCTTAAAGACTTTTCATACAATATATCCCAAGTTAATGCGACGAAAAACAAAAGTCTTGGTAGAGCAAGTGGTGGACTAGTCGTTTTAAGCAAAAATCACTATTTTAATAACATTAAAATTGTAGAACATTGTGAACACTGGATATTTTTAGAATTAGAAACTAAAACCGAAAATTACTTAATTGCAAATATTTATCTCAAACCTACACTTGACGTAAATATTATAATTCCACAATTAGAAAATTCACTTGATCTCTTTTTAGGCAGAAATGATAAGAACTACAGAATCATCATACAAGGGGACTTCAATTCTAAGATCGGACAATTGAACCAAATTAGCGAGAATATAATCAACAACGGAAATATATGTGAAAAAAGAACCTCTCTGCATGCAGCCACCGACCACAAAGGTGTAAAATTAGTAAACAGTATGGAAACTCTTGGCCTGTATGTATTAAATGGACGTACAACTGGAGACATACCGGGTAACTATACTTTCATTAATCACAACGGTAAAAGCGTTATAGATCTAGTTTGGACAGACCTGCAAACAATGGAAGTTGTTTCTAGGTTTGAAATAATCCCGACTATCGAAGCTTCGCCCCATAATATATGTAAATTGTCAATAATTGCAAATAAAAATGAACTTAGCCCAGAAATAGAGCCTAACACCCCCCAATCGAATAGCGAAATAAAATTTGAATTTTGTAAAGATAACGATGATATTTTTTCAAAATTGTTAAATGATTCCCCGCGTATATATTTCAATAGTTCAAACTCTACCGAATTAAACAACAATTTTATACGGGCAATTAAAGAATCAGCGTTGCATTCAGACATGACAAAAATAAAATACATATCATATAGGCCACCTAATAAACATAAACCATGGTTCAATGACCTCTGTTTACAATTAAAGAGACAATGTAACAAAGCACTCAGATTAGTCAAAAAACACCCAAATGATACTAATACAACTAACCTTGTAGAATGTAAAAAGACATATCGTAAAACGATAGCCATTTGCAAAAAAGATCATCAAAATAAAATTGCTCAATGCTTAGCTAATACTAAAAATAACTCCGAATTTTAGCAAACGATAAGGCAACTAAAACCAAAGAAAATTAATAAAAACAACATAAGCACAGCTGAGTGGATAAAATATTATCAGCAATTATATCCCCCAAAAAGTAACATAAAATATACATTTTTTGATTGCTTTAACCAAAGTTTAGATTCCGCGCTTACAATACAGGAAATAGAAGAGAGTATTCAAAATACTAAATCAAAGAAAGCACCCGGATTAGACGGTATTAATAGTGATTTTTTTAAACACCTTCCCCCTAATTGGCTGCACTATTTGCAAAACCTTTTTAATAAAATTATGGAAAATGTAGATATTCCTGATTCTTGGTCTCAAATTAATATATTCTTTTTATACAAAAAAGGGGACTCACATGATTGTTCAAATTATCGCGGCCTTGCTTTAATTAACTGCATATGCAAGCTTTTTACACGAATTCTTCAATCTCGAATACAGATGCACCTTGAAAATAACAACATACTCGCCGAAAATCAAATGGGATTCCGAAAAACCCGCAGCACATCGGATAATATTTTTTGTTTATCATCTATCATCAATATTTACTTACGTTTAAAGAAATCTTGCGTTTACGGAATATTTATTGATCTTAAAAGGGCATTTGACTCAGTGAACCATGAAATTATGTGGCATAAATTATATACTAACGGTATTAGTTCAAAAATAATAAGAATATTGCAAAATTTGTACTGTAACGCAAAATTTCATTTTAAAAACGAAAATAACACACAAAACAACTATGTGGAAATTACTGAAGGTGTATTACAGGGTGATACCCTTTCACCCACACTTTTTACGATTTTCATTAACGATTTGGAAGAATATTTACGTAATTGCGGGATGAGAGGCCTTAATATAGATGGTGAACATGATTTGTTATTACTTGCGTACGCCGACGATGTAGTAATTCTGTGCGACTCCTACATTGACACACAAAGAAAGTTAAATGAATTACATGAATATTGTAAAACTAACCAACTAACAGTAAACACAAATAAAACAAAAATAGTCGCCTTTCACAAAGGGCGCTTAAAGAAAAATGCCCCATTCAAATTTAATAATGAAATCATAGAAACTGTAAATAGCTTTTGTTACTTGGGAGTGGTTTTCAGTAGCTCAGGAAAATTTGTAGAGACAAGCACATATGCATTAAATAAGGCCAAACTGGCTATAAATAGTATACAAACTATATTGGGTCGTGGCAAATCAATTTGTTGGGATGAAAAAATCAAACTTTTAAATATAGTCGTAAAAGCAACAGCTTTGTACGCGTCGGAAATCTGGGGACTAAGATATACAGAAAAAATGGATAGATTTCAAACAACATACATCAAACGTATATTATTGTGCTCTAAAACAACACCCAACTATATGCTCAGATTAGAAGCGAACGTAGACCATATAACTGCTGAAATATTAAAACGAGCATTAAACTGGTGGCAAAATATCTTTAAATTGGACACAAATCGATTTACTAAAATAATATACAACCGGTTATTTCACCTAGATAAAAATTCAGCTTCTAAAATTGAATATAATTGGGCTACACAATTAAAATCAATTTTACAAGAATTAGGGTTTTCACAAGTTTGGGAAAAACAAAGCATAAACCGGCGAGAGGTCGATGAAATTATAAATAAAATGAAAATTAAAACAAAATGCACAGATATTGATAGAACTACCAATTCCTCGTATAATGATTTCTACTACTCCATCTATAATACAGAAATTAATAAATACCTAAATCTTAACATATCATTTTCTAAAAAGAGGGTCATTGCGCAACTCAGGCTCGCTAGGAAAAATAACTTTAGTATTATCATAAACCAAATAAAATACCAGTTAGAAGCTGAAAACACTTGCAAAATATGTAATCTTCAGAAACAGGAAACAATTTTCCATATGGTTGCGGAATGTCCAATTTATTCTCCATTTAGACAAAAATATTTATCGGGTTGTCTCCAGAATGTGACAGAAAACAATTGGTACAATATTTTAAAAAATTTGGATAAAAATAAAATAAATAACATCTTCTACTTTGTGGTTAGTGCACTGCGGTTAAGAAGTTTCTGTCTCGATGAATAATAATTAAAAAAAAAAAAAAAAAAAAAAAAAACACTTTTGCCTTAACAATGAATCATAAACTTAAACTAATATTTTCTGTGGCCCCCTTGCATGATGATCTAAATAGTAAATCTGCTAAAACAACGAAAATAGTATTTTTAAATATATAATTTTGTTAGATAATTCAGAATTTTTGTTATATAATTTGTATTATAGTTTTATTTACAATCTGTAATATCTGTGCCTTGGTGCTGAAAGGGCCAATGTCAGTTTTTGCCAATTTCTGAGAAACCGTAAGTTTTAATCAGGTTTACTGAACAGTGTAAATTTTCGTCTCATGTTTTTGGATAAATCTACAGGTGTATATAACTTATTTTCGCCATTTTTGTACACTGGCCTTTTCAGCACCAAGGTACGGTCTTCATATTCTTTACAAACATATATAATTATTCGCAACATACACATTTTGACTGTATAATTCCAAATATACTTTTGATTTATACCTTGTAAGGTATTCTTTACATATAATTTCTTGCAATATATTCTTATTCTTGTTATTTAATTCGTAATATATGTATTTACAACATATTTTTGATATATAGTTACTTACAATATTTATTTTTTTGTTTTTCGTAACATAATTCTAATTTAAAATCTGTAATATATTCTTCGTATACAACATTTCTGCAATATATTTTTGATATACATACATATAAAATGTTTAATATATCTTTGATAGTTAGATAATTATTTATAATATATTTTTTCTATTATATAAATATTTTATTATGTCCACATTTGTAATATTATATAACCTGCATGACATTCTTGGGGTACAATTCATAATTAATTATATAAATTGTTACCAGCCTTTTGTACAAAGCTGTATGCTTTAAAAACAAATAAAGTATTATTATTATTATTATTATTATTATTATTATTATATATATATATATATATACAATCGGTTTATGACGTTCTACCATGTCTTCCTATGCCAATTCTCCACTGGTCTTGCCATAGATCTTCATTTAATCTTCTCTCTCTTATTCCTTCTTGGACTCCTGCTACCCAATTTCTTCTAGGTCTCCCTCTTTTCTTTATGCCGCTAGGAATTTACTGTGGTATGTGTTTTGCCATTACTCATTTGCTGTACGTGACCGTACCATCTTAATTGACTTGTTTTTATGTCATCGGTTATAGTAATTTTAATGTCCATGATATCTCTTATTCTTTCGGTTCTTATTTTTTCTCGATTTGACGTTACTGCTGCCCTCCTGCAATAATCCATTTCCGTAGCTAGGAGCATTCCTTCAGTCTTTTTCTTTGCTAATGCCGGTAACTATGTTTTTTATAATGGTTTTATAAATTCTTTTTTATTTTCTTTTGAAATAGTTTAGTTTGATCCAATAATATGCAATTTAGTTGAGGTATAGCTTTTCTTCATTGTGTACAGAGTTTCTTTATGGTGCCCTCATTCCTTACTATTATTTATTTTTTATTCTGTAGTGTTTAATCTTTTGTCTTGTGTTTAGCACCAAATCTTTTTGGGTGCCATTTAAACACGTATATTCTGTTTTACATGTTTACTTCTAGACTATTGTAGTACTCTAGTGCAATAAGTATTTGATCATCTGCAAAGCATAAGGTGTAAATAGTTTGATCTTCCAAAGATATACCCATATTTTTGTACTTTTACTTCCACGATTTCAATGCTTTTTTTACATATACCTAATTCGTTTAATTCTTACGTTCTTTTCTTCAATTTTACATATTTAAATGTTTTTAGTATTGAAAAGGACATTAGATACGACATGCATAATTTGTCATTAATATATCACATATGACAAATGACAATGTTTATCTTTTTAATTTTGTAGGTGTACTCCTTGGTTGATTGTAATATTATTCCTAGCTTTCTGATCCTTTTCGACGTGTTTCATTAAACATTTTCCAAAATTCTATTTACAAAATAAAATGTGTAACATAATAATAAACATGGCTTATAATCATTACATATACCTACCTCGTTAAATTCATCATCTTTTCTTTAATGTAACATATTATTGAAACATTTCTTTGCATTTAAAAGTATGAAAACCGATAATTTGTAATCATTGACATTGACATGCCAAATGACATAACAGCGTTTATCTTTTTAAAATTTTCAAGGAAAACTGTGATCACACACTTGTGTACGAACTTCACATTAAACTAGTTAGGAATATTTGTTTTTTACCTATTTACTTATGACATATTTGGCAACACTTTCCAAGTGCATATGAACCGTCAACATCTGTAATTTTTAATTATAATGTTTTTGGCCTTTTTTACCTGTGCAGATATAATTGCCCATTCTCATAAATTATTATTATGAAATAAACTTCTTTCAAATTGTCCTCATTTCATAAATATTTATATTTAAAGGTTCAAAATAACATGTCAAACATGGCGTTCTTCGTCTTAAATTTTTACATGTTTTCTTCGATCCATTGTTTCAATAATCCAATTTTCAACATTTAAGAATTTTTTACACTAAACCTATGCTTCCTACAGAAATTTAACCTATTACGAGGGCACTCCAGACAATCATTTCCTACAACTTGGTGCAAATTTCACGAAAATCGCTCGCACCATTCAGGCTGTAGAGGTGTTCAAAGCCTTGGCGATCGTCGTGATTAAAGAATATAACTATAGATAGTGAATCTAACCTTTTAGTATTAGAACTAGCCTAAACTCGGCTTCGCCGAGTTCAGCCTAGGGCTCCGCCGATAATGTTTTATGATAGACTATACTTACATCCAATATGACGGATGACAATGTTTATCTTTTTAATTTTGTACATGTTCTTTGATCGATTGTGATATGAATTCTGCCTTTCTGATCCTTTTCGACGTGTTTCCTTATACATTTTGCAAAATTCTATTTAAAAAATAAAATATATATTAAATTAACATAAAACATGGCTTAACATCATTACATATACCTATCTCGTTAATTTAATCATCTTTTCTTTAATGTTACAAATTATTGAAACATATCTTTGCATTTAAAATTATGAAAACCGATAATTTGTAATCATTGACATTGACATACCATATGACATGACAGCGTTTATCTTCATAAATTTTTCAATGAGAACTGTGATCATTAATGTGACCTATTGTTTCTGTCCCAATTTTCAATCTTTAATAATTTTTTACTCGAAAACTATGCATCGTACAGAAATTTGTGTTATTACGAGGGCACTCGAGACAATAATTTCCTACAACTTGGTGCAAATTTCATGAAAATCGGTTGTTCCATTAAGGCTGTAGAGGTATTCAAAGGATGGCGATCGGCTTTTTGATTAAAGAATATATATAACTATAGATAGTGAATCTAATCATTTAGTATTAGGATGTAAAACGCCTTTTTAAATCGCAAATGCGTAATTTAAAAAATATGATAATCGTTTCAAGTCATATATAGGTAAAAAGCAGTCCGTTTTGATGTATAATAAGTCATACTGGCGATATATTCCAAAATGTGTGGAGCAGTTTAAATTTTATTCATACAAAATTGTATACTATTGTTTAAAACTATGTAATATGATAAATAAAGATAAAAAATAATAATAAATTAATTTTATTGTAAAAAATGTAATTTTGTTATAAAATACGTAGTTAATATGAAATGAATGAAGTCAGATATAAATATTTATTAAAATAATAATAATAATAATAATAATAATAATAATAAAAGAACATAAAAAAATATATTTGATAATAATAATAATAATAATAATAATAATAATAATAATAATAATAATAAGCAGAGAGGTACAAAAATAAATAATTTTTATTTAAAATAATCAAATACAATAAATTTAATGTATTTAAAATGGATTCAAAATGACATATAACTTTCTTACACTGTCTTCTTAAAAATTTTCATGCATACTCAATTCAAATAATTAGCCTGTATTCTCTGATTTTGTACATTTGACATCATTACAGAACACTGCGATCCATTGTTTTAATGTAAGAATTTTGACCAGTTAATAATTTTTTCCACAAAAACTATGCACAGTAAAAATAAGAGACAGCAAAGGCACTAAGTTGATTTATTCTCTACTATTTAAATCAAATTCCATCCAAATCGCTGAAACCGTTTCAGTTGTAGCTTTGTGCAAAAATTTCCCGATCGTCGTGATGAATTTTGGGGGGCTTGACCTTTTAGTATTAGGACTAGCGAAAACTCGTTTACGCCGAGCTTCCCCTAGAGCTCCGCCGATAGTGTATTATAGTAGTCTTTACGTGCATCCAACCCGTCTACGCACAATATAAAACCTTTTTTCTCTCTTGCCCCTGAAACCTGGCCACCCAAACTGTCCCAGCTACATGCTCACCCAAACTGCTCACGCAGCATGCCCACCAAAATTGCCCACTCAAACTGCCTACTCACACTGCCCACCCAAACTGCCACTCAAACTACCTATTCATACTGCCTACCCAAACTGCCCACGGAACCTGTTCAACCAAACTGCTCACTCAAACAGCACACCCAAACTGCCCGCTTAAACTGCATACTCATACTGCCGACTCAAACTGTCGTAATCTGCAATAATTTCTTTTCTAATGTTCTTGTTTGTGTTGCAGTTGTAAAACTAGTTCAAGATGGACTAATAAATATTATTTATTTGAACAAAAAAATTATTTAAAAATTAAAGTAGTTTGAGTGAAGACAACACTTGTCATTTTTGAAGGTTTGAAGTCAGAGACGGAACATGGATAAGACATTTTTTATTAATGGCAACTGTTTGGCGGACTTCTGTGTAAATCAAATGCATGTCGTATACTTGATTAGTGAAAGCAACATGCATATCTAAATATCTAAGTGCTATTCCACTTTTTTTAAATTAAACGTCATTTATGACAACCAACAAATATTGTTGTCTAGAATAAATTGATATTCAGATTTAGCTGGTATGTAATTGGTCGACTTTACAATATTACAACTTTTACAACTTGACAAATTATGCAAAATATGTTTCAGATTGTTCCAGATTACAATTTCTTTCAGTTCTCTTTATCATACCATGAACTATATAAAGCTACTCTAACCTTCGAGTTTCCCCTAGGGCTCTTATATATTTCTTTTAATTGTTTACTTGTACACACAATTCACGAATAGTGCTAACGTTAACATTTTTCTCAGATATCAAAGATCTCTTCTCTCAAAAAATCTGAATTTTGACAAAAAACAAAAGCCGATCGAGCTATTAAAATTTGTCCTCTTAGAATATGATTTAACATTCTTACATTTAAACAATATATTTACAATAATACAGACCGACAAGATGAAACATATAGAAGTTTAACATGGGTATTAAATTGTGCGAAAATTTGTTGTCCTGTATATTTTAGAGCAAAAATTTACAAATAAAATTAATGTTTACTTTTAAAAAATCTTTATTTAATATAATAGAATATCTATTGGACTAGATATATGGAAAAAAAATATTTTTTTCGAAAATCAGATATCCTATTCATGGAAATAAAACAAGATTTAATTTTTACAGTTCAGTGTTATTGATGTTAATTGTTGTAATCATTGTGTCTACATTGTTATAATTCAGAAATAAATATTCAAATATTATGATCTTAATTGATATTTTCTTTAGTTTTTTTATTTCCATGTGTTATAAATGACGATTAAATATTAGCGCTGAAAATTAGAATATTAAAACACATTTATCACCCAAACCGGTATATACAGTATTAATACAAAAATAATAAACAAATCTAGATGACCGTCGCCTGGCCGAACCCGGTCACGCGGAATCCTCCTTCACGCCGTGATTATTTCTGAGAAAGAATTAACACATGAGAAATACTCAGTGAGGAGGCAATCATTTACAAAAGGTTCAGGCATTCACACACCGTACACACATGTTGGCAACTACGGGCAGTACCGTTAGTTACTACGGACCCTCTGCCGCTTCGGTGGTAATCCGGAGACAATCCTCTTAACCAACTGGATCAGATCACAACAGCCCTAACTGCTGCTACGCTGGCGACCACAGAATGTGGGTCACTACAGCCTTCCCTGCTGCTACGCTGGCGACCCTCGGGTTCACACGAGCGGCCACCACGGAACCACTGCCGCTTCGGTGGTGATCCGGAGACAATCCTCTTAACCAACTGGATCAGATCACTACAGCCCTAACTGCTGCTGCCGTTGGCGACACCAGATGTGGGCCACTACAGCCTTCCCTGCTGCTACGCTGGCGACCCTCGGGTTCACACGAGCGGCCACTACGGAACCACTGCCGCTTCGGTGGTGATCCGGAGACATTCCTCTTAACCAACTGGATCAGATCACTACAGCCCTAACTGCTGCTGCCGTTGGCGACACCAGATGTGGGCCACTACAGCCTTCCCTGCTGCTACCGTTGGCGACCCTCGGGTTTACACGATGCTGCCACTACAGTACCCAGTACTGCTCACATGCACACTCACAATCATACACACGCTAGATTAACTCTCTCACCTGAATCACTATAATATCGATGTTCTCACACTGAAATCTAGAAATAAACTGAAATAAAATACGTTAATACCAGTATCATTAAATGTAGCTCTTATCCAACAGCATCGGTTACGTACCTAAATAGCTAATTAGAGACAAAACATAATAAATTTAATAAAAATAATCTTACGCAAAATAATATCTGTGACACATAGCTATATGATATTTGGCGATAATGTCATTTTATTTTCTAAGTATCTAGTACTACAAATATCCTAATTAAACTCCCATGTTTCGCATTCGTTGCACACTTTTATACATATTATTGTATTAATTTAACATCTATTATGATGTTCTGTTATAGTTCAATACACTAAAAAATGTTTATCTACATGATTTCCGTATTTATTACATGTTGTTATTCTTATGTTTAACAATACAATAAATTACATTTGACGTTTCCAGTTTGTCTTTTATAAATAATTCTGAACAAATTGTTAAACACTTATTTTATCAATATTATAATTTAATATAATAGAAAATATAGAAATTTAAGTTTATATGTGAATTATTATACTGCCGATAGATGACAGCGCCATCTAAGTGAAAATTAAAATTTATTAGGAAATTATTAAAAATTACATATACACATTAGAGTAGAGAAACGCAAAATACATAATAGTTATATTCTCAGTGTAGGGTAATTATTATAATAAGTACTAGTATTGTAGCAGAATATTGATTTAATTTAAAAAATTGTCACGTTAAAACAAAAGATGGCGCTAAATATGGATATATCAGTCTCACTACGCAAATTGTACAATCCAGGTAAGTGTGTTCTTGGGGTGATAAGTTATTGTGTAAAATGTAATGTATGAAAATAAACTTAATTAAATTGAAATGAATTATGAAAACACGTATTTTGCTTATATGATGATGTAATATAATTGATGAAATACAAATAGAATTTTAAAATGATGTCTTTAAGATTTGAAAATTTTCCTAGTATTTTTTATTTTCCCACACAAGGTGTTTTCAGATGAAATCTGTATATGTAAGGTAATGAAACAATTATTTAGATTATATTCTTCAAAATTAGAATTTATTACTCCATATTAAGAGTGTTTGAATGTTGGGACTTGTGAAATGAGTGTAGATGCAGAGACACAGTGAAACATTGAATAACTTCCGTCAAATATGATGCGATGTTTGTTTTTTAATTTTTATTTATTGTACATGAAATAATGTATTACTTATAAAGTGAATCAGCACTTACGATTTTCACTAAGATTTAGTATTAATTGTAAAATGTGTGAAGTAGGCAACAGTAATTTTTCGTAGACCTTTTTTTGTCTACCTTCGTATATACCTTGACATCAATACAGAACACTGCGATCCATTGTTTTAATGTAATAATTTTGACCAGTTAATAATTTTTTCCTCAAAAACTATGCACAGTAAAAATAAGAGACATATCAAAGACACTAAGTTGCTTTATTCTCTACTATTTAAAATAAATTCCAGCCAAATCGCTGAAACCGTTTCAGTTGTAGCTTTGTTCAAAAATTTCCCGATCGTCGTGATGAATTTTGGGGGGGCTTGACCTTTTAGTATTAGGATGTAAAACGGCTTTTTAAGTCGTAAATGCGTGATTTAAAAATATGATAATCGTTTCAAGTCATAGATAGGTAAAAAGCAGTTCGTTTTGATGTATAATAAGTCATATTGGCGATATATTCCAAAATGTGTGGAACAGTTTAAATTTTATCCATACAAAATTGTATAATATTGTTTAAAACTATGTAATATGATAAATAGAGATAAAAAATAATTATAAATTAATTTTATTGTAAAAAAATGTAATTTTGTTATAAAATACGTAATTAATATGATATGAATGAAGTCAGATATAGGTAAATATTTATTAAAATAATAATAAAAGAACAAAAAATTATTTCTGATGATGATAATAATAATAAATAATATTAATAATAATAAGTAATAATAAGCAGAGAGGTACAAAAATAAATAATTTTTATTTAAAATAATCAAATACAATAAATTTAATGTATTTAAAATGGATTCAAAATGACACATAACTTTCTTACACTGTCTTCTTAAAAATTTTCACGCATACTCAATTCAAATAATTAGCCTGTATTCTCTGATTTTGTACATTTGACATCATTACAGAACACTGCGATCCATTGTTTTAATGTAAGAATTTTGACCAGTTAATAATTTTTTCCTCAAAAACTATGCACAGTAAAAATAAGAGACATATCAAAGGCACTAAGTTGATTTATTCTCTACTATTTAAAGCAAATTCCAGCCAAATCGCTGAAACCGTTTCAGTTGTAGCTTTGTTCAAAAATATCCCGATCGTCGTGATGAATTTTGGGGGGCTTGACCTTTTAGTATTAGGACTAGCGAAAACTCGGCTTCGCCAAATTTTCCCTAGGGCTCCGCCGATAATGTTTTATGATAGACTGTGTACATACAATCCGTCTAGTGGGTGTATTCTAAAGACATTCCGTTATTTATAAACGGACCGTTAAAATTAAGATATCCGTTTACTAGATTTTGCTATTCTAAAGACACTATCCGTTAATAATATAAACGGAGATCCGTTTATGTTATCCGTTTATAAATAAAATTTAAACGGAGATGTTTCATAGCCGTTAATTGTAAACGGACGACATTTAATACATAAATATTTAGAAATTTTTAAATTCTACACAGAGAATGGCGTTATCATTCTTTACTGTTTGCCCCGACCCTCGGATTCATAGAATGTAATTGAAAGGAAAGTAGAAATAAATAATTTTTATAACAAAATTATACTCGTACATAACATATAAAAAATCGATTCGATAAAAGATTTTAATAATACACAGTTATCCATTTATCGTTGTCAAAAACTTAAAAATGCTTTCTCTAAAGAAACGAGCAGATATTTTACTCTACATTGCAAATCTTGAACTTTACCTAATGTTTTAAAAATATTTGAATACTTTCAGGACTGCATTTAATCTTCAGGGGCCCAAGACATAAATGTTCTATTGGTGCCTTTATTTTTAATTATTGATTATAACAAAGGATATTTTTATTGCAACAAAGAATATTTTGATTACAACAATGAATATTTTGATTATATTCGAAGAATACTGATTAGATGAATGAATCTAATGGCGAAAATTTCATTAATATTTGCGAAGAATTAAAAATCAAGCTCATAATGTGTGTTTTATAATTTGTGTAGTTTTTAAAGTGCATGCGCCTATATTTAATTGTGGCCCCGCGTATGTTTATTCGATACCGTAGATTAGCTTGGCGGTGTCTATAATTTCAAGGTAAATGTTGGGGGTCTACTTCATTATTACTTTAGCTGCGCTTAATAAGTAACGAATTATATTTTATAGATTTTTTTGTTTTATGCCTATTTTTTCCAAATTTACAATAATTTCAAAAGGTTATGAAACTGACAATTTTGACATTTATTACAACAAAGTATTTACCAACATTCCAAAGTTTATTTTAAAGAGCATATTCTTATTATGATTATTTCTTGATATAAATTTATTACTAAATAGTATCTCTAAATTTATGTATCACAAATATCTGTTTAGATCTTAATATATGTTGTTATTATCAAAATAAAAATATGTTGACATTTACAACTTGACAACACTGCTCTACAATAGCAAACGGATCCGTATATTATATTAATATTATCGGATCCGTTTAAATGTCATATTGTGAATAGAATTTTTTGCAGAATCCGTTAATAAGAAATATTTTAACGGAATCCGTTTACATAATATATTTTAACGGATTGTGTTTAGAATACACCCATAGGTACACTTTAAATTCGAAGTGCTAACGCTAACCGTCTTCTAAAGTATTTATTTTCCTGCTTCGCCCAGTTTTCCCGATAGTGTTTTATAATTATAGTCTATACGCACATTCAATCCGTCTTCGCACAAAATAAAACCAAGGTGCTAACGCCAACAGTCTTGTCAGATACCCAAGTTCTGCCTTCTCTCAAACGAATTAACTGTATGCAGAAAACAATAGCCAATCAACCTTTACAATCTTTCTATAATACAGAAAAAGAATTGCATTGATAAGAAAACAATTCCATGGACAAATCACGCCATATTTTTGTATTTGGTAATGAAAAGAAAACTTCCATCTGTCAAAATTTAATTTTTATTCTTTCCCATAAATACGTATTAGATATTGTCCACGTACTTTTTGTCAATTGAGATGTTCACTATGACTTTCTCTTCTCTTTCTCTTTTCTTGTTAAATTTATTTACAAAATAAAATATACAAATTAACAATAAACATGGATTATAATCACTACATATACCTATACAATCGATTTATAACGTTCTAAGATGGCTTCCGATGACATTTCTCCACTGCTCTCTATCTTGCCATAGGCCTTCATTTAATCCTTTCTCTCTTAATCCTTCTTGGACTCTTGCTACCCAACTTCTTCTAGGTGTCTCTCTTTTATTTTTGCCGGTAGGTGTCCACTGTATTATTTATTTTGAATGCCCCTCATTACGCATTCATCGGTTATAGTAATTTGAATGTCCATGATATCTCTTATTCTTTCCTTTCTTACCTTTTTTCCTCTTGACTTTCCTGCTGACCTCCTCCAATAATCCATTTCCGTAGCTAGGGGCATTTCTTCTAATTTCTTTTAGAATAGTTTGATCCCATAACATGCTATTTAGTTGAGATATAGCTTCTCTTCCTTATGTACAGCGTTCCTTTATGGTGCCCTCATACGTTATTTTTAATACAAAGTATTTATATTCTGTAGTGTTTAATCTTTTGTACTGTGTTTAGCATCAAATCTTGTTGGGTTCCATTTAAACACATATATTCTGTTTTATGCAAGTTAACTTCTAGACCCCAGCGACGGTATTCTTCGATTTTTCGTGTCATGTATTTACTATCATAATAGTCTTGTGCAATAAATATTTGATCATCTACAAAGTATAAGGTGTAAATTTGTTTGATCTTCCAAAGGTATACCCATATTTTTGCACTTCTCTTCCACGCTTTCAGTGCTTTTTTTACATTTACCTACCTCGTTTAACTCTTACAGACTTTTCTTCAATTTTACATATTATTTAAATATTTTTAGCATTGAAAAGAACAACCGATACGACATGCATAATTTATTGTCATTAAAATATCAAATGAGACAGATGACAATGTTTATCTTTGTAATTTTATATATGTACTCTTCGAGCTATTATGATTTTCCTGCCCTTCTTATCCTTCTCGTCGTGTTTACTTATACATTTTTCAAAATTATATTTACAAAATTATTATATACATACATCGTTTAATTCATCTTTTCTTCAATTTTACATATTATTTAAGCATTTTTGCATGTAAAAGGATGAAAACCAATAATTTGTCATCATTGACATTGACATGCCAAATGACATGACAGCGTTTATCTTCTTAAAATTTTCTAGGAGAACTGTGATCGTTACTGTGACCTACTGTTTCTGTCCCAATTTTCAACCTTTATTAATTTTTTACACAAAAACTATGCATCCTAACCGGCACAGAAAACAATCCTTGACATTCTCTCTGTACACTGTACACTTTGTCCTCCCAGTCTTTCTTGTCGTTGATGCTTTTCCTACATTTCTCGTCCATTTCGTCGTTTAATAACCTCGAACATTTTCAACAATCTATTTACAAAATAAATTATAAAATAAGAATAAACATATCTTACATTCATAGCGTACCTTACGTCGTTTAATTCTCACATTCTTTTCTTCAATTTTAAACTGACTATTTTCTGTAGTTTAAATTTGTCATTAACATTTCAAATGTGACAGAAGACCGTATTTATCTTTTTAATTTTATACATGTATTCTTCGTTCGATTGTGAAACTCTTCTAGTCTTTATCAACATTTTCGTAGTTTTTAGTAACTTGTGACATTTCGTAAAATCTATTTACAAAATAAAATCTAAATTAACAATAAATATTGCTTAAATTCATTACGTATACCTATCTCGTTTAATTCATATTCTTTTCTTCAATTTTACACAATATATTTATCTATATTTAGCATTGAAATGGTCGACAACCCATACGACATTCATAATTTGTCATTATTGACATTGACATCATGCCAAATTTTACACATGACAGCATTTTTATCTTCTAAATTTTTACATGTATTCTACGATCCACTGTTTTATTTTACGTTTAATAATTTTTTACTCGAAAACTATGCATCCTACAGAAATTCGTCCCATTAGAAGGGCCCTGAAGCCAATCATTTCCTACAATTTGATACAAATATCACGAAAATCGGTCACACCGTTTAAGCTGTAGCCTTGTCTAAAGTTGAGCTATCGTCGTGATTAAAGAAACTATATAACTATAGTGAATCTAACCTTTTAGTATTAGGATGTAAGACGGCTTTTTAAGTCGCAAATGCGTGATTTAAAAAATATGATAATCGTTTCAAGTCATAGATAGGTAAAAGGCAGTCCGTTTTGATGTATAATAAGTTATATTGGTGATATATTCCAAAATGTGTGGAACAGTTTAAATTTTATTCATACAAAATTGTATAATATTGTTTAAAACTATGTTATATGATAAATAGAGAAAAAAATAATAATAAATAAATTTTATTGTATAAAAAAAATGTAATTTTGTTATAAAATACGTAATTAATATGAAATGAATAAAGTCAGATATAGGTAAATATTTACTAAAATATTAATAATAATAAAAGAACATAAAAATTATATCTGATGATAATAATAATAATAATAAATAATAATAGCAAATAATAATAATAAGCAGAGAGGTACAAAAATAAATAATTTTTATTTAAAATAATCAAATACAATAAATTTAATGTATTTAAAATGGATTCAAAATGAAACATAACTTTCTTACACTGTCTTCTTAAAAATTTTCATGCCTACTCAATTCAAATAATTAGCCTGTATTCTCTGATTTTGTACATTTGTCATCATTACAGAATACTGCGATCCATTGTTTTGATGTAAGAATTTTGAGCAGTTAATAATATTTTCCACAAAAACTATGCACAGTAAAAATAAGAGATATATCAAAGGCACTAAGTTGATTTATTCTCTACTATTTAAAGCAAATTCCATCCAAATCGCTGAAACCTTTTTAGTTGTAGCTTTGTTCAAAAATTTCCCGATCGTCGTGATGAATTTTGGGGGGCTTGACCTTTTAGTATTAGGACTAGCGAAAACTCGGCTACGCCGAGCTTCCCCTAGGGCTCCGCCGATAGAGTTTTAGAATAGCCTATACGTACATTCAAACCCTCTAGGCAAACTTTAAGCTTAAAGTGCTAACGCTAAAAGACTTTCAAAGCGTTTGAATTCTATCCTGCTCACGCAATATTCCCACCCGAACTGCTCACGCAACATGCCCACCCAAACAACCCCCACACAACATGCCCATCCAAACTGCCCACGCAATCTACTCACCCAACCTGCCCACAAATTCACCAGATCTAAAACAGAATGTGACGTCAGAGCATATACAGTTTAGCATGTGACAAACTATCGCCTACTTTTATTTATATAAATAACGTAACCTGTTTTTCTATTGGCTGTGAATGACGTACTGTATGTGCTCCGACGTCACAGGAGTGGGGGGCTTTTGTCATGACTTTTTCTGACGCCAATCTTTTTATTTAATTATTTACGAAAATAACAATAAATTATTACTTATCTTTACATCCAATTAAATTTACGTCATATTCCTTGATTGCCTAAATCTTTGCTAACTATGTAAAAAATGCAATTCCCGAATTCATATTTCTTATTCTACGTATTCAAAATAAAAATTTAGAAATAGTTTAATAGTTCTATGAAACAGTTACATTTATTATATTTGTTTATAAAATGTGAAATATACCCAGATTAATAAGTTTCATTATGATTTAATTATATCAATCATTCGTAGTATGTAAGTGTAATTTATTTATATCAATATGAAATTATATCTTAAATTAATATTTTTTTTTGTAAAACTTAATATACAAAGTGGTTAGTAGAAACAGATGATAGGAACATACAATGAAATAAACAAATACTACGCGTTTTATGCGAGCAATAATTATGTAAATAACCTGAGAAAATTGAAAGTAATTATTTATAGATTCAATCAAACTGGACAAAATATTTCAATTACACGATAAATATATACATAATATTATTAACATGTATATGGGTACACAATACTAAATTTAAAGATAAAAAAAAATCGTTCAAAACACACAAATATAATAGTTTAATTCTAGAATAAATAATTAGTTACATACTGTAGAAAAATAAGTAGTTATATTTAAACATACACAAAGAATTTGAAAATACATGAATGCAGTATGAATTGTTATTAAGGGGAAAGAATATAAAAGTCATTAAAAAATTACTTTACTGGTTTATGGCGTTTGATTATGCTATTCAAAATTTTTTTCTTAGATAAAAGAGTTGGCAATATATTTTTCTTAAATAGATAGTTTTAAACTTAATATAAGAATTTGAATTCCGGGTTAAAATCTGTACTATTTTTAAATAGTTATCGAATTTTTTTGAAAAACAGATTAATACAGTACCATTTTTAAGGTATTGGATTATTCTTATTGCAAACTATGAAAAACATGACTTTCGGGTAGGATTTTTCATGTCTTCAATGATTAACGAATTTCTGCCTGAAAATTTGTCAAAAAACAGTAAGAATTCCAATCCAAAGCAGAAATCAATGTTCTTCGATCCATGTAAAAAACAACTTACTTGGATTGAATTTGTTTCAACTAAAATAATATAATGTTAGAAAATTTAATGAAAAAAACAGTTTAAAACCGTAGCATTTCTAAGGTATTGGATTCTTCTTGTTGTAAAATATAAAAAACACCGACTGGATTTTTCGTGTATCTAATGATTGATGAATTTATGCCTGGACATTATTTGTCAAAAACCAGTCAGAATTCCAATCCAAAACAGATATTAATGTGCAAACTATGAAAAACATGAATTCCCGGCTGAATTTTTCGTGTCTCTGATGATTGATGAATTTATGCCTGGAAATTTGTCAAAAACCAGTCAGAATTCCAATCCAAAACAGATATTAATGTTCTTCGATCCATGTAAAAAACAACTAACTTGGACTGAATTTGTTTCAACTGAGATAATAAAATGTAAGAAAATTAAATGAAAACTACAGATTAAAACAGTACCATTTTAGAGTATTGGATTATTCTTGTTGCAAACTATGAAAAACATAAATTCCCGGCTGGATTTTTCGTGTCTCTGATGATTGATGAATTTATGCCTGGAAATTTGTCAAAAACCAGTCAGACTTCCAATCCAAAACAGATATTAATGTTCTTCGATCCATGTAAAAAACAACTAACTTGGACTGAATTTGTTTCAACTGAAATAATAAAATGTAAGAAAATTAAATGAAAACTACAGATTAAAACAGTACCATTTTAGAGTATTGGATTATTCTTCTTGCAAACTATGAAAAACATAATTTCCCGGCTGGATTTTTCGTATCACTGATGATTGATGAATTTATGCCTGGAAATTTGTCAAAAACCAGTCAGAATTCCAATCCAAAACACATATTAATGTTCTTCGATCCATGTAAAAAACAATTAACTTGGACTGAATTTGTTTCAACTGAAATAATAAAATGTAAGAAAATTAAATGAAAAATACAGATTAAAACAGTACCATTTTAGAGTATTGGATTATTCTTGTTGCAAACTATGAAAAACATGAATGCCCGGCTGGATTTTTCGTGTCTCTGACGATTGATGAATTTATGCCTGGACATTTGTCAAAAAACATTAAGAAATCCAATTTATAACAGATACCAATGTTCTTAGATCCATGAAAAAAACAACTAACTTGGATGGAATTTGTTTAAATTGAAATAATGAAATGTTAGAAAATTAAATAAAAAATAACAGGTTTAAACAGCACCATTTTTAAGGTATTGAATTATTCTTGTTGCAAACTAAACGGAAAACATGACTTTTCGGTAGAATATATCGTGTCTCTAATGAGTGACGAATTTCTGCCTGGATATTTGTCGAAAAACTGTAAAAATTCCAATCCAAAACAGATATCAATGTTCTTCGATCCATGTAAAAAACAACGTATTTGAATGAATTTGTTTAACCTGAAATAATTTGAAATGTAAAGTAAGAAAATTATTTGCAAATAAACAGTAAATATTGTACCATTTTAAATTTTGAATTTTCTTGTTCAAAACCTAGAGCAACATGATTATCCATTGTGATTTTTTGATATCGGCAGTGAGTGACGAATTTCATGCTTCAGTAAAGCATCTTTTTATAATTTTTCTATAATACAGAAAAAGAATTGAATTAATAAAAATACAATAACATTGACAAATTGCATACCACATATTTGTATTTCGAAATAAAATGAAATCTTCCATCCGGCAAAAATTGAATTTTTATTCTTTCCCCTATATACGTATTATATAAGTTGATCTGCAGACTAATCTGGTAAGTCTGAATGTTCTTCAGCGTAGACGCACAAGATGATTTATAGATGCGATTGTTTTCGCGTCTTTTCGCTGAGACTTCGGGTTTCTTGAATTTAATTTTCTAAATTATACTGTAGCAAAATAAACTATATTAATTGTAACACAAATTTCTTGTAATTATTACCTCTTCTATAATTTTGTTTTAAACTAATCTTGAATTTTATTATAAAATATAAATTTTTATTTTTTTGAAATTTAAATAGAGCTGTCTACACAGCAGATTGGCACACCCAACAATGGATAAGATACCATAAAGGTTATAATTTTTTTTTAGATTCTTCAACTAATTATTTGTTTTTAAAGTAAATTATATCATGAATTTTAATTTAAAGTTTATTATTCCTTAGAAATTTACAATGATTCGAGATGCCTTAAATACTATAGAATTATAAAAAGATTTATATTAATACAAAATGTTTAGATTTTTATGGTTTTAAAGTACAGAGACTACCGCCACATAAACTATTGCACATTTGTATTATTTTGCAAAATGAAGGAATATATTTAAAAATGTGGTGCACTTTAAATTTAAATTAAATTTACAATAAAAGGACAGTGGAACTCCAAATGCTGGCAACTCGATTTTTTAATAAGAAACATACATACATTTGCACACAAACACACACACATTCATACTATTGCGATTTTATACCCTTTTTTGTTTATTTATTGGTATATACCGCGGTGTGGACTTATTTATGAAACATGTCTCGGACGCGAGCTTATGTTATAAATTTATGCTCTAGCGATATTGTTTCAATGTTGAACCACACTTTTGTTTTGTTTATTGCAAAGTACAACAAGAATTCCAAATATTATTGGTATCGGGCCCAGAACTATTATGTTCCAAGTCATTGTCAGGAACTGGGTTATAACTGATTACTTAAATAATTAAATCGCAAATTACATAAGAAACTATGCTAAAAAATTTATAATAATTAAATTACCGTAGAAATGAGTTATTTCTATTTAGTAATTTAAAATATTTTTTTTAGTTTTCTATATATTTCTTGAAACAAATTTAATTACCAAGTAAATCAGTTTTTTGTATAGCTCTCATTTTTATGAGGGTTTTGGTCTCTTTAATTTTTTAATCAAATTTTGACAAGTGTTCCTCTCTAATTTATGAATTAAGGATAATATGAGGAAGATTTATTTCTTAAATTTAAAATCAGTTGCATTCGCTTTTATATAAAATAGGATTATATTTCATTCATTTAGAACTGATATTTATTTTCCTTCATTTTAGACTGTTTTTTCCCTCGTTTCAAGTTCGGCATGTTGCGTTTTATTTGACGCAACCTTGCGACCTTTTCAGTGAATCAAAATTAAAGCTTTCTTGAATTTTATTGAATAATACAATTCGTAATGCGTATTACAATAACAATATTATAATTTTCAATTCAAATATAAATGAATGCTACGTTCGTTATGTGTTTGTATTTAAAATTGGCTTTTTAATTTTACACTGAATTGTATTTTTTGGAAATATTATGCATGAACAAGTGTGTTTAAAACTACAAACTCATGCTTTACATATTCTTTTAAACATACATGATCAATTTTTAAATCTCAATTTAATATTTCTTTAAAGACAATATTATTTGTACATCCTTCGCCTGTGTCATTCACGCAGTCATCGGATACTTTGATTTTCAAATTCTGCATTGATCTAACGCGAGACATAGCCAACATATAATTGACCGTCTGTGAAAACGGGATTTTCTAAATTTATACCAACAAAATCAAACGTTTGGCCTTGGGATTTATTAATTGTCATTGAAAATGCCAACCATATAGGGAACTGCCTCCGTTTTAATGTGAAAGGCAAATTTGTGTCTGTATTTAAATCGAATCTAGGTAAATAAATTCGATTCCTTGCACTTTGTCCTGCAAGTACTTCCAAATCTAAATAATTATTTTTCATATCTTTGACTATTAGTCGAGTACCGTTACACAATCCGCGTTTGCGATTCATGTTTCTTAGCAACATAACAATTGCGCCTATTTTAAATGTTAGTTTATATGGCGGCATACCGGTAGGAAGTTGTTTATTTAATACCTCTACGGGATAACTTATTTTATTGTTATCTTCACATTCGCACGAATCAGCACTGAAATACACTCGTGGTGGCCCCAAAATTTTGTTTAAAACAATTTCATTGATGATCATTGTGTCATCGTTTTTTGGTGCTAAGATAGCTCTATTTGTGAACTGATAAATATCATTAGGTGATATTTCATTAGTTCCGAATAATTCGTCTGCCAATGAAATTTTTGAAATGCACGTTGGCGGTATTGTAACAATGTCATTATCACAATTGCCTACTTTTAACATGTATTCTGAAAATTTAATTTCATCTTTATTCACTCGCATATTTTGTTTCAAGGAAAATTTCTTGAACAACGGCCATGATGGACATTTTCATATCGAAGTTTCTATTATAACAGTTCTGTGATTGGTGTAGTTTACTACAGGTAAGCACTGTCGAAAATCTCCTCCTACTATAACAATTTTACCACCAAATGGTAATTTATTGCTCATTAAATCTTTTAATAATAAATCAATTGCATTTAGGGCATATTGTGGTATCATTGTGACCTCATCACAAATTATTACTGTTGCATTTGTAATTAGTTTCCCTGAAAGACTATTAGCTTTGACATTACCCTTACAACCGTCAGTTACTGGGACTGGCAATTAAAAAATTGAATGAAGCGTTTGACCCCCTTTCAACAATGTTGCTGCGATACCTGGCCAAGCAACAGCTATAACTTTTTGCCCTTGTCCTCTTAGAACACTGATTAGTGTGTTGTATAAAAAGGTTTTGCCAGTGCCACCTGGCCCGTCTACAAAGAAATATCTGTTTTTACAATTTGCATCGTTTACTGCATTTAAAATGTTTTGTAAAATATCCCTTTGTTCACTATTGAATAAAGATGCATTCTTCTCGCCTTCTAATTTTTCTGCATTTATATCTATGAAATCGTTTTCATTACTTACATCATCGATTTCAATCGGTTGTGGCAAACCGAAATCACTAAGATCGTATCTATGAATGATTAATATTTCTTGAATATTTTTTAAACATTTATTTTGTGCAGGTTCTTTGGAATGGTGTAATAAATAATCTTCCATTAAATACTCTTTGAATTTTTCCCATAATTCAACTGCATTTGTTGTTGTATGAAAACAAATTAAATATGCAAATAACTCTCGCAGTTGTTTTGGAAAATTACTTAAAACAGCCTCACTTAAACAATTTTCGGATTCTTTGTCATTTTGCAAAAGACCTAAAGCACGGGCCGCTTCCTGATATGTATTGTACAATATTCCATCAACCGTGCGTATGTCTTCGAAACTTGTGGCACCAGTGGCATGAACCAATATTAAGTGTAAGTGAAACCGTTCAAAATCTTTTGGGCTTACTGAAATCATACGACCTATTGGTGGTTTATTCTCTCTTTGTTTAACTTTCCACATGTTATTTGTGAAAACATAATATTTTGGAATTTCCATGTTGCGATATTTTCGCGCATTGACATCTGTTTGATTTAACATGAACCACGCAGTTAGCGTAGTATTTTTTTTTTTTGGCTGCGCGTTCTAAAGCTTGTTTCTCTTGACCGGTTACAAAACAAACGCTCTGTTGATATTTTAAATGCACAGCAAGTTCGAAAATAGCGTGAGACTTGTCATGTATAGGATATTCTAACAGTCTCCAACAACATTCTGGTGCAGATACATATCTGGCGTCTAAATAACCGTTAATTTCATCCCATTGAACAGTTTTTGTTTTATCAATTTGACCTAATTTTATGGAGGCACAATCGTGGCCCTTACATAAATAATCGCAAATGTATTTAATACTCTTACTGATGAGCATATTTCTATATTCATGTAAGCTCAAATTTTTTTTTAATAAATATGGATTATATGGGATTATCCAGCGATTGTCAATTGTATATTTAGGTACACCATTTCTCCACAAAATATCTATTGTCGCGCCATTATTCGGTCTTTTATACAGTGGGTAACCGTTTATATTTTCATACGTTTGATTTCTAAATTCCTTGGGGTATTTTTTAGAACATTTATTGTCACTCATACATGATGAATTTTTTTTTAATTGACCGCATGGACCGTGTACCATATGTGATCGAACTAATTGATATAATTCCGGCTCAGCGTACTCGTCCGGAATCTCGGCGCTTACAACGGAATTAATATCGTCTCTATTTCGAATTTTGCTACACTCAGCTAATGTTAATAGCAGATGCATGTGTGGTAAACCCCGTTTTTGAAATTCAATTACATATATGTACGCTATAACTTTACCAAAAATATCATCGTGTAGAAATTCATGCATCATTTGCTTTATTTTACCGCAAAACACTCTTGCTACAATGTCAGGCCTGTCGCTAGTTGTTTGACCTTCGCGTAATTGTTGTAATATTTCTGGCCATTTTGGATTGCACGTTACTGTGATGAACAAGTCTGGCTTGCCAAATTCTCGTACGATTGACATAGCATTTTGGTACATTTTAAGCATAAATCTACTGCCGCCCTGAAATGTTGAAGGGAAAATAATCATTGTGCCAGCTTTACCGCCTTCGGTTGCGGCTATATTGTTGACATGATCCATTAAACCACTATACAGCTCTACTCTGAGTGTAGGCTGATTTAAACGAATGTAAGTTAGTCGTTCGGCTTCGACTTTGACGTATGCGTCTACAATATATTGCTGAGTAAGTTTCCCAGCTTCTAAACAGGGGTTGAAATGATCCCGGACCGATAATCTATTCATATAAAATTGTGACATACTTTGTTTTTTAACACCATCCTTTTGTTTCAAAGTCATGTTCCAACCACCTTGGCCATGAGGAAATAATAATGGATAAATCATTGGAACGCAATTTTCACTAAACTGATGTATTCTAACTTGACCACCGGCCCTAGGGTGAATACAAATATCTCTATTTATTGGTGGTGCACCGTCATTTGACGTGAAAACAACTGCTACCTCATTACCCGTTAGTACATTGTACCTACGTTTATCTTTTGTTCTATCATTAACTATCCACAAGTTAATTTCAGGCATAGTTTGATTAGTTAAATTAGCTTTAGCAATTTCTCTTTGTTCTACTTCTTGTAACATTAAATATGCTTTGCAATATGGACTAACCTCTCTTATTATACTATCTAAATAAATAAATATATCATCACGGCTTATTACCCATTGCTGGGTGTGCCAATCTGCTATACAGATATCGGTAATGATGACATATTTGCACCGTGCGGGCGCTTACCAGGCGTCACCTCACGGGCACTCATTGCTGGCGTGGAGAGTGCACCACAGAGGTCAATTTTGTGCCATTTAAAATTGGAAATATTTGGCGTCGATCGGGATCGAACCCGGTTCCCTAGATTCGCGACCTGACACTCAGGCATTGTTTATCATATTCAAGACTCATGCGTTTCTGTAACGCATCAGCTGAATTAATAATGGACAACTGGGCATATTTTTCGGTTTTACCACCTGCGGGATATAATGAAGCGTTTGTATCATGGTAAATTTGACCATGAATACGAAAACAATATGGACCTTGTCCTGGTGGTGGTGAAATATTTGCTCCCATGGAAGTAGAAGCCAAAGCACTGTTGAATTTTCTAATATTTTCTTTAAAATTTTTGCTATCTGAATTATTACTAATCATTAGATTCTTGATGTAATCAGGAAAATTAGCTAACTGATCCGGGTGTAACTTGCCCTTACGACAGCAATGGGTGAATTTGCTATCTTGAGGCTTTTCAAAAGCAAAGTTTTTGGATGAACAATCTTTGCATACAACTGTCATTGGACCCAAATTGTGTGTCTCTATTTGTAATTCTAAGCCTTTACTTGCTAACATGTACGTTGTTAGTTAAATTCGCGAAATTATTTTTATATCTTTCTAATCGCTTTGCTTTTTGCTCAGGTGTTTCATTCTTTATATATTCTTTAAAATTCAATTTAAGTGTCTTTAACCTATCAGCTTTTTCGTCTGGTGTTTCATTGCTTATATAATTTTCGAAATTAACTTTTATCTTTTCTAGCCTTTTATGTTTTTCTTCGGGTGTTTCATTAGTTAACCGTTTTAAGTTAATCTCATTTTGTTTCTTTAAACGCTTATTTCGCTGTACATCGGTTTCGTTAGGCTTACGTTTTAAATAATTTTCACGTAACTGCTGAAGCCGCGTAACTGGAAAAATTATCAACTGCCTTGCCCGAAACATTTGCAAAACGTGAGATCTGAGCCTGGTTGTATCATACGTTTCCTCTTCAGGATTACGGTTAAATATTATACTGGTACAAAACGTGATAGCAAATAGACCACAATCGTAGGCGTTTGGTTGTTGTTGAACTCGCGTAAATCTAATTGGAGGCCTGTATGGAAATAATCTATCTAAATACGTTTTAGCACTGGAGTGTAAACATTGGGAATTCATGCTATCATAAATTATTATATCAGTACCATCATAATATGAAGCTAACCAATGCCCCACACTACCTGCATTTGTACCTGGGACAAATAAAATTTGAAGGTGTCTAATGTCCTGTTGAACAGGAATTATTCGATGTGGTACTTGTATGTAAGCCGTACACTGGGGTCTAAAATTAGAATTAGATCGCAGTAAAGAAAAGAAATAATCGATATGCACGTCTTCTAAATAACCTTGAGGATTTAACAATGTATTAAAATCATTATTTGTTAAATTACATTGAATGACATCATTTCCTACGCCGGTATTACCTACAATTAAATTATTCATTTCATTTTGACTATGTTGTGTTTCATTATCTGCTATTGACATTTTACATATACGAGTATCTACTACTTCTTTCGTAAAATTATTCCTTTCCCTACGGCAAAATTTAAGTTAGTTTCATTCGCAGTTACAGTTTTATTTGACTTGCCTACATTTTTTTTTTACTTCTGTCATAATATTGCTGTTTCTTTTGACGTTTCATATATTCTTTAGTCGGCATTTTGTATAATGTAATTTAAATGATTACTTACTATTTTTTGAGTGCGCTGGTTTTATCTATTTTATAGAATACAACTCACACTTCAAAGGATTAATGCTTTATAGTTTTCTAACCTCTGGAGTTATACAGATCTTTTATTTTACTCCAAATAAAACACTATCCAACCCTAAATCAAAAAATAATTAGTAAATGTATTTATGAAATGTAGGCGTGGTTCATATTAAAACTGTAGAAAACCATAATAGTCCAGTCACTCCGTAGAAAAATAATGGTTTATTCCACAAAGGTGTCTGATATTTTTGATTTTTGGATATATGTTATACAGGCTGCCCATTTTATTTGGACCCGCCTAAAAATCCATGAATAGGCAATCCATGTTACATTTCATAAGTGACTTGGTTTTTGATTATGCAATTTAAAATACTAATATTTACCAAGTGGCTTAAGAATTGTATTGTTTTGCATATTTTTAAAATTTCAGACGGGAACTGAAAAATGGGCACTTTTCAACCTTGGGGCACCTCGGGAAGCTCCGCCTACTAGGAAAAAATTGATTTGTTACGAATAAAATTCCATACAAATTTCATCTGAAACATTTTTTCTGTAACCAATAGATAGCGAGTAACAGAGCTTCAAACAGAGCAAATTTTGGAGTTTCCTTAATGCTTCATTCAAACTTTATTTTTTTATACTTCTTTTACAAATTATTTATTGTTAATTAATTATTATTTAAATACTTTACTGAATAACATATCAAAAGTTTCCGGAAGTCGGAGCATGCGAACCTCCCGCCAATTGGGGAAAATGGCGGCATGTTTAGGGTTTTGGCCATTTGCTCATAACTGCTATGAAAGAAATTTAAATTACTTAAAAGAAAACTATGTTACGTATTTAATACTTAGATCCGGTATTTTCATCTCTGTTTAAATTGATGGTTAACTTAACTGTCGGTTATAAGGATAATGTGGCATTTAAAAATTGATGTGTAATTTTTTCAACTTATGCTATAATATCGATATTTTGTATTTCTTTTAACTGACTATTAAGTTAACAGACTGTTTAACCGGTGATGAAAATCTTTAGTTTAACAGGTTTTACTGTTTGTAACAATTTACAATCGTCTTGGCATCAAAAGAAGTACATTATCGATGATTTTTTTTCAAATTGATAACTTTTTACTGTAATTTTTTTATTTATTCATCCACCACTCTGATCCTGTTAAAGATACAATAACGCGGTTTGAAAATTTGAATTCAGCATAATATTCTCTTTCATATCGTGTATAACAAGAATTTTACCGATGAACGATTTGCTAATTATTAACAAATTAAACTCAAACGAAAGCCATCTAAAATTTTAAACATCTGAAAATCGGCTCATTTCTTAAATTCTCATTAACTACTTTGACACGTATGACCTAATATTGTTTATCTTTAACCGTGTTGAAATTTTGGATGAAAAAATTAGTAATAAGCCGATGTGCTGATATTTAGAATTTTATAGGAATTTCTTGTGAATTTAAGTTGTTAGTAATTAGCAAATCATTCATTGGCAAAGATCGTGTAATAATGATATGAAAGAGGATTTCATGCTGAATTCAAATTTTCAAACTGAGTTATTGTATCTTAGACAGGATCAGAGTAGTGGATAAAAAAATTAAAAAATTGCAGGAAAACGTTCGGTTTAAAAAAAATGGATAATTTACTTCTTTCAATGCCACGGCGAATGTAGTAAAATCTATTAGACTAATGCCCATATTTATAAACACTCGTTAAATTTCAAAACGGCTCGTTAAATTTTTTGACAAATGGAAATAATCTTGACAAGTTACATTTCGATTTTTCTGTCAGCGTCGACTGTTTTTACTGGATAAAAATTATAACGAACCGTTAAAAATTTTATGAGTGTTTATAAGTATGGGCATGTGATTTGAGTATTTTAAATTTCTTTCATATCTACTATGAGTAAATGGCCAAAAACTTAAATATACCGCCATTTATCCCAATTGGCGAGAGGTTCCCTTGCTTCGACTGCCAGAAACTTTTGATGTGTTATTCAGCGCATTTCTTTTTTCTTTTTGGTCATGATTCCGTAAAAATGCTTTTGTTGTAATTACATTGATGTAAAATCATAAATTTCCTGGTCTATAAAACCTCTGTAGAATGAAAAATTGTTAAACAATAATTAATATACAGGGTATAACACGAAAACCCGGCTATAGGTGTTCAACATTGCAAAATAGCTTTTCGTTGCCCAAAAGTGGCCTATTAATTTTAGACAATAAATCTTCAAATAAATGTTTAAGAGTATTAAATTCCACATCTAATTCATATTTTATTTTGCATGTTCAGTAACCGGGAAAATGAATTTAAAATTTAAAATAGCTACATTTTTATAGTGTTGGCCATAGTATTAAATTAAAATCACAGTCAAATGTAATGACATTTTTTGTACGTGTGACATATTGTGAAATATAATTTACATTAAAATTATACTTATTATTTTTTTGTTCGAGTAAATAATTCGCCATTTTTTATAATAATACTCTAATAGATACAGACAATTTGATAGATACGTTTCTGACACGTCAAATGTCATTAAATTTGCTTCTGATTTTAAATCAATATCATGGTTAACACCATAAAAAATAACTGCAACATGTATTTGAAGCATTATTGTCTAAAATTAATAGGCCACTTTTGGGCAAAGAAAAACTGTTCTCCCATGTTAAACGCCTATGGCCCGGTTTTCGTATTACACCCTGTACATGTATGGTAGTTTAATAATAATAATTTATGAATAATTATAAATAATTTATTAAAAAAAATATAACAAAATATTATTCAAATGAAGCATTAAAGAAATTTTTATAAATTTGCTCTGTTTTAAGCGCTGTGGCTCATTATCTATTGGTTATAGAAAAATGTTTTAGATGAGAGCTGTAGTGAATTTTATTCATAACAAATTCAATAATAACTATTTTTACCCAAATGGTCATTGGTGGAGAGTTTTTTGCATAATTTTTTGGGATGTGTCAATGGAACATGTATACACAGAAACATAGGATGCGCGCACTCATGAGACTTTGTTGACCTTTGGGGACCCACGTCAAATTGACATGAAATAATTATGTACATAATCAACAAATCTCATAATTTTTCATTCCAAATTTTATAATTTTCTGATTTCATGTGGTATATTTGTTACAAGAAGTTAGAAATTTAAATAAACTACATGGAAGTTGAAAATTCCAAAATTTTGGATGAAAAATTATGACATTTGTAAGTTAGGTCTTATTGATCAAAGTAATTTTAGTTGGGGCCTATTTCTACGATGTAAACCTTTACATTTGATCACAAATAAATATTATCAACATTTGTAAGTTATAATTGTCATTTTGACATGTGCCCCCATATCTGCTTGGCTAGACCAAAAAAGTAACATGACCGCTCACGTCCTATACAGTTGTAAAATTATACTAATATGTAAACTAATATTGAATCCCTTGCCTTTATCTATTCCACTTCTTTCCACTCGGTGCTGTCGAAGGGATAATTTCTTGATCTGATCTCTCTGTCAAATAATGTAGGTATATTATACAGAAATACAGCACTAAATATACAATAAATAATAGTTTCTTCGCAATTAAATAAATATTGGCTTGGAGCACAATGGAGCAAAGTGAAAAACAACCAATATTATTCTTTTGTTTGCCATGGTGTACGGGGTGTATGGTAGCTAATAGAAAACCTATGTTATCGGCAAGTTCAAACTCATACGCATATGGGTGCGCATATGTTGATTACCAAAAATTATAAAAAATCGTCTTAACTGCATCTTTAAATATTTAATTAAGGATACTTTTAAATAATAAATATTTACTTTTATATAGTATAATTTTTTATTTTTTACATAACACAAATGCATATTAATTTGACAGGTGAAAACGTTTATCTTCAAAATTATGTACATGTATTATTTGTCGATTGTGCTGCCTTTCTCACCCATTTCGTAGTTTAATAACAACAGACATTTTGTATAGTCAATAGAAAATATATATAATAATTTATATGAAAATTAATGAACTAACGTCACATTGATGCAGTTAGTAATATTTGTATTTTACTTAATTACTAATGGTATGTTTGGCAACACTTGAGTACGGACTTCACATTAGTCTAGTTAGGAATATTAGTTTTTTACCTAGTTACTTATGACATATTTGGCAACACTGTTCAAGTACATACGAAACGTCAAAATTTATAATTTTTAATTAAAATGTTTTTGGTCTTTTTTACCTGTGCGGATATAATTGCCCATTCTCAAAATTTATAATTATGAATTAAACTTCTTTCAAATTGTCTCCATTTCATAAATATTTCCTTTTAAAGCTTCAAATCGACATGTCGAACATGGCGTTCTTCGTCTTAAATTTTTCAATGAGAACTGTGATCGTTACTGTGACCTATTGTTTCTGTCCCAATTTCCAATCTTTAATAATTTTTTACTCGAAAACTATGCATCCTACAGAAATTCGATCCATTAGAAGGGAGCTGAAGCCAATCATTTCCCACCACTTGGTACAAATTTCACAAAAATCGGTCGCTCCGTTTAACCTGTAGCCTTATCTAAAGTTTGGAGATCGGCTTTTTGATTAATATATATATATATATATATATATATATATATATATATATATATATATATATATATATATATATATATATATATATATAGAGTGAATCATGCTTTTTAGTATTAGAGACTAGCGTAACCTCGGCTTCGCCGAGTTTTCCCTAGGGCTCCGCCGATAGTGGTTTATAATGCCCAAGCAACATGAACACCCAAACTGCCCACGCAACATGCCCACCCAAACTGCCCACGCAACATGCCCACCCAAACTGCCCACGCCACATGCCCACGAAACTTGTCCACTCAAACTGCCCACGCAATATGCCCACGCAACATTCCCACCCAAACTGCCCACGCAACATGCCCACCCAAACTGCCCACGCAACATGCCCACCCAAACTGCCCACCCAAATAGCCCACGCAACATGCCCACCCAAACTGCCCACGCAACATGCCCACCCAAACTGCCCACGCAACATGCCGACCCAAACTGCCCACGCAACATTCCCACGCAACATGCCCACCCAAACTGCCCACGCAACTTGCCCACCCAAACTGCCCACGCAACATACCCACCCAAACTGCCCACGCAACATGCCCACCCAAACTGCCCACGCAACATGCCCACCCAAACTGCCCACGCAACATGCCGACGCAAAATGCCCACCCAAACTGCCCACTCACGCTCTCCTTGACTTTTCTGGCTCATGCTGTGTGGCTATGTAATTTAAAGATTTTTATTAGTACGATACAATAATTGGCACCCCCCTCCCCGCAATGGCCTTAAGGATATATTTATATATTTATTTATTTATAAATGAATAAATATGTAAATAAGTAAATAAATAAATAAAAAATAAATAAATAAGTAATTAAATAAATAAATAAATACATAAATAAGTAAATAAATAAATAAATAAATACATAAATAAATTAATGATTTAATGAATTAATGAATTAATAAATTAATAAATTATCAAATTATCAAATTATCAAATTATCAAATTATCAAATTATCAAATTATCAAATTATCAAATTATCAAATTATCAAATTATCAAATTATCAAATTATCAAATTATCAAATTATCAAATTATCAAATTATCAAATTATCAAATTATCAAATTATCAAATTATCAAATTATCAAATTATCAAATTATCAAATTATCAAATTATCAAATTATCAAATTATCAAATTATCAAATTATCAAATTATCAAATTATCAAATTATCAAATTATCAAATTATCAAATTATCAAATTATCAAATTATCAAATTATCAAATTATCAAATTATCAAATTATCAAATTATCAAATTATCAAATTATCAAATTATCAAATTATCAAATTATCAAATTATCAAATTATCAAATTATCAAATTATCAAATTATCAAATTATCAAATTATCAAATTATCAAATTATCAAATTATCAAATTATCAAATTATCAAATTATCAAATTATCAAATTATCAAATTATCAAATTATCAAATTATCAAATTATCAAATTATCAAATTATCAAATTATCAAATTATCAAATTATCAAATTATCAAATTATCAAATTATCAAATTATCAAATTATCAAATTATCAAATTATCAAATTATCAAATTATCAAATTATCAAATTATCAAATTATCAAATTATCAAATTATCAAATTATCAAATTATCAAATTATCAAATTATCAAATTATCAAATTATCAAATTATCAAATTATCAAATTATCAAATTATCAAATTATCAAATTATCAAATTATCAAATTATCAAATTATCAAATTATCAAATTATCAAATTATCAAATTATCAAATTATCAAATTATCAAATTATCAAATTATCAAATTATCAAATTATCAAATTATCAAATTATCAAATTATCAAATTATCAAATTATCAAATTATCAAATTATCAAATTATCAAATTATCAAATTATCAAATTATCAAATTATCAAATTATCAAATTATCAAATTATCAAATTATCAAATTATCAAATTATCAAATTATCAAATTATCAAATTATCAAATTATCAAATTATCAAATTATCAAATTATCAAATTATCAAATTAACAAATTAATAAATTAATAAATTAATAAATTAATAAATTAATAAATTAATAAATTAATAAATTAATAAATTAATAAATTAATAAATTAATAAATTAATAAATTAATAAATTAATAAATTAATAAATTAATAAATTAATAAATTAATAAATTAATAAATTAATAAATTAATAAATTAATAAATTAATAAATTAATAAATTAATAAATTAATAAATTAATAAATTAATAAATTAATAAATTAATAAATTAATAAATTAATAAATTAATAAATTAATAAATTAATAAATTAATAAATTAATAAATTAATAAATTAATAAATTAATAAATTAATAAATTAATAAATTAATAAATTAATAAATTAATAAATTAATAAATTAATAAATTAATAAATTAATAAATTAATAAATTAATAAATTAATAAATTAATAAATTAATAAATTAATAAATTAATAAATTAATAAATTAATAAATTGATAAATTGATAAATTGATAAATTGATAAATTAATAAATTAATAAATTAATAAATTAATAAATTAATAAATTAATAAATTAATAAATTAATAAATTAATAAATTAATAAATTAATAAATTAATAAATTAATAAATTAATAAATTAATAAATTAATAAATTAATAAATTAATAAATTAATAAATTAATAAATTAATAAATTAATAAATTAATAAATTAATAAATTAATAAATTAATAAATTAATAAATTAATAAATTAATAAATTAATAAATTAATAAATTAATAAATTAATAAATTAATAAATTAATAAATTAATAAATTAATAAATTAATAAATTAATAAATTAATAAATTAATAAATTAATAAATTAATAAATTAATAAATTAATAAATTAATAAATTAATAAATTAATAAATTAATAAACTAATAAACTAATAAATTAATAAATTAATAAATTAATAAATTAATAAATTAATAAATTAATAAATTAATAAATTATTAAATTAATAAATTAAATAATTAATAAATTAATAAATTAATAAATTAATAAATTAATAAATTAATAAATTAATAAATTAATAAATTAATAAATTAATAAATTAATAAATTAATAAATTAATAAATTAATAAATTAATAAATTAATAAAGTAATAAATTAATAAATTAATAAATTAATAAATTAATAAATTAATAAATTAATAAATTAATAAATTAATAAATTAATAAATTAATAAATTAATAAATTAATAAATTAATAAATTAATAAATTAATAAATTAATAAATTAATAAATTAATAAATTAATAAATTAATAAATTAATAAATTAATAAATTAATAAATTAATAAATTAATAAATTAATAAAGTAATAAATTAATAAATTAATAAATTAATAAATTAATAAATTAATAAATTAATAAATTAATAAATTAATAAATTAATAAATTAAAAAATTAATAAATTAATAAATTAATAAATTAATAAATTAATAAATTAATAAATTAAGAAATTAATAAATTAATAATTTCATAAATTAATAAATTAATAAATTAATAAATTAATAAATTAATAAATTAATAAATTAATAAATTAATAAATTAATAAATTAATAAATTAATAAATTAATAAATTAATAAATTAATAAATTAATAAATTAATAAATTAATAAATTAATAAATTAATAAATTAATAAATTAATAAATTAATAAATTAATAAATTAATAAATTAATAAATTAATAAATTAATAAATTAATAAATTAATAAATTAATAAATTAATAAATTAATAAATTAATAAATTAATAAATTAATAAATTAATAAATTAATAAATTAATAAATTAATAAATTAATAAATTAATAAATTAATAAATTAATAAATTAATAAATTAATAAATTAATAAATTAATAAATTAATAAATTAATAAATTAATAAATTAATAAATTAATAAATTAATAAATTAATAAATTAATAAATTAATAAATTAATAAATTAATAAATTAATAAATTAATAAATTAATAAATTAATAAATTAATAAATTAATAAATTAATAAATTAATAAATTAATAAATTAATAAATTAATAAATTAATAAATTAATAAATTAATAAATTAATAAATTAATAAATTAATAAATTAATAAATTAATAAATTAATAAATTAATAAATTAATAAATTAATAAATTAATAAATTAATAAATTAATAAATTAATAAATTAATAAATTAATAAATTAATAAATTAATAAATTAATAAATTAATAAATTAATAAATTAATAAATTAATAAATTAATAAATTAATAAATTAATAAATTAATAAACTAATAAATAAATATAATTACACATACACACGCACACGCGCACATCTACGGTCTTTTTTTCACATTTTGCGGTGTGGAAAATACACACTTGTGTACGAACTTCACGTTAGTCTAGTTAGGAATATTTTTTTTTACCTAATACTTATGACATATTTGGCAACACTGTTCAAGTACATATGAAACGTCAAAATTTATAATTTTTAATTAAAATGTTTTAGGCCTTTTTTACCTGTGCGGGTATAATTGCCCATTCTCAAAATTTATAATTATGAATTAAACTTCTTTCAAATTGTCTCCATTTCATAAATATTTCTATTTAAATTTTCAAGGAAAACTGTGATCGTTACTGTGAAAAATATTGTTTCTGTCCCAATTTTCAAACTTTAATAATTTTTTACTCGAAAACTATACCTCCTACAGAAATTCATCCTATTAAAAGGGCCCTGAAGCCAATCATTTCCTACAATTAGATACAAATTTCATGAAAATCGGTCGCACCGTTTAAGCTGTAGCCTTGTCTAAAGTTGGGCGATCGTCGTGATGAATTCAAATATATAACTATAGATAGTGAATCTGATCGTTTAGTATTAGGACTAGCGAAAACTCGGCTACGCCGAGCTTCCCCTAAGGCTCCGCCGACAGTGTTTTATAATAGTCTTTACGTGCATCCAACCCGTCTACGCACAATGTAAAACTATTTTTTTCTCGCTTGCCCCTGCAACCTGCCCACCCAAACAGCCCCAGCTACATGCTCACCCAAACTGCTCACGCAGCATGCCCACCAAAACTGCCCACTGAAACTGCCCACTGAAACTGCCTACCCAAACTGCCCACCCCAAACTGACATTCAAACTACCTATTCATACTGCCCACCCAAACTTCCCACTCAAACTGCCTACTCATACTGCCCACGGAACCTGTTCAACGAAACTGCCCACTCAAACTGCACACCCAAACTGCCCGCTTAAACTGCTTACTCATACTGCCGACTCAAACTGTTGTAATCTGCAATAATTTCTTTTCTAATGTTCTTGTTGGTGTTGCAGTTGTAAAACTAGTTCAAGATAGACTAATAAAAATTATTTATTTGAACAAAAATTTTAAAATTAGAGTAATTTGAGTGAAGACAACACTTGTCATTTTTGAAGGTTTGAAGTCAGAGACAGAACATGGATAAGACATTTTTTACTAATGGCAACTGTTTGGCGGACTTCTGTGTAAATCAAAGGCATGTCGTATACTTGATTAGTGAAAGCATATCTAAATATCTAAGTGATATTCCACTTTTTGCAAATTAAACGTCATTTATGACAACCGAAAAATATTGTTCTCTAGAATAAATTGCTATTCAGATTTAGCTGGTACGTAATTGGTCGATTTTACAGTATTACAACTTTTACAACTTGTCAATTTATGCAATATATATATATATATATATATATATATATATATATATATATATATATATATATATATATGTTTAAAACTAATATGTTTTAAATGAGAGAAATTAGAAATTATCAACTCCTTGAGGTAGCAACCCGCTGCACTTGGGAATAGAACGGTTAACCCGCCCTGACTCTATTTAAATAAGTCAATAAATAAATGGAAATAACTGTTTCTGTTACTTGGAAAAATTAGTTATATGTTTTTACGTGTTTAAGTTTAATTTTAGTATTGTTTGAAATAGCTGTAGTATCTTAAACTATTTATTAATATTAATATTATTGCATCTGGCTTCACGCGAGTGCGCGCGCACCCACACGCCCAGCGTACAGCTGCTACAGCGTTGATCGACTGCGCTGAACTCAGACTGTGTCTGGCTTGCAAACGGTAAACACGTATCGCGTCGTCGTCCGCGAGAGTGGTTTTTCCACCATTTTGCATAAAACTTTCTGATTTTCATATGGTCAGTAAAGTAATTGGTTGTTTAATTATCGTACGCGTAGCTTGATTAGCCTAACACGACTATTTCAAGGAGTATCGTTCGGTTTTCATTTAATTTGGTACTTTATAGTCCGCGAATACTTTCCGGCGCCAATTTATGCAGCTAATAGACACATCTCAGGAATCAATTGTAAAATCGAACTGTACAATTTGATTTCTCACGGGAATTCGTGTTGTTAGGGATTTGATTCATATATCCTTGGGTGAATTCATTATTATTTCTTTGTAAGCCTGTTTACACAAGTTCACCTTCGAGTGACGTCATTCACAGCGCATCTGCTGTTATTGTCGACTAGGTACATTCAATGCAACAAGTTTTGCATTCTAGTTGGTTGTTATTAAGTTCATTTAGAGTTCTTAATATTGTTTAACTACATTTGTTTGTTCATACACTTATGAAATGATTTAGTTAATTCAACAAATATCGTATTTGTTCTATCTTTGGTTTATTATTGTTTATGTCACTTGTATTCAATACGCTATCACATATCTATCAGAATTGTATTTCAGTTGTTTGTTATTTGGTGCAATTATATTTAGCACGTTTGTTAGTTCGTAAAACTATCTGGTCCTTCGTCCGTTGTTAATTAGTACGTTTCACAAATTAATATTATCCCGTATATTGGCCAAGTCCAGTGATGTGAACCAGCTATCGAAGGTTGTAATTATTTTGGTTTACATATAGTTTTGTTTTATTCATTGAATTTAACATCAAACACATTGTTGGTGCTTCTAGACCGGATTCGCTGATCTAGAGACATCGCATTTGGGCTTGCGAGCAGGATCAAAACATTTTGGTTCTTCTAGACCGGATTCGCTGGTTTAGGGTTTGAACGTTTGGTCCTTCGAGCCACTAGGTCCTTATTACTTAGTCCTTCGCACCGGAGGGACGCAACATTTGGTCCTTCGAGCCGGATTTGGCGGTATTCGGAGATAATTATTGTTTCTAGTTACATTTGATCGCTTCGAGCCGGATTTGGCGGTATTCGGAGATAATTATTGTTTCTAGTTACTTTGGTATTAGTAATTGCATTTAATAACATACTGTAAAATGGCTAAACTACTACACGAACAATTAGAGGTTGTGACAGAACATATTCGTCGTCTATCAGTCTATTCTTCAGAGACTGATGAAAAAAGTAAAGTGAAATTTGAAGTAAGTTTTCCGTCTCTCGCAGCTTGGGAACAAGAATTCAATCGTACTTATTGTGAATATTCTTCAAAGTTAAAACAAACCAAAAATCCCGAGTTAAGAAGTTGTTTAATGAAATAAACGAACTCATTTGCGACATACGTGTCAATTACAAACTTATATTCAATGGAGACACCGGATCACAGGCAGAGTCCGACAGAGCTAAATCAGAATCACATTCGATTCAATCAGCACAATCTTTGCGATATATGCAACCCAGCTTGCCTAAATTGAATCTCCCAACATTCGATGGGGAGAAAACAACTTTTATGAATTTTTACGATTTATTCACACAGTTGGTGATAAATCGGGGCAGTTTGTCAGATATTGAACGACTTCAATATCTCAAGATATCTTTAAAAGGGGAAGCCGCTAGGCTTATTACAAATATCCCCGTCAAAGCTGATAGTTTTGATATTGCATGGAACGCCATCACAGATGAATATTATCGTCCTAGGTTGTTGAGGTCGGTACATCTGAATGCACTCCAAGATGTGAAAAAGGTCAAGCAGGCAGACGCTCCTACACTAAAATCGTTGTTGAACACAGCACGCGAAAACATCGCTGCTCTGAAAAATTTAGAGGTTGATGTTGACTCATGTGGGGTCATTTTGGAAAACATGATTTGTCGTAAGCTAGATTCGGCTACTAGACGACAGTGGGAACTAACATTGGATTCTGACTCCAAGCCCACTCATGTAGAGTTAATTGCGTTCTTGACTAAGCAAGTTTCAAGCTTAGAGTTTGAGCCAGACAAACCTGTCAAAACTCACGAGCCAATCAAAAGGCACAAGCCAGCATCCCGAGCGATGACATTGGCAACTGATACGAATTGTCCGTATTGCAGAAAATCTCACTACATCAGTCAGTGTGAAGGGTTTATAGCTCTTAAACCTAAAGGAAGACATGATGCTGCAATCAAACACAAGTTGTGCATTAACTGTCTTAGAATGGGTCACATACGCCCGAACTGTCCTAGTACAGCCACATGCAGAACGTGCAACAAAACTCACCATACGCTGCTGCATTTTGGTGAAAGGTCGAACAAGTCGTTATCACCCAAGCGTGATAAAAAATCTGAGCAAACCAGTCGTCCGTCATCACCCAAGAGTGATGCAAACTCTCAAGCCAGTAGTAGTAATTCTGAAACTACTACGTCAATGTCTGCTAGGACTTATTCACTAAGTCAACACAGAAAACATACTTCGGTATTACTACCCACTGCAAAACTGCATATATTTGACAGTGCAGGAAAGGTACATGTTGTACGTGCCTTATTGGATACAGGATCGCAGAAATCCTACATCACAAGTCGTTGTGTCCACAATTTAAATCTGTCTATTGAAGCGTGTCAAACAAAGATTATGTCAATCAGTGACACCCACGTCAAGGACACTAGTGGTATTATACATACCAAAATCAAACCATGTCGTAGAGAAACTCCAGTTCTCGATTTGAGTTGCATTGTAATCGACAACATTACAGGCAGAATCCCAGATTATCCAATATCTCGGGATACCTTTAAACAATTTGGAAATATCCAACTTTCGGATCCCGAATGCTATAAATCTCAACGAATAGACATGCTGTTAGGAGCTGACATTTGGGGTCAGGTCATTCGTAACGGAGTTAAGAAAGGAGTCGATGGCACACTTACCGCCATCAAAACAACCTTTGGTTGGGTGGTGATGGGAGAATATACCAGCAAGCCAACAAGCAATGCTGTGGTGTCCTATCATACATACACACAAGAAGATACACACGAACTATTGTCTAAATTTTGGGAATTGGAAAACGTTCCAACTCCATCGGTTGTCACTAAACCGGAGGATAAAATGGTGGAGGACCATTTTGTCAATACTACCCAAAGAGACTCCGAGGGAAAATACACGGTTTCTTTACCTTTTAAACAGTACCCACCAGTACTGGGCAATTCATACAAAAAAGCTTTGTCCATTTGTCACGCACAGCTGACTCGCTTGAGTAAAGACCCAGAGTTACTCAAGGCTTATGATGCAATATTCGAAGAATATTTGCAAAAGGGTAACGTCACGAGACTTGATGTGCAACCCAATTTGAATGATCAGGATTCGTACTATATTCCACACCATGCAGTGGTTAAACCTGATAGTGCGACGACACCGGTACGCATTGTGTTCAATGCTTCAAAGCCATCGTCTAATGGAAAGTTGATTAATGACTACTTGTATCCTGGTCCGGTACTACAGAAGAGTATCTTCACTCTTCATTTGCGAAATAGATTTTATCCTATTTTAATTACGGGGGATTTAAAACAGATGTTCCTACAAATTAGAGTTGTACGCGAGCATCAACGATTTCTAAGGTTTATTTGGAAACCTGCGGATGCCACACATCCTATTGTGTACCAATTCAACACTATCTGCTTTGGTTTGAATTGTTCGCCGTTATTGGCGTTGCGTACAGTTGAGCAGTTGGCTCAAGATGAAGGGAATCAATATCCCTTAGCAGCTAAAGTCCTGCAAAATGATGTCTATATGGACGATGTTGTGACTGGAGCTGAAGACATTCAGTCAGCACTGACACTGCGCCGTGAACTCACGGATATATTCGAAAAGGGAGGATTCACCCTCCGAAAATGGGCCAGTAATTCTCAAATAATACTGGATGAACTACGAGACAATGCACGCGCAGTGAAAGATGTCCACTTCAATGAAGACGAGTCAGTGAAATTGTTAGGTGTCAAATGGGTTTGCAAGTCCGACTGCTACGAGCATACGGTCTCAAAACCCGACGATTTGTGCACCAAAAGAAACATTTTGTCCTGCATTGCAAGGATCTATGATCCATTAGGCATTATGTCCCCATTGGTGATGTTTCTTAAACTCATCATGCAAGAGCTTTGGAAATCAAAGGTAGAATGGGATGAAGAACCTCCCGCTCATATTGTCTCGGAGTGGAACTTGTTTCTGAACGAGATCGATTGTATATCCAACTATTCGATACCAAGGTTAGCCTGTTTGGGTTCTAAATTCGATCTTATCGGATTTGCGGATGCCTCCGAGCGAGGCTAATGTGCCGTTGTCTATGTTAGAAGTTATCCAAACGATAAACCAGTGGTTCAATTGCTCTGTGCAAAGACGCGTGTAGCGCCTTTGAAAAAAATTACTATACCTCGTTTGGAATTATGTGCGGCGCATCTTCTCGCCAAACTTCTCGAGAATATTCTCGAAAATATTCCAAAACAACCGGAGGCTGTACATTGCTTCTCGGACTCTATGATAGTTCTCGCCTGGTTGCGCAAGGAACCACGCACTCTGAAAACATTTGTGGGTAATCGAGTCGCTCAAATACAAACAAGTTTTCCGAGTGAACACTGGCGTCATGTAACGTCGGAACACAATGCGGCCGACGTAGGTTCTAGAGGTCTCAGTCCTCTAAGTTTCAAGACATGTACTCTCTGGATAAATGGACCAGAGTGGTTACAACAACCTTACTCGTGTTGGCCACAAAGTGAAGTGGTTCAACTTGACGAAGATCAAACCAACTCTGCTCAGACAGAGATTGCCAACGCCTAAGTTTGTCTTTAGGGAGACCCTAAGGTGGCCGGTATGTTTAAAACTAATATGTTTTAAATGAGAGAAATTAGAAATTATCAACTCCTTGAGGTAGCAACCCGCTGCACTTGGGAATAGAACGGTTAACCCGCCCTGACTCTATTTAAATAAGTCAATAAATAAATGTAAATAACTGTTTCTGTTACTTGGAAAAATTAGTTATATGTTTTTACGTGTTTAAGTTTAATTTTAGTATTGTTTGAAATAGCTGTAGTATCTTAAACTATTTATTAATATTAATATTATTGCATCTGGCTTCACGCGAGTGCGCGCGCACCCACACGCCCAGCGTACAGCTGCTACAGCGTTGATCGACTGCGCTGAACTCAGACTGTGTCTGGCTTGCAAACGGTAAACACGTATCGCGTCGTCGTCCGCGAGAGTGGTTTTTCCACCATTTTGCATAAAACTTTCTGATTTTCATATGGTCAGTAAAGTAATTGGTTGTTTAATTATCGTACGCGTAGCTTGATTAGCCTAACACGACTAATTCAAGGAGTATCGTTCGGTTTTCATTTAATTTGGTACTTTATAGTCCGCGAATATTTTCCGGCGCCAATTTATGCAGCTAATAGACACATCTCAGGAATCAATTGTAAAATCGAACTGTACAATTTGATTTCTCACGGGAATTCGTGTTGTTAGGGTTTTGATTCATATTTCCTTGGGTGAATTCATTATTATTTCTTTGTAAACCTGTTTACACAAGTTCACCTTCGAGTGACGTCATTCACAGCGCATCTGCTGTTATTGTCGACTAGGTACATTCAATGCAACAAGTTTTGCATTCTAGTTGGTTGTTATTAAGTTCATTTAGAGTTCTTAATATTGTTTAACTACATTTGTTTGTTCATACACTTATGAAATGATTTAGTTAATTCAACAAATATCGTATTTGTTCTATCTTTGGTTTATTATTGTTTATGTCACTTGTATTCAATACGCTATCACATATCTATCAGAATTGTATTTCAGTTGTTTGTTATTTGGTGCAATTATATTTAGCACGTTTGTTAGTTCGTAAAACTATCTGGTCCTTCGTCCGTTGTTAATTAGTACGTTTCACAAATTAATATTATCCCGTATATTGGCCAAGTCCAGTGATGTGAACCAGCTATCGAAGGTTGTAATTATTTTGGTTTACATATAGTTTTGTTTTATTCATTGAATTTAACATCAAACATATTGTTGGTGCTTCTAGACCGGATTCGCTGGTTTAGGGTTTGAACGTTTGGTCCTTCGAGCCACTAGGTCCTTATTACTTAGTCCTTCGCACCGGAGGGACGCAACATATATATATATATATATATATATATATATATATATATATATATATATATATTAGTTGTTTACTTGTACAAACAATTCACGAATAGTGCTAAGACACTAGGTCCTTATTACTTAGTCCTTCGCACCGGAGGGACGCAACATATATATATACATATATATATATATATATATATATATATATATATATATATATTAGTTGTTTACTTGTACACACAATTCACGAATAGTGCTAACGTTAACATTTTTCTCAGATATCAAAGATCTCCTCTCAAAAAAATCTGAATTTTGTCAAAAAACAAAAGCCGATCGAGCTATTAAAATTTGCCATCTTAGAATATGATTTAACATTCTTACATTTAAACAATATATTTACAACAATACAGACCGACAAGATGTAACATATAGAAGTTTAACATGGGTATTAAATTGTGCCAAAAATTTGTTGTCCTATATATTTTAGAGCAAAAATTTACAAATAAAATTTATATTTACTTCTAAAAAATCTTTATTTAATGCAATAGAATATCTGTTGCACTAGATATATAGAAAAAAAAGTTTTCTTCAAAAATCAGATATCCTATCCATGGAAATAAAACAAGATCTCATTTTGACAGTTCAGTGTTATTGATGTTAATTGTTGTAATCATTGTGTCTACATTGTTATAATTCAGAAATAAATATTCAAATAGTATGATCTTAATTGATATTTTCTTCTGTTTTTATTTTATTTTTATAGCTATATTATATTTGGCGATAATGTCATATTTTATTTTCTAAGTATCTAGTACTACAAATATTCTAATTAAACTCCCATGTTTCGCATTCGTTGCACACCTTTATACATATTATTGTACTACATGACTTCCGTATTTATAGCATGTTGTTATTCTTAAGTTTAACAATACAATAAATTACATTTGACGTTTCCAATTTGACTTTTATAAATAAATCTGAAAAAATTGTTAAACACTTATTTTATCAATATTATCATATAATATAATAGAAAATATAGAAATTTCATTAATAAACCAAAGTTTATATGTGAATTATTATACTGCCGACAGATGACAGTGCCATCTGAGTGAAAATTAAAATTTATTAGGAAATTCTAAAAAATTACATATTCACATTAGAGTAGAGAAACGCAAAATATATAATAGTTATATTCTCAGTATAGGGTAATTATTATAATAAGTACTAGTATTGTAGAAGAATATTGATTTAATTTAGAAAATTGTCACGTTAAAATAGTAACAAAATATGGCGCTAAAGATGGTTATATCAGCCTCACTACGCGAATTGTACACTCCAGGTAAGTGTGTTCTTGACAAGTAATATTTGGGGTGATAACTTATTGTGTAAAATGTAATGTATAAAAATAAACTTAATTAAATTGAAATAAATCATGAAAACACGTATTTTACTTATATTATGATGCAATATAATTGATGAAATACAAATAGAATTTTAAAATAATGTCTTTAAGATTTGGAAATATCCCTAGAATATGTTATTTTCCAACACAAGGTGTTTTCAGATGAAATTTGTATATGTAAAGTAATGAAACAATTATTAAATTATGTTCTTAAAAAATAGAATTTATTATTCAATATTAAGAGTGTTTGAATGTTGGGACTTGTGAAATGAGTGTAGTTGTAGTGACAGAGTTAAATATTGTATACCTTCCGTCAGAGATGATGCGACGTTTGTTTTTTAATTTTTAATTATTGTACATGAAATTAATCTATTATTTATAAAGTGAATCATCACCTACGATTTCGACTAAGATTTAGTATGAATTGTAAAATGTATATACAGTGTGAAATAGGCAACAGTGAAATTTCGTGGATTTTTTTTTTGTATACCTATGTATATATCTTGACATCATTACAGAACACTGCGATCCATTGTTTTAATGTAAGAATTTTGACCAGTTAATAATTTTTTCCACAAAAACTATTCACAGTAAAAATAAGAGACATATCAAAGGCACTAAGTTGATTTATTGTCTACTATTTAAAGCAAATTCCATCCAAATCGCTGAAACCGTTTCAGTTGTAGCTTTGTTCAAAAATGCCTCGATCGTCGTGATGAATTTTGGGGGGCTTGACCTTTTAGTATTAGGACTAGCCTAACCTCGGCTTCGCCGAGTTTACCCTAGGGCTCCGCCTATAGTGTTTTATAATAGTTTATACGTACATTTAATCTGTTTACGCACAATTTAAAACCAAAGTGGTAACGCCAACAGTCTTGTCAGATACCCAAGTTCCCCCTTCTATCAAACGAATTAACTTTATGCATAAAACAGAAGCCAATCGACCTGTTATAAATTTCCACACTTGTGTCTAAAAGTTCGTAACCAGACCTCTCATTTGATACCAAACACGACATATTTCTAGCACCTTTATACAGAAACAAAAGCCGACCGAGATGTCTATTTGTTGACACTTCTATGTTATAGCCCTGCAGAAAAAAATTCACTTGATCCTAATCACGACATGGTTCTGATAACTTTATGTGAAAAACAAAAGCCGGTCAAGTTGATGTCAAAATTTTGAAAGTTCTATTGTTTAGCCATGCAAATAATTATTTATAAAAAGAATCCCAGAGCAAGTGTTCAAAATGAAAGCCATTACATTCAATAAATAAATCAGTATTATTTAAAAATACTACGGTAAATTATTAAAATATTACATTTTTTTAAATACAGAAGGCTTGGCAATAATTTTTTGTATTAGAAATATTATCAAAATATTAAATAACAGGTGTAATAATTAAATAATTATCGGATTGAAATGAGTGGAATTTTTAATTAATTAAATCTCATTTAAATTTTAAATAAATCAAACAAATGCCATCAGCCAACTATTTTCTATTTCAGTATTACTCTTAATTTAAGATAAATCCTCGGTATTTCTGTTATGAAGCGTTCTAGCACCAATGTTTACTGGGATTTTTTTCATGTTGGTGTCTAGAATGCATACTCCGAAGCCTTACATAGTTACATGAACTGTATTTCTGACAAATTTATACGAAAAACAAGAAATGCTTTCTCAGGGACTGTCATAGAGAATTGTCAAAAGTACGACAACTCGATCGGCTATTATTTTTTTTTTATAAAATTGTCAGTAATATTTCGAAAATGTACTATCTATAGCTGAGTGCACGATGTATAATGTATTACAAAGAATAGCTAAATAACCGGGTTAGTTCATACAGTATGCCGCTAGATGTCAGGTTTTTTGCGACCCGATTTTTACAAAAATATTTAAAATAGTAAATTATTCCTATATAACGCACAATATTTTATATTTTCAATACATTACCTTTTATCTTTTGTCAGTTCTATGTATGTATTTTGTACAAATTCCGTACAGAAGGCTTTTATATTTTCAGTAAAATTATAAAATAAACATTGTCATGTACTTGACACTGACATCTTTCAATCAGAATTTTCTTAATTGTAGTGCCTGTTTCTATGATTATAGCATGGCTGGCTGCTACAAAATCGCACATTTTGGCACCTTAAAAAGACTATGGCCCGTATTCTTACATCTTAAAGTAGCGCTACTTTCGAAAAATCGCTACTTCAACTGTTAAATGTCAACTTTAACATTAAAATTAGAGATATAAAAATAAATTAAATTGTAAAAAGCATTTATTTCAAATGTCATAGGTTTCATTTACAAAAATATGAAACCTATTCTTATCTATTCATAAAATAAAATAAATAAAAAATCGAAATAGCGCTACTTCCGAAGTAACGTTACTTCAAGAGGTGAGAATTCGGGTCTATATCTCTTTATTTGATCCATACCCTGTTGTGCATCCTATAGCACAACATTTTCTATTTAAACGCGAACTTATTTTAACCGTAACCGGCACATTGCGGCACACCAACTACCAAACGCCTGTCAAATGGTAACGGGTCGTACTACACCGTGGTAGGAACTGATGAAAACATATAATGAAATGAACAAATGCTGTGCATTTTATGCGAGCAAACAGGACAAAATGTCTCAATTACAGGATAAATATAAACATAATACAAGATGCCCATTTTATATGTTTCCACCTGAAATTTTAAGAATAAGCAAAACCAAATACATTTCATAAGCCACTTGGTGAATATTAGTACTTTAAATCGAATAATCACAGTAGGTATAAGAGCAAAACAAAATTTTAAAAACCAAGTCACTTATGAAATGTATCATGGATTGCCTAATCATGAATTTACAGGAGGGAACTTTTAAAATGCGCACCCTGTATTAGTAACATGTATATGAGTACACAATACTAAATTTAAAGATAAAAATAAATCAAACAAAACTAAAAGATGTGATATTTTAATTCTAGAGTAAACAGTTTACAAACTGCAGAAAAGTAAGTACTTACATTACATTAGATCTGAACTTTTACAACGAATTTGAAAATATATCAATAAAGTTTGGATTGTTTATAAGGGGATAGAATGCAAAAATCATAAGATGACTTTTCTGGCTCATGCTGTATGATTATGTAATTTAAAAGATTTTTTATTAGTACGATACAATAATTGGGAATAAAAGAATTTTAATATAGATAATTTTAACGTAATATAAGAAAATAAAACACAGATTAAATTCTGTACCGTTTTAAGATAGATATCGAATTATGTATAATCTGAAAAAAATTTAAACGTAATGTAAGATAATGAATTACAAAAAAAAGAACAGATTAAAACATACTATCTAAAATTGTTGAATTGTCTTGTTCCAGATTTTATGATTTTCCTGTAGTATTTAATTTTTATTCTTGCCTCTAAATACGTATCAGATATTGTACATGTGTTCTTTGTCGATTGTGATGTTTATTGTGTCTTTCTCAGCCTGACATTGTTAAATCTATTTACAAAATAAAATATATAAATTAACAATAAACATACGTCTTAAAATAAGTAAAATAGGTATAGCCTTTCTTCATTGTGTACAGAGTTCCTTTATGGTGCCCTCATTCCTTATTTTTATTTTTTTATTCTGTAGTGTTTAATGCTTTGTCCTGTGTTTAGCACCAAATCTTTTTGGGTTCCATTTAAACACGTATATTCTGTTTTGCATGTTTACTTCCAGACTATGTTTTTAGTATTGATACGACATGCATAATTTGTCATTAATATATCAAATATGACATGACAATGTTTATCTTTTTAATTTTGTACATCGATTGTGATATTATTCCTACCTTTCTGATCTTTTTCGACGTGTTTCCTTATACATTTTAAAAAATTCTATTTACAAAATAAAATATGTAACATAATAATAAACATGGCTTAAAATCATTACATATACCTACCTTGTTAAATTCATCATCTTTTCTTTAATTATTACATATTATTTAAACATTTTATTGCATTTAAAAGGAAGAAAACTGATAATTTGTCATCATTGACATTGACATAACAGCGTTTATCGTCTTAAATTTTCAAGGAAAACTGTGATCGTTACTGTGAAAAATATTGTTTAGTAAGAAATATTTGTTTTTTACCTAGTTACTTATGACACATTTGGTAACACTGTCCAAGTACATATGAACCGTCAAATTTTATAATTTTTAATTAAAATGGTTTAGGCCTTTTTTACCTGTGCGGATATAATTGCCCATTCTCAAAATTTATAACTATGAATTAAACTTCTTTCAAATTGTCTCCATTTCATAAATATTTCCATTTAAAGGTTTGAAATGATATGTCAAACATGGCGTTCTTCGTCTTAAATTTTCAAGGAAAACTGTGATCGTTACTGTGGAAAATATTGTTTCTGTCCCAATTTTCAATCTTTAATAATTTTTTACTCGAAAACTATGCATCCTACAGAAATTCGTCCCATTAGAAGGGCCCTGAAGCCAATCATTTCCTACAACTTGGTACAAATTTCACGAAAATCGGTCGCACCGTTTAAGCTGTAGCCTTGTCTAAATTTGGGCGATCGTCGTGATTAAAGAAAATATATATATATATATAGAACTATAGATAGTGAATCTGATCGTTTAGTATTAGGATGTAAAACGGCGTTTTAAGTCGCAAATGCGTGATTTAAAAAATATGATAATCGTTTCAAGTCATAGATAGGTAAAAAGCAGTCCGTTTTGATGTATAAAAAGTCATATTGGCGATATATTCCAAACTGTGTGGAACAGTTTAAATTTTATTCATACAAAATTGTATAATATTGTTTAAAACTATGTAATATGATAAATAGAGATAAAAAATAATAAATTAATTTTATTGTAAAAAAAATGTAATTTTGTTATAAAATACGTAATTAGTATGAAATTAATGAAGTCAGATATACGTAAATATTTATTAAAATATTAATAATAATAATAATAATAATAATAATAATAATAATAATAAAAGAACATAAAAAATTATATCTGATAATAATAATAAGCAGAGAGGTACAAAAATAAATAATTTTTAATTAAAATAATCAAATACAATAAATTTAATGTATTTAAAATGGTTTCAAAATGACATATAACTTTTTTAGACTGTCTTCTTAAAAATTTTCACGGATACTCAATTCAAATAATTAGCCTGTATTCTCTGATTTTGTACATTTGACATCAGTACAGAGAACTTTGATCTATTATTTTAATGTAAGAATTTTGACCAGTTAATAATTTTTTCCACAAAAACTATGCACAGTAAAAATAAGAGACATATCAAAGGCACTAAGTTGATTTATTCTCTACTATTTAAAGCAAATTCCATCCAAATCGCTGAAACCGTTTCAGTTGTAGCTTTGTTCAAAAATGTCCCGATCGTCGTGATGAATTTTGGGGGGCTTGACCTTTTAGTATTAGGACTAGCGTAACCTCGGCTTCGCCGAGTTTTCTCTAGGACTCCGCCGATAGTGGTTTATGATGCCCACGCAACATGCCCACTCAAACTGCCCACGCAACATGCCCACCCAAACTGCCCACGCAACATGCCCACCCAAACTGCCCACGCAACATGCCCACCCAAAGTGCCCACGCAACATGCCCACCCAAACTGTCCACGCAACATGCCCACCCAAACTGCCCACGCAACATGCCCACCCAAACTGCCCACGCAACATGCCCACCTAAATTACCCACGCAACATGCCCACGCAACATGCCCACCCAAATTACCCACGCAACATGCCCACCCAAACTACCCACGCAACATGCCCACCCAAACTGCCCACGCAACATGCCCACCCAAACTACCCACGCAACATGCCCACCCAAACTGCCCACGCAACATGCCCACCCAAACTACCCACGCAACATGCCCACCCAAACTACCCACGCAACATGCCCACCCAAACTACTCACGCAACATGCCTACCCAAACTGCCCACGCAACATGCTCACCCAAACTACCCACGCAACATGCCCACCCAAACTACCCACGCAACATGCCCACCCAAACTGCCCACGCAAACTATCCACGCAACATGCCCACCCAAACTACCGCAACATGCCCACGCAACACAAACTGCTAACCCAAACTGCCCTAAAGAGCCCCACACACTCCGTTATTTGTGTACGGTTTAGGTTTAGAACGTACGGGTAAAGCTGTGCGAATAAAGTACGCTGGACCGACAGCCCAAATACTACCAGTTTCTTTTTGTCAGTTTTGTAAAATCTATTATCTATCTTAGATTAATACACTGACCGGCACAGAAAATAATCCTTGACATTCTCTCTGTACACTGTACAATTTGTCCTCCACAGTCTTTCTTGTCGTTAATGCTTTTACTACATTTCCCGTCTATTTCGTCGTTTAATAACCTCGAACATTTTCAACAATCTATTTACAAAATAATTTGTAAAATATGAATAAACATATCTTACATTCATAGCGTACCTTACGTCGTTTAATTCCTACATTCTTTTCTTCAATTTTAAACTGACTATTTCCTGTAGTTTAAATTTGTCATTAACATTTAAAATGTGACAGAAGACAGTATTTATCTTTTTAATTTTATACATGTATTATTAGTTCGATTGTGAAACTCTTCTAGTCTTTATCAACGTTTTCGTAGTTTTTAGTAACTTCTGACATTTCGTAAAATCTATTTACAAAATAAAATCTAAATTAACAATAAATATTGCTTAAATTCACTACGTATACCTACCTCGTTTAATTCATATTCTTTTCTTCAATTTTACACAATATATTTATTTATATTTAGCGTTGAAATGGTCGACAACCCATACAACATTTATAATTTGTCATTATTGACATTGACATCATGCCAAATTATACACATGACAGCATTTTTATCTTCTAAATTTTTATATGTATTCTACGATCCATTGTTTAATTTTACGTTTAATAATTTTTTACTCGAAAACTATACATCCTACAGAAATTCGTCCCATTAGAAGGGCCCTGAAGCCAATCATTTCCTACAACTTGGTACAAATTTCACGAAAATCGGTCGCACCGTTTAAGCTGTAGCCTTGTCTAAAGTTGAGCGATCGTCGTGATTGAAGAAACTATATAACTATAGTGAATCTAATCTTTTAGTATTAGGACTAGCGAAAACTCGGCTACGCCGAGCTTCCCCTAGGGCTCCGCCGACAGTGTTTTATAATAGTCTTTACGTGCATCCAACCCGTCTACACACAATGTAAAACCATTTTTTTCTCGCTTGCCCCTGCAACCTGCCCACCCAAACAGCCCCAGCTACATGCTCACCCAAACTGCTCACGCAGCATGCCCACCAAAACTGCCCTCTGAAACTGCCTACCTAAAGTGCCCACCCCAAACTGCCATTCAAACTACCTATTCATACTGCCCACCCAAACTTCCCACTCAAACTGCCGACCCATACTGCCCACGGACCCTGTTCAACCAAACTGCCCACTCAAACAACACACCCAAACTGCCCGCTTAAACTGCCTACTCATACTGCCGACTCAAACTGTTGTAATCTGCAATAATTTCTTTTCTAATGTTCTTGTTGGTGTTGCAGTTGTAAAACTAGTTCTAGATGGACTAATAAAAATTATTTATTTGAACATAAATTTAAAAATTAGTGTAGTTTGAGTGAAGACAACACTTGTCATTTTTGAAGGTTTGAAGTCAGAGACAGAACATGGATAAGACATTTTTTACTAATGGCAACTGTTTGGCGGACTTCTGCGTAAATCAAATGCATGTCGTATACTTGATTAATAAAAGCAACATGCATATCTAAATATCTAAGTGATATTCCACTTTTTGCAAATTAAACGTCATTTTTGATAACCGAAAAATATTGTTCTCTAGAATAAATTGATATTCAGATTTAGCTGGTACGTAATTGGTCGATTTTACAGTATTACAACTTTTACAACTTGACAAATTATGCAATATATATATATATATATATATATATATATATATATATATATTAGTTGTTTACTTGTACACACAATTCACGAATATTGCTAACGTTAATATTTTTCTCAGATATCAAAGATCTCTTCTTTCAAAAAAAATCTGAATTTTGTCAAAAAACAAAAGCCGATCGAGCTATTAAAATTTGCCATCTTAGAATATGATTTAACATTCTTACATTTAAACAATATATTTACAATAATACAGACCGACAAGATGGAACATATAGAAGTTTAACATGGGTATTAAATTGTGCCAAAAATTTGTTGTCCTGTATATTTTAGAGCAAAAATTTACAAATAAAATTAATATTTACTTCTAAAAAATCTTTATTTAATACAATAGAATATCTGTTGCACTAGATATATAGAAAAAAAAATTTTTCTTCAAAAACCAGATATCCTATCCATGGAAATAAAACAACATCTCATTTTGACAGTTCAGTGTTGATGTTAATTGTTGTAATCATTGTGTCTACATTGTTATAATTCAGAAATAAATATTCAAATAGTATGATCTTAATTGATATTTTCTTCTGTTTTTATTTTATTTTTATAGCTATATTATATTTGGCGATAATGTCATATTTTATTTTCTAAGTATCTAGTACCACAAATATTTTAATTAAACTCCCATGTTTCGCATTCGTTGCACACCTTTATACATATTATTGTACTACATGACTTCCGTATTTATAGCATGTTGTTATTCTTAAGTTTAACAATACAATAAATTACATTTGACGTTTCCAATTTGACTTTTATAAATAAATCTGAACAAATTGTTAAACACCTATTTTATCAATATTATCATATAATATAATAGAAAATATATAAATTTCATTAATAAACCAAAGTTTATATGTGAATTATTATACTGCCGACAATGTCAGTTCCATCTGAGTGAATATTAAAATTTATTAGGAAATTATAAAAAATTACATATCCACATTAGAGTAGAGAAACGCAAAATACATAATAGTTATATTCTAAGTATAGGGTAATTATTATAATAAGTACTAGTATTGTAGCAGAATATTGATTTAATTTAGAAAATTATCACGTTAAAATAGTAACAAAAGATGGCGCTAAAGATGGTTATATCAGTCTCACTACGCGAATTGTACATTCCAGGTAAGTTTGTTCTTGACAAGTAATATTTGGGGTGATAACTTATTGTGTAAAATGTAATGTATGAAAATAAACTAAATTAAATTGAAATAAATCATGAAAACACGTATTTTACTTATATTATGATGCAATATAATTGATGAAATACAAATAGAATTTTTAAATGATGTCTTTAAGATTTGGAAATATCCCTAGAATATGTTATTTTCCGACACAAGGTGTTTTCAGATGAAATTTGTATATGTAAAGTCATGAAACAATTATTTAGATTATGTTCTTAAAAAATAGAATTTATTACTCAATATTAAGAGTGTTTGAATGTTGGGACTTGTGAAATGAGTGCAGCTGCAGCGACAGTGAAACATTGTATACCTTCCGTCAGAGATGATGCAACGTTTGTTTTTTAATTATTAATTATTGTACATGAAATTAATATATTATTTATAAAGTGAATCAGCACCTACGATTTCGACTAAGATTTAGTATGAATTGTAAAATGTATATACAGTGTGAAGTAGGCAACAGTGAATTTTGAATTAAAATAATAATAATAATAATAATAATAATAATAATAATAAATGAACATAAAAAATTATATCTGATAATAATAATAATAATAATAATAATAATAATAAATAATAAATAATAATAATAAGCAGAGAGGTACAAAAATACATAATTTTTATTTAAAATAATCAAATACAATAAATGTATTTAAAATGGTTTCAAAATGACATAAAACTTTTTCAGACTGTCTTCTTAAAAATTTTCACGCATACTCAATTCAAATAATTAGCCTGTATTCTCTGATTTTGTACATTTGACATCAGTACAGAGAACTTTGATCTATTGTTTTAATGTAAGAATTTTGACCAGTTAATAATTTTTTCCACAAAAACTATGCACAGTAGAAATAAGAGACATATCAAAGGCACTAAGTTGATTTATTCTCTACTATTTAAAGCAAATTCCATCCAAATCGCTGAAACCGTTTCAGTTGTAGCTTTGTCTAAAAATTTCCCGATCGTCGTGATGAATTTTGGGGGGCTTGACCTTTTAGTATTAGGATTTTTAAATAAGTACTCGTATAAGTTACCGTAATTGTTTTCATTGTTATTTTCTTTCAAATTTAATAAACTTATGGATAGACCTATATACTACATTATTTTAATTACTGATACATTAATAATTACAACTTTATGTTTTAAACTCCGTACATGTTCAAATACAAGTAGTAGTCGGACCACCGCCGTTAATTAAGAACTAGCGAAACCTCGGCGAAGCCGAGTTTTTCCTAGGGTTCAGCCGATAGTGTTTTATAATAGTCTTTACGTACATCCAATCTGCTTACGCACAATTTAAAATCAAAGTGCTAACGCCAACAGTCTTGTCAGATACCCAAATTCTCTCAAACGAATTAACTTTGTGCATACAACAAAAGTCAATTAACGTGTCAGAAATTTGACACATGTATTTAACAGTCCTTAATTAGACCTCTTATTTAATACACAATATATTTCTAACATGCACAAAACAAAAGCCGACTGAGATGTCTAAATGTTAACACTTTTATATTATAGCTCTGCAGAAAAAAATTCACTTGATTCCAATCACGACATGGTTCTGATAACTTTATGCGAAAAACAAGTGCCGATCGAGTTGATACCTAAATTTTGAAAGTTCTATAGTTTAGCCGTACAGAAAACTTTTCCCTTAATACCAAACAGGATATATTGCTGACAAATTTATACGAAAAATAAGAAATATTTTGTAAAGGGCTGTCATGGAGAAATATCAAAAATACGACAGCTCGGTCGTCTACTGTTTTCTTGCAAAAAATTGGCAGTAAAATTTTAGATGTATAATCAAAAAATGCAGTTAAATATAATTTTTCAAGATACCTACACACCGAATGGCGCTCCAAATCCGTTACATAGGCATTTAACATGGGAAAACAGTTTTTCCTTGCGCGTTGCTTTCCAAATTATTTAAGAAAAATATACTTCAAATAAAAGTTGTACATCATAAAATTCTGAATTTGAAACAAAAAACAAAATTATACTTTGTAACAGCAGAAATTTAAAATGAACATATCAAAAATTACGTCAAAATAGTGATAACCATGGAATTAAAACAAAAGCATAACAAATGTAATTTTTTTATGTGATTGAAAAAGTATCAATATTTGACAATTAAAACAGTTATTTGTGTGACTTTTTGTTTTAATTCCATGGCTAGTGCTAAATTTTTTTAAAAAATCGTATTTAATTTCTGAAATTACTAAACATACAAAATGGATTTTGTTCATTAATTTGAAAGTAGAATTTTATATACTGGTGTTCGTGTCCAGAAAAAACCTTAATTGGGATTGGTAGTCGGAATTTGGACAGAAAGCGAAAAAAAAATGAAAATAGATACTGTAATGTACAGTACCCGCTGTCGCCGCCGCTGTCGCCGTCGCTGTCGCAGGGACGAGCGAGTGTCTATTTTTAGCGATGACGCAACGGACCTGTCTGAGCCTGCTTAATTATGCGGTTGATGTAACCTATTGTGTTTTATCTAGAATAATACTCTAGAATTCTCTGGAATAAAAAAATGCCAGGGTATATAAGCACCGTTAGCGAAGGCATTGGACAGCCTGGTATAAATAAGCGTTGCGTGTTAAACAGTTGGTGATATAAACAGATATTAGACAAGTGGTGAATATTAATAAATACAGTTGTATAAGTAAATAAGTGATCTATATATTGTTTAAATAAATAATCTTAGTATTTAAGTGTTTTATAATATTCTTAGTCTTCATTAGTGTTTAATATTTGTTTAATCGTAGTGTTCGTTATATTTATCATCTTTTAATTATATTTAATATCTATTTATCATTATAATAAACTTTTGTTTCATTAATAACAATTGTCTAATATTTACACTTCACCCAAATAAATAAAAACGTTACAATTGGTGTCAGGTGTGGGGTTAATAAACTGTGAAGTGTTAAATAAAAATAAATAATATGGCGAATAAACAATTAAAACTGAGTGAATTAAAAGTAAGTGATCTCAAGACCGAATTGGAAGAAAGGGATATGGACACAACAGGAAAGAAGTCAGTTCTTCAAGAGAGACTGAGAGAAACATTAATCGATGCTGGTGAAAATCCTGATGATTACTTATTCGAAATTCAGTGTGCCATTCGTAAACTTATAGAAGCAAGTTCTAGAAAATCAGAAGAAAGTTCTAGAACACTAAGAGAAGAATTAAAACAGGAAATGGTAGATAATTCTAGAAAGGCAGAAGAAAATTCTAGAACATTAGAAGAAAATTAACATAAAATTCTAGAACATTAGAACAAAAATTCGAACAAAAATTTGAGGAAGGTTATAGAAAATCAGAAGAAAGTTCCAGAACACTAAAAGAAAAATTATTGGAACAGTCTAGAACATTAGAAGAAAAATTAATGGAAAATTCTAGAAAAGCAGAGGAAAATTCTAGAATATTAAAAGAAGAATTAATGGAACATTCTAGAAGTTTAGAACAAAAGTTAGAAGAAAATTCAGAAGAAACTTCCCGAAAATTCGAAGAGTATGACAAGAAAATTGACGAATTACAACAAAAATTCACTAGAATTACATTGTCGTCAATGCCAAATTCCGATGTAGCGAAGGCAAATTTACAAGAAGAAAGGAAAGTAATAAAACCTGAAATTAGTACAACAATGCACATCAAAACACCGGAATTTGATGGAAAATCTTCGTGGCCGAATTATTTAAAACAATTTGAAGCGGCTGCGAAAGCACATAACTGGACGTTCAAAGAGAAGGCTACAGCGTTGACTGTTTCGTTGCGTGGGGAAGCCATCAACATCCTACAAACGCTAAAGGAAGAAGAACAAGAGGACTACGACCAACTAGTCAAGCGGTTGGACATGCGGTACGGCAATGCGCACCTGGAGCAGGTGTACCAGACGCACTATTGGAAATACATCCTTTAAACTTCGTGCGCTGGTAGCTGACGTTGAAGATGAATATATACTCGGTATGGACGTAATGAAAAAGCATGGTTTCAAAGTTGACCTGAAGAATGGAGTAATGATGGTCAATGAAGAAGAACTTGTTTTAAACCCACGAGAAGACAAGGCTGTGCGCGTACTAATAGCTGAAGGTGTTACCCTTCCAGAACGAAGTAAATCTATCGTGCAAGCACAATTAGATGGTAGTTTCTGCGAGGGGAATATTGTTATGCTTGAGCCCAAGAATGATGATGTGAAGACTGGTACTGGAGTTGTTGTAGGAAAATCATTGATCAAAGCCAGTCAAGTAATACCAGTTCGAATAATGAACATAAATTTTTATCCAGTTGTTCTTAAGAGAGGAACAATTGTAGGAGAATGCTTTGGCAGTATCCTCGATTATTCGAACTGTTGAGGCCAAAGGAAACATATCTCAGGAAGTCCCGGACACGTTAATTAATGAATTATCAATATCCTTCCAAGAACTGACCGTCCACCAGAGAACCAAGGCGAAGAAATTAATTGGAAGATTTCAAGATGTGTTCCAATTTGACAAGATCAATGGGAGAACTAATGTGGTTCACCATAAAATAGACACCGGCGACGCAAGACCCATCCGCCAACGAGCAAGAAGACTACCATTGGCGAAGCGTGAGGAAGCGGAAAGAATTATTGAAGACATGAAAAAGGAAGGTGTGATCAAACCTTCAAGCAGTCCGTGGGCTTCACCAGTGGTGTTAGTAAAGAAGAAGGATGGCTCTACACGATTTTGCGTCGATTACCGTCAACTTAACAACGTCACCAAGAAGGATAGCTACCCGCTACCTCGAATAGACGATATACTAGACACTTTGGCTGGCTCAAAGATATTCTCCACTCTGGATCTAAAGAGCGGATACCGGCAAGTCGATTTGGATCCAAAAGATAAGGAAAAGACAGCCTTCACAATTGGTACCGGACTGTGGCAATTTACTGTAATGCATTTTGGGCTCTGCAATGCCCTGCAACGTTTGAACGACTCATGGAAACAGTATTGGTTGGATTATCATGGAAAACCTGTTTAGTCTATCTCGACATAATTGTGGTAGGTAAAACATTTGAGGACCACATGAAGAATTTGGAAGAGGTTTTCCAGAGATTACGGAAGGCTAACCTGAAGCTCAGCCCCAAGAAGTGCCAACTGTTTCAAAAGGAAGTTCATTACCTTGGACACGTGGTTTCAGATAAGGGTATTGCAGTTGACCCGGAAAAGATAAAGGCTGTGAGAGATTGGCCAGCGCCTCGAGACAAACACGAACTTAGAAGTTTTCTTGGTTTATGTACTTATTAACGGCGATATGTACTTGGATTTGCCAACATAGCCAAGCCACTGACAAAGCTTACTGAAGAAGGTCGAAGATTTATCTGGGAAATAGACTGCAAAGTTGCGTTCAAAGAACTTAAACATGCTTTGACAAGCGCACCTGTCCTGAGTTATCCGTTACCTGATGGAGAGTTCATACTAGACACAGATGCAAGCAACGTGGGAATTGGTGGTGTTCTTTCCCAGATACAAGACGGACATGAGAAGGTTATTGCCTATTTTAGTAAGACTTTGTCAAAACCAGAGAGAAATTATTGTGTTACTAGAAAAGAACTCTTGGCAGTCGTGAAATCCGTGGAACATTCTACAAATATTTATATGAAAGGAGATTTTTGATTAGAACTGACCATGCTGCATTAAAATTGCTGCTACAATTCAAGAATCCTGAAGGTCAGCTGGCTAGATGGATTGAAAGACTACAGGAATACGATTTCAAAATCGAGCATAGAACAGGTACCAGCCATCGTAATGCCGACGCATTGTCCAGAAGGCCGTGCCAAGATGATTGCAAGCATTGTAGTCGACTAGAAGAGAAATTTTCCATCGTCGCCAGAACAACAGTAGTCGACGATAATTGGCAGACCGATGGACTACGCGAAGATCAAGAAAAAGACCCAACTTTGAAAATTATACTCGAATGGAAAGCAGAGGAGAGCAATCCAGTACGGGAAGATGCTGCACCACACTCACCACGTGTAAAATCGTACTGGGCGCAATGGCACTCCATGGTGATTGAGGATAGCATGTTAAAGCGTGTCGTAGAAAATGCTGATGGAACTGAGAAGAGAACTCAGTTAGTTATTCCTAAGAGTTGAGTACGAGACGTGTTGAAAGAGATCCGCGACGGATCTGGAGGCCATTTCGGAGTCATCAAAACACTAGAAAGATTGCGCCAGCGGTTTTACTGGGTTAACTTCACGGAAGATGTTAAAGATTGGTACAAGAAATGTGTGGTTTGCGCTGGAAGTAATGGTCCGCATAAACAACGAAAAGCTCCAATGCGTCAATACAACGTTGGCAGCCCATTTGAGCGTATTGCGATTGATGTGGCTGGACCATTCCCAGAAAGTGACGAAGGAAATAAATACATCGTGGTTGTTATGGACTACTTCACTAAGTGGGTTGAAGCATATCCATTACCCAACCAGGAAGCCACCACGGTCGCTGAAACTTTAGCTCAGGAATGTATATGCCGATTCGGAGTACCGCGTGAACTCCATTCCGACCAGGGAAGAAATTTTGAGTCTGCCGTTTTCCAAAATGTCTGTAAGATATTAGGAATTAATAAAACTAGAACAACTGAATTACATCCGCAGTCTGATGGCATGGTTGAACGAATGAACAGAACGATCACCCGTTATTTGTCGAAGGTAGTCTCCAACCACCAAAGAGACTGGGACCGACACCTCCATCTGTTCCTGTTGGCTTATCGTTCATCCGTGCATGAAACAACAGGGCAAACTCCTGCGAAAATCTTATTCTGGCGTGAGTTGCGCTTACCATGTGACTTGGTGTTCGGCAGTAAACCTGGGGAAGATCTGGCCGGGGAAGATTACGTTACGGACTTATGGAGAAGAATGGATGACATTCATGAACAAGTCCGTACGAACATTCAAGCTGCCAGCGACCGAATGAAGGACCGGTATGACATCAAGGCCGAAAAGGGTGGATATCAACCTGGGGATTTAGTGTGGCTTTACAACCCACAAACACGTCGTGGGTTGTCACCAAAGCTGCAAAATAATTGGGAAGGCCCCTATGAGGTAGTGAAAAGGATAAACGACGTGGTATACAGAATTAAGAAACAACCTAGCGGGAAGCCGAGAGTAGTACACTTTAATCGGCTAGCCTCTTTTGCCGGAGACAACCACGAAGCCCATAACGGAGCAACGGTTCGTCGGATCATGACACAAGAACCAACTTTTGAAGACTTCATGGAGAACTATTCCTTGGCCGCAAGGCGCGGTTCGGCGTGACGAAAAAAGAACACCAAGATCTATTTACCGTGTCTTCAGATTATTCCCTCGGTCACTGCGTATCAGAAGACTTTAAGATGTCCCGTGGCATAGCTTCAGCCTTTAAGGCGAAATTTGGGCGACAACAAGAACTGGCCAACCAACGCCCAACTGCAGGGAAAACGCTGCGCCTGAGGGATATCAATGCAGACCATCAGCGGTACATCTAGTACCTGGTTACAAAACCACGCTCGTACCAGAAACCGTCGTACCGCAACTGTGGAACTCGCTGTGAGATTTGAGGGATCATCTGCTTGAGAATGACATTTTGAAACTAGCCGTACCGAAGTTAGGCTGTGGTCTAGATGGTTTAGATTGGAGGATTGTTAGGAACATGATAGAAATTCTCTTCCGTTTTACGGATGTTGAAATTCTCGTTTGCAGCTTTAACCCTAACAGACATAAAGGAGAAGTCGAGCGGACCATCGACTGTCATTTCTTCAAAACTTCGATATGCACCAAGGGTAATGCATGCAGATTTCGTCATCACGAACTTTTCCGGGACGAAACAGTTTTAAGAAGGGGGCAGTGTAATAATAATAATAATAATAATAATAATAATAATAATAATAATAATAATTTTATTCCCAACAGAAGTCCATTTACAGGGAAATATATAATAATATTAAACATAGGTATATACTACTATAGTTAATTATACAACATAAATAAAGAAAGAAAAAAAATACAAATAATTATAAATAAAGGTTTTCATAATGTTTCTCTGCGTTGCGACACATAATATGGATTGGTGACCTGAGAAGAATATCCGTATTGGAAACTGGCATATGGAATGTCCTTTGGTGCCTGGATGTTTGCCTAGGAACATGTAACATAATGCGGGACAATAAAGAGGAGCAATCAATTTTATTATTCAGAAGTAAAAGTAAAAATTTAGCGGACTGTTGCTCTCGTCTGATATCCAGTGATGGCATATTATGACGCTGTAATAAATTGTTATGATCAGTACCAATTTCAGGGTAAACTCTGTCAATTTGAAATGATAAATACTTCAAGAAACGACGATATATTTTATTAATAGCTGTTATTTGATACTCATATGATGGAAACCAAATTAAGGATGCATAGTCAAATTTGCTCATAATAAATGATAAGAATAGTGTTTTTAAAACAGAAATATTATTGAATTGCCTGGTTATTCTAATGATAAAGCCCAAGGTTTTATTAGCTTCATTGCAAATATTATTTATGTGTTCTGTGAATTTTAGATTAAAGCAAACGGTGATACCAAGATCTTTAATTGACTCTTTTTTTACACAAAAAATTATTATTAATTTTATATTGGTACAGTATAGGGTTTTACCGACGAGTGTATGTTATGAAACAACATTTGTTGGCGTTTAAAATTAATTTATTGTTTTCACACCACGCTACCATAATGTTTATATTATTTTGCAATGTCATGACGTCGTTTAATGATGTAATATTATAGAAAATTTTTATATCATCTGCATATGCCAGAGCTGGACATGTAAATGATTGTAATAGTTCATCAATAAACAATAAAAACAACAAAGGACCTAAATTGAAACCTTGAGGCACACCTGAGGATGGAACAAAATGAAAGGAAGAGTAGCCGTTATATGAGACAAAGCAGGTACGATTTGTTAAATACGATTGTAAAAGATGGGTTAATTTAGGTGCTGCTCCATATTTCTCACCTTTTTGAGTAATATTTCATGGTTGATAGAGTCGAATGCTCTAGAAAAGTCTAAATATATAGTATCTACTTGTCCGCGAACGTCAATAATTTCAGAAACATATTGACTGAAAACTGCAAGATTAGTTGTCGTGAATCTGCCGCATATGAAACCATGTTGATTTGTAGAGATTAATGATTTGGTGTTAGAGTGTATTACATTGTAAATTACTTTTTCAAAATTTTTTGCAAAAGTATTAAGTAATGAAATGGGCCTGTAATTTTCAATGTAAGTTTTGTCACCTTTTTTGAAAACTGGCGTAATGATTGTTCTCTTCCACCGGTCCGGAAATGTTTGGGTGTTAATAGCAAGGTTAATAATATATGTTAAAGGCTTAGCTATGGCATACCGACAGTCTTTTACTAGATAACAAGGTATTTGGTCCTCTCCTGCAGATGTTTTGCTGGGTATCTGAGCAATTATGGAAATAATATCATCTTCGCAAATGTTATTTATGCTGAAAGGCAGGTAGTTTGAGTGCTCTTGTAGAATGTCGGAGCTAGAACTTGCCTGAAAAAAGCTAGAGAAAAAGCTTGCAACGCCATTTACAATTTCCTGTGGAGTACTATATACGTTTGCTCCATCTTTTAGCATAGCTGGAACACGGGTAATGTCCTGTTTGGAATGAACCTATTTCCAAAATACTGAAGAGCTTTTTTTAATATTATCTTCTACTTTAGTTGAATATGATTTATGGGCATTATTAATTTGAAGTTTTGTTAAGGTTCTTAATCTTTTGAATTCATTTAGATAATTAAATTTTTTATATTTTAATCATTTTTTCCTGTAGTGTTCCTTCGTTTTTAGATTATACTTGATTTCAGGAGTGAACAAGATAGGGTATTGCGTATTGCCTTTCCTTGCCATAGGAACAGAGTTATTGATTATATTATAGATAACCTCATAAAATTTAGTTGCGGCTTCATTAACATTTTCACAAGTGTTAAGAAAAGACCAGTCACATAAGTATATATCATTATACAATTGAGGAAAATTTGCTTTGTAGAAATTATATCTAACAATATTGTTTGAGAAGAATTTCGGTGATTTGGAATTTGAAAAAGAGATGTCGGAAGTCAGAGCAGGATGGTAGTCGTCCTCTTGTACTAAAGCAGAGGCTTTATTTACATTTACGGAGTAATCCAAATTCGATAATACTAAGTCCAGTTTTTTACCAAAAAGATTATTAATACTATTATAATTTGTTAGACCAAAAAAGTTGCAGAAGTTACTGAGACAAGAAGCTTTTGGAGTATTAATAATATTATCAGCGAAATTTGGGATGTTGAAATCACCAACTAGTATTACTTTGTTATCGATTAATATTTCTTCTAGAGATTCAAAGAATAATTCTAAAGTAGTTCATTTTTTATAGATTTGTAATACTCTATTTGCATTCGCGTTCTGTCACGAGAAACGGAAATGCTTTTCCACTTATCCTTGGATTTTAGTGTTTTAAATTTGTTAAAAAAATTAATAACGTTTGCTGATATCAAGACGCCCTAAACGAATGGGTTTCAAATTATCTATGACCAACTCGCACTCGTCTAATAGTTCTTTAACAAACTTTAAGTCGTTAACAGATTGTTGTTGCTTAGATTCGCTGTTTTCCATATAATTATATATAATTATATTTTGAGATCGTTTTTCTTGGTCGGATATTTCATTAATTATAGTCTCGGTAAAGGCAGTAGGTGAGTTCTTAACAGAAATCGTCTCCTGTAATTTGTTCTTCCATTCATTAAAATCTTTTTGCATATCTAAAATTAATTTTTTGAGACTATTTATGTCATTACTAACGTTTTCACATTTAGTACAGTTCCATTTCAGACCTGTTTTATTGGAATTTATTCTTCTTGCCTCGGAAGAAGTGACATCCACACATTCAATATTATATGCATTTTTGCAGATGGTGCCGGTAACTAATCTGTGGTTATCAACAGGTTTGTTACAACAAGCGCATTGAGATTGAGAAGCCATATTTGCAACTTATTATAAAAAATAAAAAAATTAAAATAATAATATAAATAGCTGATATAATAATCAGAAACAACACCCTGTATATGTAAAAACAAAACACCCAGATGACACCGGTGAATGAACCCGCAATAATCCAAACAAGAATAGACAATACTATTAACCAAGCCGTGATAATAAATAAGATATATGACAGAAATGAAGATAACTCACCCCTGGCACTATTATGCAGAAAGATACTCAGATACAAAAAAAAGATCAAATCGAAACCAACACACTGATACTAATTTTAAAGAAGTACTCCAAGTTAAACCACAAAATAATAAGAAATTCGCAGAGCGAAGAGCAACCGACATTCACTGCAGAAGCATGTAGCAGAAAAAAAAATGTGTAATGTGCAGTACCCGCTGTCGCCGCCACTGTCACGCCCGCTGTCCCCGTCGCTGTCGCCGCCGCTGTCGAAGGGCGAGCGAGTGTCTATTTTTAGGGATGACGCAACGGACCTGTCTGAGCCTGCTTAATTATGCGGTTGATGTAACCTATTGTGTTTTATCTAGAATAATGCTCTAGAATTCTCTGGAATAAAAAAATGCCAGGGTATATAAGAACCGTTAGCGAAGGCATTGGACAGCCTGATATAAATAAGCGTTGCGTGTTAAACAGTTGGTGATATAAACAGATATTAGACAAGTGGTGAATATAAATAAATACAGTTGTATAAATAAATAAGTGATCTATATATTGTTTAAATAAATAATCTTAGTGTTTAAATGTTTTATAATATTCTTAGTCTTAATTAGTGTTTAATATTTGTTTAATCGTCGTGTTCGTTATATTTATCATCTTTTAATTATATTTAATATCTATTTATCATTACGATAAACTTTTATTTTCATTAATAACAATTGTCTAATATTTACACTTCACCCAAACAAATAAAAACGTTACAATACTAACAAATTTCAAAATATACAATAAACATACCATTATTGATCTTCGAAGTTGAACTAATTGTAATATAAATATACCATTTAATATTATGATATAGGTTTGTATTTTTATTACAGATGTTAACTTGTGAACGAATATTGTTGACTGACGACAATTTGTCTCTCAAACAACCTGAAAACGTTAACAAAAAATTACTGTAGATTGCAGTAGGAAACATGTTGGTAGAGTTCACGCGGTAAATTTTAAATTACTAAATTATTTAAAATAGTATTATATAAACTATAACATTTCCAAAAATAACCTTTTTCTATATTTTTGTTCTATTTCCAATATTTTAACATTATTAAAGTCAAACTTATGTCCCAAATTCATGTGATGTGTACGTAATTCTGTATTATCTTTATTATTTGCTGTGTATTTACAATCATAAATATATTGTTTTAATTTGTTATTAAGATATTGTTTACTCTGGCCCACATAAGTGCCACTGCAATCTGTACAATTTTTTTTATAAATAATGTTTGATTGAAACTTATCTGGTACCTTATCTTTTAATTTACTAAACACTTTGTCAACCTTTTTTGTATTATAAAAAGCTATTTTTATATTATCTGATTCTAGGATTTTACTTAGATTTTCTGACAGATTTGAAATGTATGGTAATTTATAGTATATTATATTGTTATTCTTATTTAAATTATTATTCTTGCTATCATCATTGCTAAAAAAAATTTTATTATTGAGACCCACAGGATAGTTATTTTCTATTAAGTTTCTCTTCAAAATTTGAAGTTGCTCATCTACATAGTTCTCATGACATATATTTATAATTCTATGTTTCATTCCTTTTATTAAGCATAAATTTTGTCTAAATGGATGGGGTGATTGGTAATTCAAAATTCTATTTGAAGACGTTAGTTTACAATAGTATGTAGTATGTATTGCCCCATTTGTTTGCCTCATCAATAAAATATCCAAAAAAGGTAGACTTTTATCTGATTCTAATTTTAATGCAAATTGTATATGTTTATTATAATTATTGAAAAATTCCAAAATGTTTTCTACAAATTCTTTATGTATTGCCGTCACTATATTATCTAAATATAATTTAATAAATGGTAATGATATTGGAAGTTTATTTGTTATTACTTTCAATGCTTTATTCATTATTAAGTTTGCAAAAATAGGTGACGCCGGATTACCCATGGCTGTGCCAAACAATTGCTGATAAAACTCACCATTGTACCTAAAATAGCTACTATCGAAAATGAATTCTATAATTTTTTTAAACATGTTTAAATCTATATTTGTATGTTGACTTATTTTGCTCCAATTGTTTTCAATTTCTTGTAGAACTAAATCTAAAGAGTGAAGAGATAATGGCCGTTATAAACTCATTAGAGATTTTTAAACAATGCACAAACTAAACTAACTAATATATGCAAACATATTTTCTTATCTATTTTTACAAATATTTATTTATCTCAAATTCCTATCAATAATTTAAAACAAACTTTCTCCCAAGGTCGGTGCTGTCTGCATGAGTTTTTAATTACCCTCAGGCGGCGCTGAATGTGAGTATATACGCTACTATAACATTTATTTACTTTTTTTAATTATTTCTTATTAATTTCGAACGAACAATTAATTATTAATATGATGCAATAGGTATTCATGGACACGTTTTTCAGTTTTAATGGAAAGCAAATATTTTAAATATTCTAATTTCCCACGTTAAATTCATATATAACGGATTTCGAATGCCACCCGTATGTGGATTAGATACTCAAATATGTATTTTTACGTAGTATGTAACAATTTTCTAATATTACTGCGGTGTATAAATATAGGTGTGACAACTCGTCAATTTTTGTTGACAGATAGATATCGGCGATCGGTAGATCAGGCTGAGATTATAACCTTACATGTAGCGCCTCTGTATAATGTGCTCTACCACTACCACATAACATTCTAAAACTAACATGACAAATGCCAAGTTCAATGTCATTGTATAATCCGGGCCTATGTGCATATTTGTACAATTTACTCAATATATGTCTCTCTGATAATATCCCGTCAATTTTTGCCAGAGTGACCCCTGTGGTATTCACTCTCCACGGCAGCATTACAGATATCTTCATTACTCACAAATGGGTAATTAGCCATGATATATTTAATTATTTAAAATACGTACATCCTCAGATTCCTATTCTTGTAAAATATCTTAATTTTTAAAACGCTTTTAGCAGATACCATCTTTAGTAACAAGGATTTTATTACCTGAAGAAGGTTTAACTTTCCACCAGGCATTTAAATTGTTTTGCGAAGGATGGTAAATCGAAATTTTTTCTTCATTGAATGTTTTTCCTGATCTAAAATCTTCAACAAAACAGTATTTTCGATTTTTGTATCGAATATGTACATAATAGTTATTTAGTATATGAGTGTGGAATGTATCATATTAGTCAAAAAAGTTTTAGCTACGTACCCCCCACGGCAAGTGGCCAATTTTCTTTAGTGACTACTATACATTCCACACGAGTGTAATACAACGTTTTATCCAACACTTTTTTAAAAACTTCTTAAATCTTTTTTGTTTTCATTTATCGTTTGACACTGACAAGTCAATTGTTGTAGTATCTTTAAATTACAAATTAGTCATTGATTGGTTGATATGTTTTTGTTATATTGTTATTAAAAAAATTTTGCAGTAATACTTATTGTCTGTCATTGGGAATTATTTGAAAGAAAAATACATTAAACTGGGTGAAAATGAAGACCTTATTTTAAAAAGTATTTTAGAAGCACAATCAGCATCTTTAAATTTAATTCCGAAGCAAGTAACTACTCAGTCGTTTCTTGTTTTCGTTTCATTAGTCGTATATGACAGCTGTCATTGTGTAAAGATAAGTAATCTATTTTAATATAAATGTTATTAATTTAAATAAATATGTTTCATAATGTTAAATTAGTTCAATCATAACATAATTTTATAAAAAAAATTATTTATATTTAAAAAAACAAAACCCACCTTTTATATTTATACATCGTGATATTACACTCATTTTTGACATATAGTTCATAATTTTATTTCCAGATGTCATATCGCTTAGGAATTCATGGTAAAACAGTTGTTTACGAACACTCCTGAACAATCCGAAGTAGACTCGAGCATGTGCATACTTAAGATGCAGCCTGTTATCACATTCAAACATGGAGTATGGTTTTCAACTGGTCTTCCATTGGTAGTACAACTTGTACATCAGCAAAATTTAAATGTTTCATATCTTTTGTAACAATCAATTTATAACAATTTTTTTTGTTTTTTCTCTCTGGGTTAGCAATCAACTTTAATATTTTTAATAAGTTCGTGTAGCGTTTGCACTGTTAGGTCTGAATTGAACCGGGCCTGAACGACAACGCTCACAGAAGTAGGTAATGCCGAGAGTAGGAAGGGCAGCACGCTTGATGCAAGCGCAAGCGGCAGTGTTGCCAACTGCAATACCATCTCGCCGTTGGAACAAAGACCGCCACGCTGTGCCCGAGGAAATAAGCGGTACTACGAATGCCACCAGTATGGACATTTGACACGTAATTGTCCAGAACTACACCAGCCGAAAATTAAGCGGGAAGAAAGAGACGGAAGGCCAGATAGGTCGGGAAACTAAAGCCGGTCAGCTTGAAGCCCGACAAGCTGGCCCAAGAACTATTGGACGTGGAGCATCGAGATGCTTTATTCGTGAGGAAATTTGGAACCAAGTAGGCTCGGGACGTGTACGCCGCTCAGACACTACCGTAACCCAGGCTGGTGGAGACCCATTGCATATAATTGGTTTGGTGAACAGATTACGCTGGGTCAGGAAACCTTGTGCAGTGAGGTTAGCATCTGCAAGAAATTAGCCACAGAGTTTATTATTGGATGCAGTTTCATTCGAATATATCACTGCCGGGTTGATCCCGCTGCTGGGGCATTGAAATTCGCGGATCTATGGTACAAGAAATAGAACGCAATAGCTCACCAGTATTACTGTGTCATACTGTTATCGGGCCAGCAAGGTCGGAGAACATAATTCCAGTACGGGTCACAGATGTTTACCTGGACGAGCGGCAGCTGAAACGAATAGTAGAAGATGTTTTCGAGGGTACTGAAGTGTCAATCACAATATACCGATGGGCATCTCGCCTTCCTAGAGGACGCCGACAAAGCTGCCCAGAGTTTAAACAACTCCCTTAACCCAATAGATAAGAAGCCCAGATATCTTCTACCCGTACGGGGACTACGAGTTCAGAAAGAAGAAATAACCTGGAGGCTATGTCCCCTAATCTTTTTCTTTATTTAGGTTGCCGAAGCCTAGTTCCACCGTGGAGCCGGGAGAGATATTAATGCCTAGCTCCATATCATTTCCGCGAAGATCACTAACTCCTGTTTCCCACGAGGGCGTATCCAGCGACTCTATATGGCCTTCGCCGTCATCATGACCGCGACAAGAGTCTGCCGAGGTCAACGAAAACACGCCTCCAGTGTCTGAAGAATCTCATTCGGGTGGAGAATTCCTCGCCGTTTCCGAAGAACCATTGGTAGCGCATCCAGTGGCTAATCCCGGGCCACCACCGCCTAGACGATTGCTTCCACCTAGACAAGCCAGAGAGATGGCCCGTTTGAAGATGCAAGAAGCCTCCAGAAGTAGGCTTCAACTGGTGGGGGCAGTGTAGCGTTTGCATTGTTAAGTCTGAATTGAACCGGGCCCGAACAACAACGCCCACAGGAGCAGGGAATGCCGAGAGTAGGGAGGGCAGCACGCTTGGTGCAAGCGAGCAGTCTGTGTACTTTACAATAAATACTCGTATCATATAATACTTATATGTAGGATGTTGTGTTATTTATTGTCAACGCTACATTCGTAATATTTATAATCATGAGACAATACCCATGTATTTTTTTTTTCATTCGTAGCCCTATTTTAATCAAATAAATAAAAAAGTGGTTGAATTTATCTAAAAAAAATATCTAATTTTTCTTTTATCACATGAGTAGATAAAAATTATATAGTCCCATTTAAAATATCAAAGTTTGTACCAACAGTTTGATAACCACTGATGGAAGCAAATTAATTTTATGCTTATTAAAATAGTCTAGTAAAATTAAAATTGTTTGCTAATTTAACCGACCTCGCAGCGCTTATAGTTCTCTAGATAGCAATAGTGGACAAAATAAAATGAACCCTGCATTCATTTTTCATAATCCATGTTTTAAGACAGGAGATTTTATAAATTATATTTATTTAATTCATGGAATAGGTTTTCAAAATAACAACAGTATATATGGTATTTAAAAGTCGACTGTTTATTTATAATACGGTATAAATAATTATATCTTATCGAAAAGTAGCGCAATATTTACAGAATATAATAAATAACTTAAAATTATCTTAAAATAGCACTTGATAATGAAAACTTTTGTAAATATCAATTTTAATAATATAGAAAATAGGAACAATTTTGTTTTACGTGCCACAATATTTTCGTTCATTTTTCATTGGTATGTCGAGGAATTACAGCGTTTGAATCACAATAGAAAGTAAGCGGAGCACCAACACCAAACCAACACCACTACCCAAGACCGGCATGTTCATAATTCGACACGTACATCGAAAACAAACGAACTTATAAAAATGTAGATTGCACAAAGTGATTGTTTTTATTATGAACATGCCATTTTACTACTTATATAGAGTACCATAAGAAATTGCTATATATAAATATTGCTTTGTCATTCAATTGACACTAGATTTGACATCTCATACCATGTTAACGATATCACAGATTTGGCAAACATGTGATTCTTAAACGATGCAACGTTAACATAGCAGAAAGGTCAAATTTATCAGTACAAAAATATTATTTAATAATTAAAACCTATTGTTCAAGCAATATGCTTGCTAGGCGCCGTCCACTTTTTAATCATATAACAGAAGAATGTGCTTATGTAGAGGAGAACTAATAAGGCACAAGTCACTCCTAACGCAAAAACAGACGTCTTCGTTGGACACGGTTCAATTATTGTAACTGTCTTATCAGCTACAAAAAAATATACATTAGTCAAATGTTAAAATATCATATAATAATAATATAGTACCGAAATCTGTACTCGACGCTTCGCTTTTCAAGAAGTCGGATTGTTTCTCATCTCCGAAGTCTAACACTAAGATTTCTTGACTAAGAGTCATATCGTCTTCCTTATCTTCGTCAGTAATGTTGTTCACGGATCTCTTTCTTCTACCCCAAGATTCAATTGAATCTCTACCCCAATTGCACACAGCCTAAAACATAAAAAGAAATGCAATAAATTTAATATGGATACTATTTTACTATTTCAATATCTACAATTACATTTTAACAGTGGATATTGTCACTTTGTAACACGATGTAGAGTAAAACATATACAGTGTGTTTGCAAAAATGAGTACACCCCTTTTTCTCGCTTATTATTAACTTTAGCGAATTTAACTACGTAAGATAAATTATATGACATTAATTCGTCTACATAATTTCGGAAGTAGTTCAATAATATTACTTCCGGTCTTCGAGTAATTGATGGCAACTTTTAATTTTCAAATAGAACATCCTACATATATTTGTTCATATTTGAAAAGGACATGAAATTTGCTATCCAATAACATAAAAATAATTATATGTCATATTATTAAAAAATGCAATAATGATTGATTAAAATATTACATTTTTATGAAATGCAGAATGTTTTGCATTTAATTTATTTGAAATTACGCCATACAAAATGAAATAAAATTTATTAAATAAATTTTCACATTGATGTTCCTCTAATTGAAATGCATTTTGGGCAAAACTTCCATTAGGAAATGTAATTGGGACATGTATTTAAAAAATTGAATTATAAATCCTTCTGCATGGGATAAAAATGTAATACTTTAATCATTCGCCATTGCATTTTTTAATAATATAACATAAGTGTTCGTTATTTGATATCAAATTTTATGTACCTACTCTTTAAATATGAACAGATATGTAGGGCGTACCTTTTGAAAATTAAAAGTTGCCATCAATTTCTCTAAAACCGGAAGTAAAAATATTGAACTAGTTCCGAAATTATATAGTGGGATTAATGCACTATAATTTGTGTTATGTAGTTATATATAGATGAGTTCAGTAGGCATCATTAAGTTTCTCGTTCCAAAAGTTCTAGTCATTTCTAATATAATGTAAATCAGACATTTTTATTCGAGTTTCGTTCGTTTTCATACTAGATTCTAGTTCAGAAATATACGGTCTGTCCTAATTTTTCATTCAAGTTTCATACTAGATTTAAAGTATGCATGCGTACGATATGACAAATAGTGTTACCAACGCTTAACAACATGACTTTAAAGGTAAAAAATCTGATCTGGCCAACACATGACCTCCCGTCAATTCCATGTTTGAAATAGCAATGAGCTTTAAGTAAAGTATCACTTCTGGTTGATTGTTTGTAAACAAAGTCTAATTTCTTCTTCCAATAAATAGAAAAGTCTGTAATACCAAATTTTGGATTATATTTTATTATTTTCCTCGAAAATCTGTTAAGAGCTCTAAATTAAGTATCACTTCCGGTTTATCGTATACGTATAGTCAAAATATAATATTGTTTCAAATTATACACGAGTTTTAAATTTGAGAAGTTTTGAATCATGTTTTAATATATTTTTTCAAGAAAATCTATTTATAGCTTCTGTAAAGTAGTACTTTTGGTTAATCAATTTCAGAAAATATCCAGTATGTCGTTCTCATTAATTTAAAAGTCTTAAATACCAAATTTGGATTGTATCAATTTATTTTTCACGAAAATCTGTTCAGAGCTTCAAATAAAGTATCACTTCCGGATTATCAATTTTAGCCAAAATTTAATATGTTGTTCCTCTACATATAAATTTTACAAGTTTTGGTGTATATCATAATATATTTTTTACGAAAATTTGTTCAGGGCTACAAGTAAAGTATTACTTCTGGTTTATTAATTTTAGCCAAAATCTAATGTGTTGTTCCTTTTATTATAGAGTCTTAAATACTAAAACTGAAATGTTTTGGATTATATTTTAATATAGTTTTCATTAAAACCTGTTATGGACTTCGAGTAATAGTCACTTCCGGTTATCCAATTTTATCCAAAATCTAATCTACTCTTTATATAAATGCACAAAGCGTAAATACGGAAAATAGAAATATTTGGAAGTTTTTTATAAGAGTTATCGTAAACGAAAATTCGCTACAAACAAACGCGCGCGCACGCATGCACGCACGCACACACACATACACACACACGCACAAAGACATCATCGTAAAAATAGTAAAAACTTGTTGTGGGGATCCAAATTCGTGCTTATTCACTGAAAACTCACCATCGAATTTTTGGATCGATAACATTACCTCACGGTATGATAAATTTGTACAAATGTATATTTAATTTACATTTTCCTACGTATATTTATGATAAATAAATACAGAAAACTACAGTATGTGTTAAATTTTTTTAAAAAATTATTAATTCTGTCCAATCTCACCCATAGGAAGGTTTGACTTCATTTTTAACGCATTTTAAATGACTGTCCAAACTCACCCCCTAAACAAGAGGTGAGTTCGGACAACATATTATTTAAAAAAAATACAGCTTGATTTTTTAAAATATTCATTATATACAAAATTTTGTACCTAAGACTTCAATTGCACCATCTGAAGTAACGCCATAGATGTAAAGTTTACCATTCTTGAGCTATTTAACAAAATATCGTAAAACTGTCCAATGTCATCCTGGTTGATGGTACTTATGTTGTGCTTTCATGTTTTTCATTTGTGTTTTCGGTATGGAAATTTATTATATGTAAACAATATTACTATATTCATATTGTAACGGGCAACGGCCGCTGCCGGCGCGCTGAGGAAGTGTCTAAGTTTACCAACCGGGCGACGTAAATGCACATATTTCGACCTGTTTAATTACTTGTGGTCACCTGCTCCTTTGTATTCGATGTTTTTATCGCGTGGAATGTTGGAGAACCTTCTAGTAAAACGACGCCGGAGTATACAAACCCCGTCAGGGAAAACAGCCAGCTGATATAGACAGGCATCGTGAAATGAATAGTTGGTAATATAAACAAATAGTCGATGGGTGGTGAACATAAGTATAGTTATATAAATAAATAAGTAAAATAAATACTGTTTTAATAAATAACTTTAATGTTTAAGTATTTAATAGTATACGTAATAGTCCCAAGCAACCAAATGACGCGATATCGACGGATATATGACGCAATTTGTTGACGTCACAAAAACGGTTATGCGTGGGTCGACTCGACGTGGTTTAACGACGAAAATTTGACGTCGTTTATAGACGTTACATAGACGAAGATTACATACGTGACACAATATTCAAGGAAGATTTAGTACATTTTACAATTTTTTTAAAACTTTTATCATTGCTTTCAAGTTCAAGAAACATAAAGGTAATTATCAAATATACTAAAATAATATTTTTTTGGCACACCCAGCAATGGGTAATATGCCGTGATGATATATTTATTTTATTTAAATTTTTTCTAGATAAAACAGCCATACATATAATTTACAAATGACAGACGGTCGCTGAACGTTTCTACAAAGTGAACATTGACAAGTAAATATTAAACGTGTGTCGAACGTTTCTTTAACGTCAAAATAATGACGTCAAGTAACGACGTCGCATCGACCAGAAACGTCGAAAATTTTACGTTAAAAACACGTCGCCTAAACGTCATCCATCGACACGTCGATATTGTGTTGCTTGGGGTGTTAGATATAATTATTATCTTTTAATTATCTATGTCTAATTTAATTATCGTTTAATAAACATTTCTTTATAAAATTTATAATTCTCTGATTTTTCACTTCATTCATGTAAACAAACCTTACAATTAGTGTCAGATGTGGGATTATTAAACTGTATAGGCCAAGAGAAACAAACACATCTTAAAAAATTACATATGCAAATAAATCAAATATCAACACCGTTTCAAGAATTGACCGCCGAGCAGAAAACTAAGGCAAGCAATTTAATTGTAAGATTTCAAGATGTGATCCAATTTGACAAGAAAGTCAATGGGATAACTAATGTAGTTCACCATAAAATAGGCACTGGAGATGAAAGACCCGTCCGCCAACCAGCAAGAAGCGTGAGGAAACGAAAAGAATTATTGAGGACATGAAGATAGCAGGTGTGATCAAACCATGGGCTTCACCAATGGTGTTACTGAAGAAGGATGGTTCTACACGATTTTGTGACGTTTACCGTCAACTTAACAACGTGACAAAAAAAGGATAACTACCCGCTACCTCGAATACACGATACATTTGACACTTTGGCTGGATCCAAGATTTTTTTCCCTCTGAATCTAAAGAGCGGATAACTGGCAAATGATAAGAAGAAGGCCGCCTTCACCATCGGTACCGGACGCTGGCAATTTACCGTAATATCATTTAGGCTTTGCAATGTCCCTGCAACGTTTGCACGAGTCATGGAAACAGTATTGGCTGGGCTAAATCCTATTTAGTCTACCTCGACGATATTATTATGTAAGGTAAAACATTCGAGGACTACATGATGAATTTGGCAGAGGTTTTCCAGTCATTAAGGAAAATAACCTGAAGCTCAGTCCAAAGAAGTATCATCTGTTTCAAAGAGAATTTCATTACCTTGGACATGTAGTTTCGGGCAAGGGCATTGCAAAAATAAGGGCTGTGAGGGTTTGGCCAATACATAGAGACAAGCACGAACTTAGAAGATTCCTTGGTTTGTGTACTTACTTTCGATGAAATGTATTTGCCAACATAGCTAAGCCAATGACAAAGCTTACTGAAGAAGAAGAAGGAAAATTTATCCGAGAAATGGACTGTAAAGTTGCGTTTAAAGAACTGAACAAGCGCACCTGCCCTAGTTATCACTTACCTGAAGGAGAGTTTATACTAGATACAAATGCCAGCAACGTTGAAATTGGTGACGTTTTTTCCCAGAACAAGACGGGCATGAAAAGGTTATCGCCTATTTTAGTAAACCTGGTCCAAACCGGAAAGGGAATAATTTGTCACCAGAAAAGTACTTTTGGCAGTCGTCGCAAAATCCGTGGAGCATTTCTACAAATATTTGTGCAGCATAATATTTTTTATAAGAACAGACCACGCTTCTTTAAAATGGGTGCTACAATTCAAGAATCCTGAAGGTCAGGTGGCCAGATGGATAGAAAGACTACAGGAATACGATTTTAAAATCGGGCGTAGAACAGGCATTAGCCACCGTAATGCCGACGTATTGTCCAGAAGGCCATGCCAAGATGAATGCAAGCATTGCAGTCGACTCAGGACAATGGCCCGACTTTGAAAATTATAATGGAATGGGAAGCAGAAGATATCGAACCAGTATGACAGAGTGTAAAATCGTACTGGGTGATATGGGACTCCATGGTGATTGAATATGGCCTATTTTAGCGTGTGGTAGTAAATGCCGAAGAGAACTCATACGTGTTGAAAGCAACCATGACGGATCTGGAGTAGGCTATTTTGGAGTCAACAAAACTTTAGAAAGATTACGCCAGCGCTTTTAATAGGTTAACTGCAAGAAAGTAGTTAAAGATTGGTACAAGAAATGTGTGGTATGCGCTAGAAATAACGATCCACATAAAGCACGATTAGCTTCAGTGCGTCAATACAATGTTGCCAGTCCATTTTGGCGTATGTGATTGACGTGGCAGACCCATTTCCAGAAAGTGACAACGGAAATAAATACACCGTGGTTATACAGTGTGTTCAAAAAATTCCTAACTCGGAGTAGGCTATGAACAAAGAAACGTATATGTCAATTTAAACATATTTAATTAAATGTCAGTTTGACATGAGATATTGTCAAAAATGTTGTCTAAAGAAGATTTTCTTCTTGAATCTTATTTTAGAAATAAAATCAAGTTAGAAAACAGCGAATGTCGATGCACGGTATCCTTCTTTATTGTCTTTTCTCCTAAAAATTACATTTCAAGATCAATTTTGATATCTTGACTTTTGAATTGAATAATGATCAGACATACGTTTCACTGTTCATAGCCTACTCCGAGTTAGGAATTTTATTGAACACACTGTATAAGTCCTTCACCAAATGGGTTGGAGCCTACCTATTACTAAACCTGAAAGTAACCACGGTCACTGAAATTTTAGTCAAAGGATTGATAGTATATGCCGATTTGGTATTCTACGTGAACTTCACTCCGACCTGGGAGTTGACCGTTGTCCAAAATATTTGTCAGATATTAGGATTTAATGAAACACGAACAATTACATTACATCCGCAGTCTCATGGCATAGTTGAACGAATGTACAGAACGATCAACCGGCATTTGTAGAAGGTAGTCTCCAACCATCAAAAACGCTGGAACTAACATCTGTTCTTGATGGCTTATCATTCACCCGTGCACGACGCAACAGGGAAAACTCCTACAAACATCTTATTCGGGCATGTGTTGCGACTTGGTGTTCGTAAGTGAACCTGGGGAAGACCTGGCCAGGAAAGATTACGTTACGGACTTGAGGAGAAAAATTGATGACATACATGAACAAGTCCGTACGAACATTCAAGCTGCCAGCAGCCGAATGAAGGTCCAGTATAACATCAAGACCTAAAAAGTGAATACCAACCTGGGGATTTAGTGTGGCTTTACAACACACAAAGGCGTCGCGGTTTATCACCAAACATGCAAAAGAACTGGGAAGGTGCCTTTGAGGTAGCCAAAAGGATAAACGACGTGGTATATAGAATTAGGAAAAGACCAAATTTGATTTTAACAATCTTTATAGTACATAACAACCATAAAGACCATAACGACTACACAAATATTGAGTCCTGAATAAACCCCTAAGTAAGTATGTAGGTAATTTGTGTATTTTTCCTGTTTAATTTTTAAAATGAATGTAACACGTGTGTTTTTTTCTATAGTATTTAATTTTGGAAGCACATAATATTCATGACATTATACTTACTGGTTCACAGGGTCCTAAGCAATACTTGACATTACATTGAAAGATGACACCATAGGACTCAGTAAATCTAAAGGCCTCGTACACAGATTGCAGCGCATTTCCATCAGGAGTGAAGCTGGGAAAAATTGTGGGATCCACAGGACATCCTTCGTCGTCAATAATTTGGAATGTACTTTTCGAATCCTTCGCCATTGCCACACAGCTGCGAGCGAAAATACCGTAAGGAGCTAAAAGGAAAAATAATAATTATTGTCAACACTATTATTATTTTTAAATTATGTTAGACATAAGTACTTAAGGAAGTCAATCTATGACTATATTTTGTCATTAATATTTTCGGGGAAAATGTATTATGACTTACTATCTTCAGGAATTTCAATGCGGAAAGTGAGTTTGTCTCCAATACGAACAGTCTCGACTTCACGATTGCGGCTGTCCAGAATTCTGATTCTTGGTGGAGGAGCTTCAGGAGCAGAGGTAATACTAATCATTTCAGGATCTCTGAAAGATAATTTCATTAGTGACAAATTTCCAACAGCTATATTATACTATAAGTAGGTATACTGTTACAATGAAAAATATTCTTTTTATTCGACCTTAATAAAAAAAAAAAAAAATTCGTACGCAAAAGCGCCCAAAAATGACCGTGTTTCGGCCGCTTTCATTATTATCCTATTTAAGGTAGCGCCATCTATTATTTCGAGTGTTAATAAAAAGAAAGTAAACGTTTCTGAAGGAGTCACAAATATGTAGAATTGTTAGTTGTTATAAATAGTTCTATCCATAAATAATTTTAAAAATTAACAAATTTGTGATTTATAATTATACTCGTAATTACTAATTGAGGAACTCCTAGAAATAGTTTATTTTATGATCAGAAACGGCACTAAATCAGTCTTTTTAGCTCATTTCAGTTATGTCTTGATAAGTCTATGACATTTGTCAAAAAAACAAAAGCTACAATGATAATCTGTAGAAGAGACACATGTAGAGATTTATTCTCAGCCTAATAATGACAGGATTGTTTAAAATGCAGACACGTGACAAAGAATGAAGCATTTCATTGGTTTTAAGGAATGTCAAAAAACAATCAACAAAATTTTCAATATGTCAAACATGAGAAAGTCGTGTCATACTTCACCTTCTAGAAAACTAGAATAATAATGGCCAGTTGCAACGCGTATACTTAAATTTTAACGTTGGTTAAATTGACAATATTGTTTAGAAACGAAATGTCAAATGAGTTGCTAAATATTATTGTCAAAATTTCGATACGCACTTTTTTGTTAACCTGCAGTTAGCACTTTAACTGTAGCTTTAGCAGTGGAATTGGCCATAAGTTCCTGGTAACAAGTCAGACGTCATTAATTGAAACAAGTCTCCAAAATGAGTTTGAATTAGTAACGCATATGTAAAGCCAACTTTATTCTCTCCCATTCCCTCTACCTGAAATTCTTGACCTCAAGGGACAGTGTCCACAGCAAAATAGTGCAGATATACTACTATAACGCACTTTCGAAACGTCCGGAATATTAGGGTGCAGACATATACACAGTATCCCAAATTAAGTGGGTTACCATTGGGATCTCGGAATCTATAAGGGCTGATTCAGATTCCGTTGAGAACAATTTACAATTTTGAACAGTTTGACAGATATTTAAAAAAAACTTAAAATCGCGGTTTTTAAAAATATCAAATAACTCCATAATTATAAAACATGAAAACAATATTTTAAAATATTTCAGAACTCAATATAACAATAATAACACATCCTTTTAGTTTATCTTCAAATACCCAACGGTTCGACAGCAAACACTGCTGCTTTCTTTAGGGAATATACATAAATAAATAACAAAGTAATAACAGTTAACCTACATAACATATTACAACATACTTATTAAATATATGTAGCCATGCTCGACTAAGTTATAAACCGTCCCAATATTTTTATTAAATAACTATACTTTGTTCTATTTACCCAATTTAGTAGATGATGTTCACATCAGCACAAGTTTTAAACAGACGAAATTAAAAAGTCTGATGTTGCCAACACAATACCTCTCGCTGTTTAATTTTAATTAGGTAATTTAAATATATATATATATATATATATATATATATATATATATATATATATATATATTGGCTTGTATTCCTTATTCTTATTTTCTGTATTATTATGACAAATTACAATTGTTTTAGTTAATTGTTTTATTTCAAGCCACAGTCATGGCTCACTATTCTCTTTCCAATTAGGTGTATAAAAAAGTGCCCGCCATTTTAATTTTTAATAATGTAACATATGGATTATTTTACATGATTGTAAAGCAAATTTGATGCACTTTTCAAATTTGTAAAAAAATATAGTATGTTCTATTTAAAATTTCAAAGTAGATATTAATTACTCATAAACCGGAAGTGGTATCAGGAATGTACATCCGTCGTCAAGTAGCTTACATGTTCCTGTATGAATCATGTTATATGAAAAAAATTGACAACTTAATAAATAAGCGAGATATTTGCTGGGTCCATTAAAATATAACACCCTGTATATATACATATATTTAAATTACCTAATTAAAATTAAATAGCGAGAGGTATTGTGTTGGCAACATCAGACTTTTTAATTTCGTGTGTTTAAAACTTGTGCTGATGTGAACATCATCTACTAAATTGGGTAAATAGAACAAAGTATGGTTATTTTACTTAAATATATGTTAATGAATCATTAAGAAACTATGGAGGATCGAGATCGAAAGGAGATCAAGTGGAATTGGACCGAGTGACGGATTTGTCAAGTTTTCATATCATTTGTGTTGTTTAATGTATTTATTTAGTCTTTTGGTTTTTTTTAGAACGAGTTTATTAAACTATTGTTATTTTCCGTTATTTGTGTTATTTTGAACCATTCTAGACTAAAACTTACAAGTTACTGAGTTAAAACGTGAGTTAGAAGAACGTGACAAAGACATCTTCGGACACAAATCACAGTGCTCCAGTTGAAACTAAAAGAGGCATTCATTTGGAAGGGACATGACGCGAATAATTTCTTGTTTCAAGTTGAAGTGAGTTCTATTCATAATTTCTAAGAATCTGTATGATCGGTTTAGTAAAACTCTGTGCGAACGTTTTGAAGTTTTAAACAAAAATCTCGACGAGCGAATAAATAATGAGTTTGACAGCCTTTCTAGAAAAATGAATGATAGCCTTGCTGAAGTAGAAAAAACGTTGCCTTACATAAAAGATATGGGAAATTAATTTGAAGAAGTAGATGATAAAATAAAGAAACTAACAAACGAAATAAATGTTAAGTTGGGAACTTCTTCAAATTCTCAGAACTCGTCAACTTCTTCATCCAAAATTGAGAAAGTAAAAGCTCTAGTTTACGATGGATAAATCCATCAAAAATTTATAAGAAACTATTTGACTAAGCAGCTGTTTATAATGTATAGATTAATAACAAAATTATAGGGAAGATTAGCCTATGGACATCTTCTGGGTAGTTCAAATTATAGACCCAGGCTTCCTGTTTGTAATTCAATAAATATCGAAGAAAATTACGCTCGAAATTACTTGTAGGTAACACAAAATACGTTATGAGTAGGTAACATAAAAGATTGACAAATATATAAAAATTACGTAAAGTACGTTTGCGGATTTCAATTGCGCTGTTGTTATGAATACTTTCATATATGTTAACTTTTTTTATAAAGATTGAAGTGAAAAATTTCATGTTTTGACGTTTAAATAAAAAGTGTGCAACTTATTATCCTCCTTGCATGTAATTATGTCGGAATTTGGAGTATTATATACACTGCAATGTTAACTTAATTTTAATGAAAACATACGTCATGTAGATTATTTAGTTTGGGATAATGAAACGAAATTATAAAAAAATCTTGTATGTAATACCTGTATAATAATCATAGATAAAGTATAGTATACAACTCGCTAAAATGGCTATTATTTCCTCGGATGATTACAACCCTTATTCGCTTCTCATGCTCGTGTTACAAATTTTATCCTTTGTAATAAAAGCATTCATTATAGCGTCGTTATATACAGGCTGTAAATGAAGTTAAGTACATTAAATTTAACTAGTAATATAACTCGTCGAAAGCAACAATATTTCTTAATATATTTTTGTAGCTTACCAGTTAAAATTCTTTAAAGATTTGTGACAAATTTAGTTACCCACATATGAAATTTATGACCGCTGTTTGAATTTAAATTGGATAGAGACAGTACAAAAATTGTTGGTTGTCGGTTGCAATTTTGCAGTCACAGTAATTAACTAATTAGTAAACGATCAATGGAATAAACATGTATTAATAAATTCGCAATAGCACAATATTTCAAATCAAGAAATTTAAATTTTGGATAAGAAAATTATAAAATTGTGTATTAAAACAGGCTTCCCAACGTATGTAAACAGAGTACAGATTATGAAGTTATGAGTTATCAATTTATTATTCCCGCCCAAACAATTAAGGAAATTTTTTGTTGAAAATTGTGTTTTCTTACAGCATGAGGTTCTTTGTCTTTCCAGATAAGTGTATTGTGCATTATTAAAGATACCTACTCTGGTAAATCCTGCTTTATCAATGAACAATACAATCCATTCGCAATTGAAGTCTGCTACGTGTTGGAACTTATACACAAGGTATGGATATAACTATTGCTTTTTTTAAATATTCCAAATTGTCATCTTTTATACTCCGTACTGTGATAATCTCGAAAATATTGTATGTTGTACAATATGTGTGTAAATGCGTTAGCCTTAAGTATCGTTTCCCAGGACTTCGCCATAAGTAATTACAATGTCTGTTTATTCGCTATTAGAAAACGTGGGCATTTTGACAAGTTTTTACCTTATAAATAAGTTTATTATTAATTTTAATTACAACAACTGACAGGTCCGTCGATTGCTGAAACAAAATATTTCATAGCTATTGCTACTGCATTAAATTAGAAATATACGAGGAATGACTCGTCAGTTTACGGGGTTGTAAAACTGCTAAAAAGTTATGCTATTTCGAAAAAAATTTATTAAGAAATATTGTTGCTCTCGACGAGTTATATTACTGGTTAAATTATGTACTTATTCCATTCACACCCTATACAGGATGCTATGTAAGTGTACAACGCTTAACCTATGTAGAACTGACCCCAGAGATAGTAATTCTAGAAATAATTTTTCTTCAACATGCTTTCTACAAGAACGAAAGGCCCTTAAAACTGACATAAAATATATAAGGTTCCATTCAAAAAAATGTGAGGTTGAAAATTTACCAAAAGAAAAATTATTACTAATAGTTTAGAAGTGATTTCAAAATGAAAATATCGACCAAATTCGAGTATTTTCTAGTAACCTATGGAATTTTTAGTCAAAACACATATGTCCCATTTAACCGTAGACGTATCTCTTATACTTTCCGAGATCCCAAAGGTGGCCTTCGAAATTCGGACACCTGTATATTGTAACTAAACTAAGATATTGCTTAATTAAGATGTATTTTATTTTTTAAAATTATTTAATAATAATTTGATGTGACGACCCCAGTTATGATTAACTCTTGGGGCGTGTTTGGATGTTTAACTTTATGAGTAGTGGCGTAACAAGAAGCGAATGAGCCCGTGTGCAAACGAAAAACAAAAAAAATCATCCTTGGATCGCGGGCCGTGGCCACCGCCCCTCCAATTGCAGCGCCATTGTTTATACGCTTACATTTTTTGCTAAAGTTCCATGTAATTGTACTTCTGTCTCACAGCAGACAAGGAGTTCTCTGTCCAATAGGGACGTGACGTTACAGGCAATTTTCAAAAATCTCATTAAAAATAAAAATAGGGAAAAATAAAAAAATCTAAAATTCGTGAAAATCCCCGTTGGTATAAAAGTAGGTCATCGAACTGAATATTATCAATGTTTGATAGTTCATTATATTAAAAAATAAATAAATACCTGATGGGCATCATTCCAAATGTAATATTTTTCGGTGACATATCGTAAGTACATTTCACTTTGTAAATCTTGTCCGCTTTGGTCATGACAACGCTGTGATGTTGAAGAACAACGGTATTACTGTATACTCCGGTCTGCAACAAATATTCATTAACTTAACACCACTTTTCAATACTGTAACAATTAACATACCACTGACTGCGTGTTACAATCCTGCCCAGTCATTGTGAGGTCCAACCGGAAGAGATCGCTGTTCACTACGTCAATGTTACATGTTTCCGAACGACCAAGAGCGTAAATTCTACCGTTGAATGGCTTGTTTGTTCTGACCTGTACGGCAATTTTAGTATCTTTGCAGTTGACAGACACTAGAAAGAAAATATTTTTTTTATTGAATACCTACAGTTTGCATTAATACAATAAAATTGTTTGTTTGACATATACATCGCATTATACCGACAATACATTCTGTAAAATAACATGTTATCGTTGTGCGATTTAGGCCTGGTGTATTCATCTCTGTTTAAACTGTCTGTTAGTTTAACTATCATTTAAAACGAAAATCTATATTGATATTATAGCACAAAATGTAAAAATTACAGGCGCCAATTTTTCGTAGTGACATTTTTCGTTTTCACTGACAGTTAAATTCAGACATTCATGCGTGCTCAGTAAAACTAAAACTAGATTTGCTTCAAAAAATCATAAAACTTAACTTCATTTTATATTATTTGGGGTAATTTACGTAAAGAGTTTTAAGATGTAATCATTATCCATGTAGCTGAAAACAGGCAAACGTCTAACTTATTGGTTTCCGTTTCTTATAGTCGGTTGTACATTGCACCAACACCAACGTAACTTAAATATTAAACTTGGCTTATATTGACAATATTGTATCGAAATAAAATGGGAAATAAATTAAAATATATCTGTCAAAATTTCGTTTTGCATAGTTTTTGTTTAAGTCTAGCATAATATTTAAGCCTTGTTGGTGCAACTGGGCATTACATGCTCAAATATTACTAATTGATAATGCTAGTGTCAAGTACAATTTACATAATGTTCGTGAAACATTCTATATGGAATTTTTATAAAATACATAGAATTGATGCTGGCCCGAGGTCACACGAAATCACAGACCCTTACGCTTATCCCCTCTCTATGTCTGAGATCACAGCGTGAGGCTAACTTTGCGCTGATCAGAATAAAATTGAAAGTGCAATAACACTAACGTGATCGTATAACTTTGTGCGTGATATTCCTGCGATTTTTGTTATAGTTACATATTATGAAATATTTTTTTATCTTATTAATTAAGAATTAAAGAAAATTGCAAAAAACGATTTAAAATGTTGTGTGCCAATGTGCAGAAGCAATTACTATGAAACGGCCAAATTTGTTAATATTTTTAAATATCCACACGTTAGCAAATGCAATACACCGACCAAATTTCACTTAGATCACAAAATCCTCGGCAGTTTTTTTTTCGCATTTTGACGTAAATTTGATTATCCGTTATCATGAATCCACTAGGTCAGATGGCACAGTATCTTTTTCATTTAAAAACGTTTCAAATTGACGGATGGCGCAATATTCACTATCTTTACAAATCAGCTATCATATTTGTCGAAAGAACTATCTCGTAAAAGAAAAAATCCAATAAGAATTTTATTAAAACACTCGGTAAGTTTAAAAAAATAATATTTTCAGAATGTTTTACAAGAAAGTGCAAGGCTAAATATATACCCCGGCAACAACGACTAAGATAGATACATTAGAGGGGATTTGTATAAATCGATTTGTTTGTTTATTAGAAGGTTCCCGCTAACAGCGGCATTTTGAATTTCCCACGCCTCTAGTCTACCCAGTATTAATCCCTTGTTCTCGGTATGTAAGATTTTGAAATTTTTCAATGAACAAATGTGGTTGTTGTTAACCGTATGTTTTGCTACATTTGAATTGTCAACTTTTTTATACTTAATACATCATATGTTCTTTGAACCTAACCTCAAAGTTTCTACTAGTCTTTCCTATATAAAATTGTTCGCAATTATTACAATTAATTTTGTAAACGCCACTCTTTTTAATTTTATTGTGCTTTAATATTTTATTATTAACATAATGATTTTAAATTATTTTTGCTTGAAAATGCTGCGCAAATATTATGTTTTTTTTTTAATTTTCTACCTATAACTGTACTAGGTCCACTTTATCCCATATGATTCACATCACCCCGTTTGACGGTAATTGCGCCTCTACGATAGATTCGCTTTGTTCTGTCTTGTTGTCTCGTGGATTTAATAAGAGTTCTTCTTCATTGACCATCATTACTCCCTTCTTCTGGGCAAGTTTAAAACAATGTTTCGTCATTATGTCTGTACCGAGTGTTAATTCATCTTCAACTTCAGCCACCAGCACACGAAGTTTAAAGGATGTGTTTCCACGCCCGTCACTGCGTAATCGTCACTTGGTTGGTTGAAGATGTATCTTTCCTGTGTTTCTTGCCAAGTCGGGTTTTTGTCACACCCGTATCCTATAATATTTTTAGTGGCCTTCAGGCAACGGAGCCATCCACGTAGATGCTGTTAGCTTGATGATGATGGGATGGGACATAACTAAAAATTAAGGAACTTTTAGAGTACGGGTCGACGATTGCCCCCTCCGCATCAACCCGACTTAGTTTTCTGACTCTTTTTCTTCCCTTATTGATTCCATCTTCTTTAGATTTTTTCTGCAAAGTATCTGCGGATGACTCAGTTCACCGCATTTCCAATAGCGGAGTTTCTTTCTTCCAGTAAACACTTCACTTTCAATTCATCGCAACTTCTCATCTCTCATGTTTTCATTCCTCTCAGCATCCATATTTCACACTCGCGTTTGATTACATGAAGCTTATTTGGCAGCTTTATGATCTAATGATCTAATGCATATGAGAGAGCGGCAATTAAAGTTTTTGGGTGGGCTAATCGTAGTGTTTGCTGAGTTTCGCTGTTTCAAACTTCATAGTTGAATGCTTCAGTGAACCAAATAAGCTACGTCGGCTTCGAAATCTTGAAGGCTTTCTTTTGAACTCTGATACCGGTTCCTAAGTTGCGTCTGATATGCATTGTCATACCTCATATCCAACCGCTTGACTAGTTGGTCGTAGTTCTGTTCTTCTTCCGTCAGCGTTTTCAGGATGTCAATAGCTTATCCGCGCAACGAGACATTCAACGCTTTAGACTTCTCCGTGGACGTACAGTTATGTGCTTTCGCAGCCGCTTCAAATTGTTTTAAATAGTTTGGCTACGAAGATTTTCTATCATATTCTGGTGTTTTGATGTGGATTGTTGAAGTAGTATCCGGTTTTACTACTTTTCTTCCTTCTCTTACATTTGCCTTGGCTACTTCGGAATTTGAGATTGGCGACAATGTAATTCTAGTATCCTTTTCTTCTAATTCTTCAATCTTCTTGTCATACTTATCTTCCAAATTCTGCAGGTGTTCTATAGTTTTTCTAGAATTTTTTTCCATTTGTTCTAAACTTCTAGAATTTTCTTCTAATTTTTATTCTAGTGTTCTAGAATGTTCTACTAATTTTGCTTTAGTGTTTAGAATTTGCTATTAATTCTTCTCTTAGTGTCCTTGAGTTTTCTTCTAACTTTTGTTCTAATGTTGTGGAATATTCTTCTGCCTTTCTAGAACTTTCTTCTACTCGTATAAGTTAGCCAATGTCTGACTGAATTTGGAATATGTAATCGTCAGGATTTTTGCCAACATTGATTAATGATTGTCGCACAAAATTCTGCCCTGCTTCACTTCACAGTTTATTAACCCCACATCTGGCATCAATAATTGTAAGGGTTATTTATATGGGTGAAGCGTAAAAATCAGACTAATATTATTAGTTAAAATAAATATTTATTACAAGTAAATTAGATACAGATATTTAAAAGATAATAATTATAACTAACACTATAATAAACAAATATTAAATACAAATTTAAGACTAATGCCCGTATGCACCAACACTCAATAAAGCTTAAGGATATAATAATTTAAGTTAATGTATAAAATGCAATTCGCCAACATTACTTAGCCTTATTGACTCAATAAATATTTAAATAAGTTAGGGATTCAAATTTCATTCAATAACGATATTATTTAATCAATAAAGAACTGTCACCTGTCAAACAAAATATATTGTAAATATTTTATGTTCCTTATTTATTACGTTTCTAAAAGTTATTTGTACAAAAATGTAATATAAAATTTCAAAGCAGAGATTAGATGTCTAAATATGTTTCATTTCGTAGTATTAATATTTTGATACCAAACTTCTGGATTCATCAGAATCTTCAAATGATGATGATGATTTGGAACAAAATCGAGGTCCTAGAATACGTATTTTTCGGACACAAACAAACCCTTTTAAATATTTTGACAAAATTGATTTTAAAAAACATTTCGTTTATTAAAAACTTTAGTATCAACATTATTATTAAAAAATGTCAACAGCTTGCAATCAGCATCTCAAAAAAAAACTAACCAGTTTCACCGATTAATTAGTTATTGAGATACTATGCTATAGTCAGAAAAATTGACTATATCCCAAATCCCAAGCAACAGTATGTTGAATAATACCCGTTTGTTTAATTTGTGCGATGAGTCGTGATTTTAAGAAAACTACCGGTAGAATATGCAGAAATGGAAAAGGATAGTTTAGTATTAATGTCCATTCTGCATGTGATGCTGATATAGTTATAAGAGATAAATTTAAATAAACTTTAGTAATTATAAAATCTTTATTTATATTGTTGTTTGACACTAAGGGCGGTATTCATAGTCGGATCTTAAGACGTTCTTCAAATAAGGTGATCTCAAACATGGTCTCAAAAAAAACATGAAGATGATCTTAAGACATACCTTAAGATCCTACTATGAATACCGCCCTAAGAAGAGTGACAGGTAACACTTTTGTTACAACATACTAAAAAAATCTTCAAAAATTATTATTCAATGAATAAGTTTTTGATTAGAAAATGTACGAATTAAATCAATGGTGAATATCACTAAATTTTATTGAATCAATAAATTATATTTATTCATTAGTTAATGAATGATTTATAGAGTGTTGGTGCATACGGGCACAAGAATATTAATAAATACTTAAAAACTAAGATTTATTTAAACAATATTTATTTTAATTATTTATTTATATAACTAAATTTATTTATATTCACCGCTTATCGACTATTTATTTATATCACCAACTATTCATTTCACGATTTCTGTCTATATCAGAATGCCCGGCTGTCTTCCTAGATGGAGTTTATATATTCCGGCGTCGTTTTTCTACAACCTCCTACATTCCATGCGATAAAAACATCAAATAGAAAGGATCACGCTACTGCAAGAAATTAAATAGGTCGAAACATGCTTGTTTACGCCGCCCGATTGCCCGCGGCGATTACATCATCGCTAAACTTAGACACTCGCTCAACGCGGCGGCCATTGTCCGTTACATTATTTATTTTTTCTTTGGGCGATCAACAAAATAGCATTAGGTTCTCAGGTACTTACCATCATAACAAGTTCCGGTTTTGTCACAATTAACATCGCTTCTTGTAAGGTTGTTCAAATTAGTATCTTCCGTAGTTTCAAAAACAACTGGTAAAGTATTTTCAGAAGAACTGCCTGTATTCGCACTCTCTGGAAAATAATTACAATTTTTTATTATTTGTTTTAATAATTATAGTATAAGGATCGTAACGTTAATCATTAGGTAGTAGCAAAGATTATCAAACTCGGCTTAATAATTAATTTTGATCCTTAATTACACATAAAATTTTATTTACTGACGTAAATCAATAAAAAATAAAAGTACCTTACATACATACAAATATTAAAACATAAGTTCCAGAAGAAAATCTTCTGTAACGAGTGTTTTATACTATTTTCTCTTTCCATTTTCAATTACATTATTTCCTAATATTATATTTGATAATTTCCTTTAAAGGAAATGTTTGGTAGAATAATTATTAAGTTGGTGATTTGTGATTTGTTTTCTATTCTGTTCGTTACAAATATGCTGGGTGGCTATTATAAAAATTAATCCAGTTTGAAACTCCATCACTCCGGAGCGCATTGAGATATTGATTTTCATTTTTTATATCTTTCAAACAAAGGGTTGAAAAGTATTCATAGCAAATTTCAAACATTTATATACAGGAAACGTAGGACTTTCGTCATTTCCTGCTTCCCTAATTATTTTAGATAAAAGGTAGTCATTCCTATAATGAATATCATTGGAGTTATCAGTTATACGGCTGTATCATGTAGCACATCGCTTAAATTAAACGTCGTAGCTAACAATGTTATTCAAACAAAATATGTGTGATAAAAAAAGGAATGTCACTTGTTACATTTGTTTCTATTTGTCAAAATATTTAACGTTGTAAGCGATGTGCTACATGATACAGCCGACAATGTAATTAGAACCGGCAATAATTATATATATATATATATATATATATATATATATATATATATATATATATATATATATATATATATATATTAATCTTACTTTCACAATGATTTTCATAGTAAGTTCCAATACGTTCTCCGTTATCCAACAAGGGCCTTTCAGCATTGAGATAAGTGCTAGGACCATCGGGCAAACTCTTGTGATCCAAATGAAACAATTGGCAATTATACTGAGATCCAATTGGAGGTCCACGATACAAGTATGAGCGGCATAGGAACTCGTTTTCGATTTCGCAAGCAAGTCGGCAAGCTGAATCACTTGTAACTTGTAATTCTTTGTCGACATAGTAGTGGAGTCCAGCATACTGAGTAACTTTATCTTCTGTTACTCCAACTTTGGGGACTTGGAAGCTTCTGTTCCCCTTGCAAGCTTGGTTAGGCTTAAGGCATAAATTTTCAAAGTAGTCGATTCCTTGAGCATCAACAAATTGTACAAACTGACCAATAGTACGACGGTCAGAATCACTTAATTGGCACTGGAGAGTAGCGTAGTTATATTCCACTGATCTACACATAAACCGATGCTAGAAGAAATAAACAAAGTATAATATTAATTATTAGATATTTCTATTATAAGAATGAAAGTATAGGTGCCGAGAAAAAATAAATTGCTATTTTTACAGTAATATCTAATTCTAGTAATTAGTTCCTACTGCTACAACCCAATACTAATATGAGTAATATGAGTAAATCGCTCTTTTAGAAAAAAAAAAACTGACCAAATGTTCACCGGCGGTAATACACACACAAACTGAAATTCCACGGACCGGCGGAATTGTCACAATTGTAATTATTGTAATAGAAAATCTTCTTGAAAACTAAATATATTAAGCAGGCGCGGCGTAATGTAACGACTTGAAAGTTATATTTCACCTTTCAGCGGATTTTAGCTGCATAACTGAAAAAAATCCGCCGTAAATTATATTAAGTTTCAAAAACAGCTTCAACGCTTTGTGAATTTATTTAAACTTGAAAAGATCGAAATTTATTTATAATTTTTTAAACATACCGCAACATGATCTAACACAAAGCATAAAACTCACGTGACGGTTAGTACGTATTTGTTAGTTTTCTAAATATACCTTAACATAACGTAACCTAACGCACAAATATTATATGATATCAGTCTTTGTTTGTTGCTTTGTAACCGTATTTGCGCTTACTGAGCGTTTTGTATAGGTATTTCTCTGATCTGTTGAAAGTTCTTTGCATAGAATATGTGTATTAGGAAATTTGCATTCAGAATTTTTTTATTCAACGCTTCTACAAATTCTTCATATGACTCAAAAACTTCGTGTTTTATGTGATATCACCATTTTTACTAAATAAATTATTAAGACTTTTACATAACGAGCATGCTTAAACAATTAACTTTGGTTATGTTTACGGCGGAATTTCCGTGTTGCGAATGAACAACCGATAAAAATGTTAAAAAATTTCGGCGGATATGTTATATTTGTGAAAATTCCGCCGCGTAGCTGGTTTGAGTACATAAAATGACAGAGATTTATTCACTTGCCGCTTCCCAAAAAATTGTAAAGTTTTATCACAGATGTGTCCTTATATAACATGCGCTTTCAAAGTTATTTTTGGAGTTTTTAAATTTTGTACAAATGGTGCTAGACAGTGTTTCAGACCGCCTTTTTTCAGAACTACAACGTCCAAGAGGTTCAGGAAAAAAACTAGCATAACATAATCCTATCTGAAAAATTTAATGGTAGTAGTCTCGATTTCCGGAATTTACTGAAAGTAGGCGTAACTACACTCAGGTTCAGAATTTCAAATGAGAACCTAAGTCAGGTGTGGTAAATATCGTTAAATGTGTATATTTGCTGGTAATGTTTTTTTTTATTAGATATATACTAAAAAAATTAAATGTTCGAAATACTCTGCACATTGATAAACAGGTTATTCCTGATTTTCACTTGTTTAATTTGATATTTGCTACTCGCACGTAGTATATAAATGTGACAGCAGGATGTTTTTGTGTGTGTACAAGAAATATTAAATACCATACTTATGTAACATAAAATGGAAATAGCGGGATATACTGTGTTGGCTACAAGGAATAACATAAAGTGCACGACGTTGGCCACTCGCTGAGTGAAAATGAAGTGTTCAGGTGGATTCATGCTACAATTATTTTAATTTCATTTTCATATCATTTATATTACATTTAATTTCATTTTTAACTAACAATGTAGGGTGTTCATAAAAAATCACTAAGTAATTTTATATCTGTGTGTATAATAAAATAAATCTCCGCGCATTATCTTTGGCTATTTTGTTTTTATACTCATTATGTAGTTTATTATAACTAAATTCATTAACAATATCAGTTTTCTGCTTATTTAAAATGTTAAAATAGCTGTTACTTTATTCTTCGTGCATGCGCAGTTGTCTTATTCAATATATATCTAGTGAAAATGTAATGAGGTAAAAGTTGTTTAACTTTGAAATGTACTAATGTAATGAAAATTTAGTTATAATGAATAATGTGCTTGCATAAACACGTCCACTGAGTTTCATTATTTTAACTTTTTAGAATTAAAATGTAATGATAATGAAATTAAAAAGAATGTTGTATGAATCCACCTTAAACCGCTAATCAACTATGTCCGACTTCGGCTTCAATGCACCGATCAAGGTGGATGGGGTAACGAAGAGATCTCAGCGTTACTTCTTTGATATCTGTATGTATATAAATGTATAAATGTATAATAATGATTGTAAAAAAATATATAACAACTGAATTTTATATAAATAGATAAATTGTTAGTTGTGGTAGTAACGTGGCGGGCTACTCGTTTCCTCCACAAAGGCACTTGGAACATTAATACCTATTTATGTAATAAGTTGCGAAAGAAATGTGTTTTAAGCACGCGACGTCAAAATTATCCTACAAGGCGTAGCCGAGTTGGATAACACGTCTAGTGCTTAAAACACGATTTCGCAACGTATACCATACAAGATTTTTTATACTAGCGTTTTAAAACAGATTATTTATATTTATTCTCAAATGTCAACATTTTGAATTTTTCAAAATTTAAAAGTAGACAGGCATCAGTTTCATCTTTTTGTTGCTATGGGATTCAATATGTTGTTTAATAAACATTGATGTCAACGTGCTCGGTGCACATTTTTCTTGAGAATTTTTGGTAATAAATTTACTTAAAATGAGTGACTCAGAGATTGACTTTGATATAGAAAATGGTGCAGAGGCTGCATTGGCTACACTGGTTCCAGGAAAATAAAAAAAATTGTATGAAGAAACTTACAACAAATTTGACAGTTGGTGTGCGAAGAAAAACGTTGGACACATTACAGAAAAGGTAGTTTTAGCCTATTTTTCGAAATTATCATCCATTTATAAGCCATCCACTTTATGGAGTAATTACTCTATGCTCCGAACTATGATATACCTTAATAAGAATGTGGATATAAGTAAATTTACCAATCTTATTGCATTCTTAAAAAGAAAAGCTAGTGGATATAAGCCTAAAAAATCAAAAATATTCACTAAGCAAGAGATAGTTCGTTTCATGAAGGAAGCTGATGACAAGGATTATTTATTGGCAAAGGTTGTGTTAATTTTTGGAATCTATAGGGCATGTCGTCGGGAGGAACTTACGCTTTTAAGTGTAGGAGATATTGAAGATTCTACTTCTTTCATAAAAATTAATATTCCAAATACTAAAACGAATATTTCACGATTTTTTATGATAACTGAAGGGTTTATCGATGGAATCAACTGTTTAGCAATGTTTCGCAAGCACGCACAGCTTCGACCTACTCATACTGAACATCAACGGCTTTTTCTAACCTACAGATATTTTAAGTGTTGCACGCTTCCTGTAGGTATAAATACCATAAGTGGTATACCTAAAAAAATTGCAGAGTTCCTCGGCCTCCCAAATGCTAAAGAATATACCGGGCATTGCGTTCGGCCGTGTTCTGCAACATTTTTGGCTGATTCGGGAGCAGACATTACAGTGCTCAAGCGACATGGAGAGTGGCGTTCAAGTTCTGTTGCTGAAGGCTACGTTGAAAATTCTTTGGAAAATAAGAAAGAAATTTCACGAAGAATTTTGGGAGAAAAAGAAACAGCAATTAAAAAAATAAAAATTGTCGACAAAGGATCAGAATCCAGCAGCACATCTACTTCAGTTTCTACCCACATTGAAGTTAACCAAGAAGAAGTATTAAGAACGACAGCAAATGTTTAATTTAGTAATTTGAGTAATTGTGTTGTAAATATTTATCATAAATAAACAGTTATAATAGGTATTTAGTACTTTTACTTTTACGCATTAAACTGTCATTTTTAAGCACTAGTGCTTAAAAGTACTTCATTTAACAACGCTTGTATAAAAAAAATATTTAGTATTTATTTGGAAAATACTACTTAATATAAAAAAAATGTTTCCAACGAAAGTTCATCCAATGATTCCACACATAACGCAGGTTCCCATTTGAAATTCTGAACCTGAGTGTAGTTACGCCTATTGCCTGTAAATTCCAGAAACTGAGACTACTGCCAATAAATTCTTCAGATACGATTATGTTATGCTAGTTATTTTCTAAACCTCTAGGACTTCATAGTTAATTCAAAAAAAGAGTGGTACGGATGGTTTGAAACACTCTATATTGAGTATGCACATGTTACATTGGGACTTATAAATCTCTATACCTATTTTATTTTTAAGCGCAGTATTGTTGAACACTTGGTAACAGGGATATGCGTCTATGCGTAATCTATGAGAGTTTCCATACATACGTAAGCAATGCGTAAATAATGCAAATAATGATGTCAAATGTAGACAATGCGTAGAGAATGTAAACGTTGTAAATTTGTAATATTGCACATGCGCAAAAAGCTTAACGAAATGAAGATAATTTCATAATTATTTTGATAGTAAGAGTCACTATGTTCTACCGATACCGATGTTAGAAATATTTCTACTTCTTCTAGTACCTTCGGAACACACCCTCTTATACTCGCTCCATATTGGGTACAGGTCGACAACAATATTTTCTTAGGTTGTAGTGTCTTGTTTGATATTTTATGTTGTAACTAATTGATTATTTGTTTATTATAATAGCTAAAAACAATGTGTAACACGACATCCCAGTAGTTTTGTTTTGTTATAAAATAGACTGAATAGACTTTAGTCATAATAAAATATTAATAAACGTTTAACGATGCATGACTATTTACAATGAAACTGTTTAAAATTAATAAAATTTGTAATTACATATTTTTTACGGTTGCAGAAAAAAATATTTTGTGTAACTTTTCCGCGATATCATTTAGCGCCCTCCAAATTGATTTGTCTCAGCCGCAAGCGGCCTGGACGACAATTTTTCTCTCGGTACGCTAAATAATGATTTCGCGGCCTTGATATACAAATAACTATTTCCAACCGTAAATTAATTTTATTAATTTTAAACAGTTTCATTGTAAATAGAAAGGTAGCTTTTAAGATGGCTATGGAATTAGCATTTGATAAACAAAATAGTGCAATTCTCAAATGTCAAAGTGATTGTTTACCTAATTTCCCCATTTCGCGGCTGTTACCATAACAATGGTCGCGATATCCAATATTTCTCGTCCGGTTGCACGAAAATATTTTTTGCGGTGTTTCTAGAAGAGCGTACCTTCATATTAGCGGCGTGGAAAACAAAAACGCAACAGCCGCAGACCTTCTGAACCATTTGAAATGCCAAGGTAATGAAGATAACCTTAAATGCAACAAAGTTGAACATCCCGGGTACTATGCAATCCTTCTAACTTTGTGTCTCACTCGACAAATTGTTAGACTATTTAAATCCAGAACTATGCAAACACAAATTCCAGGTGTTATGAAATATATATATATATATATATATATATATATATATATATATATATATATATATATATATATATATATATATATATATTTCAAAACACCTGAAATTTTCGAGCTATTCTTTATACTATGTATGAACGACCAAAATTTTTGAGGATCCAAAAATATAGATTTTTCAGTTGTATTTGCATAGTTCACATAAGACTCACGAATTTGAATTTATATTTATCAAAATAAAATTCTTAATTATGCTGTTTGTATAAGCAGTGATATTTGGATTTAACTTTTATATGTATTTTTTATATCTTTGGTAAACCACTATAGATAACAGTTTTTATATGTTTGTATACTGGCACGTAAGTATTAAATAAGTTATTGCGAACGTCATAAAATATTTGGCATGGTTCATTAGAATCTGTAATATTTTTTAAAGATGACCAATCATAAGTGGCTAGAGCTGCGCATAAGGCTGAAAATTAGACTTTTTTTAATTTATAACTTTTATTGAGAGCATTACAAGGTAATTTAAGATACGCATTATGAGTTATATTGCAAGCTAATGTTACATTAAGTGCTGGATAATGGATATCCTCTTTAACAATTGGTTTCTCATCCTTTTTACCGTACATCCTATATTAGTGATAATTTGATCAAGAAGGCTTTTATTGCAATTAAGTGTGTAGTTGCGCTGCGCAATATTATTAACTACTAAAAAATTATTAATATAAGTGCTCAATAAATTGACATAGGAAAAATTATGATTATAACTAGAGTTACTGACGAAATTAGAATTGTTAAATTCACCTATAATTATTACATGTTTTTCATGCAAACAAAGACATTCAAGAGGATTTCAAAATTTTGTACAGTCGGTGTCTGAGGAATATATAGTACAATAATTAATACAGCAAAGATACTAAAATAATATTTGCACCCAGTTATATTAATTGACGATAAAATATTTGTTATATTTTGTGAGTTCAGCGACGCTGAATGAAAATCAATGTTCACAGCAAGAAAAACGTCTCCTTCCCGGGATACTACAAGTACTTCCCCTGCTTCTAACTGGTGATCTTTACGATAAACAATGTGATAGGCGAAAATAATTCTGCCTTATCAATGCAGGAAATAACTAAGTTTCGGTTAAAGCGATTATATTGAATTCTTTATCAGTATTGATGTTAAAATGTCTAGCATTTTGTTTTTTTTTTTATACTAACAATGTAATCGTATAAAATTTTCTCGATTGGATTTTTAGGTGCGTTGTCTAAAAAACAGTGTTATTTTTCTTATTTTTGACTGGAAACCAGAAACGTTTTACAATAAGGTCAGTGGAACAAAGGACTGGATTTAATTAGTCTAACAATTTGTCGAGTGAGACACCAAGTTAGAAGAATTGCATAGTACCCGGGATGTTCAACTTTATTGCATTTAAGGTTATCTTCATTACCTTGGCATTTCAAATGGTTCAGAAGATCTGCGGCTGTTTTTGTTTTTCACGCCGCTAATATGAAGGTACGCTCTTCTAGAAGCACCGCAAAAAATATTTTCGTGCAAACGGACGCGAAATATTGGATATCGCGACCGTTGTTATGGTAACAGCCGCGAAATGGGGAAATTAGGTAAACAATCACTTTGATTCCATAGCCACCTTAAAAGCTACCTTTCTATTTACAATGAAACTGTTTAAAATTAATAAAATTAATTTACGGTTGCAAAATAGTTATTTGTATGTCAAGGCCGCGAAATCATTATTTAGCGTACCGAGAAAAAAATTGTCGTCCAGGCCGCTTGCGGCCGAGGCAAAACAATTTGAAGGTACTAGAAGAAGTAGAAATATTTCTAACATCGGTATCGGTAGAACATAGAGACCCTTACTATAAAAATAATTATAAAATTATCTTCATTTTGTTAAGCTTTTTGCGCATGTGCAATATTACAAATGTACAATGTTTACATTCTCTACGCATTGTCTACATTTGACATCATTATTTGCACTATTTACGCATTGTTTACGTATGTATGTAAACTCTCATGGATTACGCGTAGACGCATATCCCTGTTTCCAAGTATTCCACAATACTGAGCTTAAGAATAAAATAGGTATATAGATTTATAAGTCCCAATATAATATGTGCATACTTAGTATAGAGTGTTTCAAACCATCCGTACCAGGCTTTTTTTGCATTAACTATGAAGTTCTAGAGGTTTAGAAAAAAAGTAGCATAACCGTATTAAGATTTTGTATATTGTTCCTTTCTTTCGTAAGTCAAAATCTAGAGCTTCATTTTCCTATCTCGCGCCTTCTTTGTATAACAATATTCCTGAATCCCTGAAGTCTCTATCGTTAACCGCTTTCAAACTCAGAGTGAAAAATTTATATGAACTAATGTAATGTAGTAATATTTTTTAATATTTTTTTGTCAAATTGTCTCGCGTTTGATGATTTTTATATATATTATTGTCATATATTTTTGTACTGTACCGGGATAGGTGGAAGAACAGCCTTGGGCTGAACCTCGCCTTTTACTTACATGATAATAAAGATTATTATTTTTATTATTATTATAATCGTATCTGAAGAATTTAATGGCAGTAGTCTCAGTTTCTGAAATTTACAGGCAGTAGGCGTAACTACACTTAGGTTCAGAATTTAAAATGGGAACCTGCGTCATGTATGGAATCATTGGATGAACTTTCGTTGGAAACATTTTTTTATATTAAGTAGTATTTACCAAATAAATACTAAATAATTTTTAATGTACCAAGTGCCTTTGTGGAGGAAACGACTAGCCCGCCACGATACTACCACAACTAACAATTTATTTATTTATATAAATTCAGTTGTTATATATTTTTTTTACAATCATTATTATACATTTATACATTTATATACATACAAATATCAAAGAAGTAACGCTGAGATCTCTTCGTTACACCATCCACCGTGATCGGTGCATTGAAGCCGAAGTCGAACTAGTTGATTAGCGCTTAAAGGTGGGTTCATACAACATTCATTTTAATTTCATTATCATTACATTTTAATTCTAAAAAGTTAAAATATTGAAAATCAGTGGACGTGTTCATGAAAGCACATTATTCATTATAACTACATTTTCATTACATTAATACATTTCAAAGTTAATGCATAATGCTTATCCTAAATTACCTTATAATGCTCTCAATAAAAGTTATAAATTAAAAAAAGTCTAATTTTCAGCCTTATGCGCAGCTCTAGCAACTTATGATTGGTCATCATTAAAAAATATTACAGATTCTAATGAACCATGCCAAATATTTTATGACGTTCTCAATAACTTATTTAATACTTATGTGCCAGTATACAAACATATATAAAAACTGTTATCTACAGTGGTTTACCAAAGATATAAAAAATACATATAAAAGTTAAATCCAAATATCACCGCTTATACAAACAGTATAATTCAGAATTTTATTTTAATACATTTAAAGAAATATGTTGCCTTGTATAATCTTAAATTCGTGAGTCTTATGTGATCTATGCAAATACAACTGAAATTTTGGATCCTCAAAATTTTTGGTCGTTTATACAAAGTACAAAGAATAGCTCGAGAATTCCAAGTGTTATGAAACATATACATATATATATATATATATATATATATATATATATATATATATATATATATATATATATTACTGAAGCAGGTTATCTCTAAGCTTAAAAATTTATTAACCGCAGATTTGCCCCGTTCTCAAATCGGGTGATCACTCTATTGTAACGAATTATGAGCTAATTACGATTATCTCTAACTTTGCAAAATTATTTTATATTCACAAATCTTTCAAGTAAAAAATTCACTCTTTTATGTTCAACACGGTTTCATTTTTAAGCGCTAAACTGTCACCAATTTGTTATTTTACAAAATATGCATCAAATATAATTGACAATCAAGGGTCAAATATTTGTAATTTACACAGACATCTCCAAGGCATTTTTTGCATAGATCACGCTATACTTTTACATAAATTGAATAATTTAGGCTTCAGTGAATGTCATTTCTTTTTTCACTTCGTACTTTTAGAATCGCTTACAGTATGTTTCCTACAATAATTTCAAATCTATTTTTTCATTTCCAAATGTGTGGTTTCACAAGAATTTAATTTTGGGCCGTTATTATTCTTAAATTTTATAAATGACATTGTAAATGATATAGATTGTAAAACTCTCAACTATGCTTATGATATTAAATTATTTTCATTCATTAGTACCAAGAAAGATTGTGATAACTAGTAATGAAATATCGACCGAATCGAACACTGACGTGTTCAAAATAACTTTGATCTTACCGTTTCTAAGTGTATAATTATGACGTACACACGTAAGAAAGAAATATCCTATTATTACTGATTACTTCAGAAAATCACGAAAATTAGATCGTGTTGAATTTTAATTTAATTTTTTTTTCCTTTTTATTGAGAGTTGCAACGTAAATTTGCAAAATACTCATGGTTTCGGCAGCAGAAACTGTATCCTCAAAGAGGGTTTCCATATAATATTCTACCCAATTCTTTTGACTTTCTTCTGTACGACAGACACGGTGAAATTGCAATAAATTTTCTTTTCAAAATTATACATAACAAAGTTGATTGTCCATACATTTTATTACAACTCCTATTTCGCGTGCCAAGACTGAGTTCTCGCAACAATGTCTTATTTCATATACCACTATCCAAAATTAATATCATGTTAAAATCACCCATTATGGTTCTGCAATATTTATCACAATGTAATAAAACTGAAATTTGGGATCATAATACTACTAAATTGCATTACAATTACTTATAATTATTTATTTGTTTTACTCTGTAATTGGGTTTTGTACTTGTTAGCCAAATAAATTATTATTATTATTAGTATTATTATTATTATTATTATTACTAGTATTATTATTAGTATTATTATTATTACTATTATTATTATTATTATTATTATTATTATTATTATTATTATTATTATTATTATTATTATTATTATTATTATTATTATTATTATTATTATTATTATTATTATAATATATTATAATAATTAGTATTATTCGTGCTATTATTTTTAGTATTATTATTCTTATTATTTTTACTATATTAGGTCCTCTGGCTAGATCCTCGTCGCCCTCCTGGCGTTATCTTCAGAACGCCCTTGGTGTATAAAATACTATAATAAAATCAGTATATTACTAAAACTTTATGACGGATGCCATCTCCTAAACTCAGGCCATACTACTATTTAACATTTTTTGCTATTTCTCATGGCACTCTATAAGTAGCTAGTAGCTAACAATTATAAGTTTTATTTTGCTCCTATTTCGGGAACGAAACGCATGTAAACAATAACAGGACTGTTCGTTTCGCTACTTTGCCTCTACGGTGGTTTACTACCGCCCCCATACAAAGTATAATGGCGCTTCAGTAAACCGTAGACGCAAGGTAGCGAAACAAACAAACCTAATGTTGGACTTAATAGATGCAGTTTTTTATATCAAAATGAATAGGGCTTAAATAACATTTGAAAATTATAAGATTGTTTTTTCTTCGGGTCATAAAAAGTAGACATCGGTATGTAAATGAACAAAATAAATAAATAGAGGGTGTTAATGAATATCTACGTCTTAAGAATTTATAGGGTATGTATTGGATGCAAAACAGACTAACTTTTGCTAATAAATTCATATCCGGAAACGCCGTTTTCGAATCAAAGGTACCTAATAAATAATACTTAGATTGTAGTTACTTTGAAAAACCATAGTAATAACAGATATAACAAAAAACAAAATAATTTAAAAGCGTGAATGATTAAAACGAAATAAAATATAAATTTGAGGAAATCACCGTAAATAAACTTAATTATATAAAATTCATGCGAACGTTTTCTAATATAATTATTTATGAATTAAGTAATTTTGAGCGTCAAAATTCAATAATTATATTGTACTACTCTACTTAACTTCAATAAAGTACAGTGGACGTTAGAGCGAAATATAGTTTTGGATTTCCTGCAAAAACGATGTAATTTTCATACCTATTCCTTTAGTTATTATTTTGTTTATTTAAAGTTTTAACATTGAATTGCAGGCGCATTATTAATGAGTATACTGTAATATATGGTACATGTTGCAGCAAAACAAATTTGCTGTCATCCCTTTATATCCTTAATATTATTTTTTATTTGGTGTCATCTTATATCTCATTAACAACACCGAGCATTTCGAGTTCTGGCGAGCGCCGTTGTGCGATTTTTGTTCGAGAGCTCAGTCTTTTGGTCTATGAACGTCGAAGCAAGAAGTTGTCTTTTATTTTAAAAGTGTGATAATTGTCCTAGCATCCACGGGGTGCTTTTTCTAAAATTTCCTGGTGTTAAGTGAGTTTGTAGAATTGGTTTCCATGTTTTTAGTATATCTAAAATATTGTTTTTAAATTATATAAATGTTAATTAATTAAATAATCTCTTTAATTCGAACATGCTATAATCCGAACTTCCAGTAATCCGAACCGCGACAACTCGGAGCCATAATCCGAACAACGCCTCGTTCATTCGAACAGCAAAGTGGTTCCTGCTACCTAAAGGGTATCACTTGGTTTCATGTTCTTTGTTACCTAAATGAGGGAATCCCGTAGATTCATGTATTCTGCTACCTAAATGAGGGAATCCCTTAATTTCATATTCTCTAAGAACTGCTCTGTTTAATAGTAATTGTTGATTAGACCTTTGCCTGTTACTGAGTAAAGTTTGCACTGCAATTTAAAACTAAGATGATCTCCAAAAGAAAACACGTTACTTTCAGCAATTAAAGAATAGATAGAGTTTAGAGGCGGATTCCACAGTTACCAGTTTATCGAAAAAAAATCAACGATTTGCGACATCAAAATAAAACAAGACCAGTATAGCACCACAGCCAGTTCCTTGATAAATAAACGAAAATAAGTGCATATCCCGAAGTTGATAAAACGGTTTTTACCTGGTTTTTACAGCAAAGATCTAGAGTTAAAAAGATGATTGACTATGTACAGGGTGTAAATCGAAAAGTGAAACATAGGAATTTAACATGGGAAATCAATTTTTATTTGCGCAAACGTTACCTAATTATTTTATGCAAAAATGCTTCAAATAAAAGTTATAGATTTAAATACAGCATCTAAATCATGTGGAACGATTATTTTATCTCCTTCATATAAACGTAAAAATTAATTACAAAGTTACAGTTTTTATAAGCTTTTTGTGTAAGCAGCCATGGATTTGTGACAAAAAAAAACAATTGCAAAAGCTCATAAAAACTGTAACTTTGTAATTAATTTTTACGTTTATCTCAAGAGATAAAGTAATCGTTCCACATGGTTTAGATGCAGCCTTTAAATATCTATAACTTTTATTAAAAGTATTTTTCCATAAAACAATTAGGTAACGTTTGCGCAAAGAAAAATTTATTTCCCATGTAAAATATTTATGTTCCACTTTTCGATTTACATCCTGTACATATGTATGATTTTTTTAACACAAAATTGAATTATTATAGGTGTGCTCATATCGGGAGAGTTTTTGTGTGAATAAGCACTATTCTTTTATGGTCAGACTCACAACGATGACAATTTCAAAGCTAGCTCCGGATAGCTCGATAACTCCAAAAACAGATACGGTATTTGACAACTATCAATTACAGGAAAAAAATTATCAAGTGATGAGGCTACTATTGAGCCATTTAAAAACGCTTTTCGAAATAAAAAGCAAAAATGCAGTTGTGTCCAGATCAAATTTACATGCCGACGAAAGCGGACTTTTCTGGAAATTGCTTCCTCAAAAAACACTTGCTCACCAAGCTGAAACATCGGGTCAAGGTAGAAAAATGAGTAAGGAACGAGTTACATTTATGCCCTACTGTAATGCCTCTGACACACATAAAATGAGATTGTTTGTAGTGGGAAAATCTCAAAAGCCACGAGATTCTGGAAATAAACCGCTGCCGGTCAGAGACCAAGGACAGAAAAGAGCCTTGGCTACCAGAAAAATTTTCAAGGACTGGTTTTACAGAGTTTTTCTTCCAGCAGTGCGAAAAAAAAATGCTACAGCTGAATTTAGAAGCCAAGGCACTTATGATGTTAAACAATGCCACAGTACACCCTAAAGACATGTGCTGAAGATAAAAAAATCTGAAGTGGCCAGCACATTATTTTCCGCCCGTTCCATGTATTTTGTACAAATTTCATACAGCAAGTTCCTTGCAAAAGATTCTATTCCTTGTACATTACCTGATGGTAGTTGTATATGTTTTATGCAAATTCCATACAGAAAGTTTCTAGCAAAAGATCCAATATATCCAGTAAAATTATAACACAATCGTACTATGTCAATTGGACTTGACACTGACATCTTTCAATCAGAATTTTCGTAATATAGTAGATGTTTCCATAGTTATAGCATAGCTGGCTAATTTATGAAATTTTATTTCTTTATAATTTTTAATTCTACATCCATTTAATATGAAGTATAAAATGCAGTCAAATCGTATAGAGAATAAAATATTCTTTAATGTTTATAATAACATTAAATGTGAAAAAATCTTATCATTGTTTTTTCAAGAAAAATTGTTAAAAACTTCAAATGTGGGTATTTCCGGTTGATCAATTATAATCAAAATCTAATCAGCCTTTTATATGGATATAACAAAGAGAAAGACAAAGGAATTCTAATTTTTGGAATTGTAGTATCAGATTTATCGCAGAGCAAACTTTTGTCACACACACACACACACACACACACACACACACACACACACAAACACACTCACACACACACACACACACACGCACACACACACACACACACACACACACACACACACACACACACACACACACACACACACACACACACACACACAAACACACACAGATACATACATACAGACATCGTAAAAATAGTGAAATCGTTTTCTAGGGACCCTAAAACGTGCTTATTGATTAAAACTCATTACCAAATGTTTTGACCAAATACAATACTTTCCTTACCTAAAGATGATGGAAGTAAAAAATTATTGTAATGTTTTTGCCGCCAAATGTAACACGTTTTTTGTGCAACCAAAGGACCAAAATGTGATTCAAGCAATCAAGTTAAATTACCGCAAAAGGCTTTAAAAAAAATTATTGCTTCCGAAGGTGCAGGTATTTTTGCAGAACTGAAGAAAGTTAATATGAAAGATGTTGATATTGGAAGACGATAACCTTCCACTATTACAGTTAAGGGACAGAATAGAGTTGGAGGGTATAGAAATACAAATAAACGAAGTTAATGCGCTAATAAACCAAATTTCTGAAAAAAAAATTAATCGATTTTAATCGGCTGAATTTAATATAAATCTACAGTTTCTGAGGAAGTCATATATTTTTGAAAACTAGCTATGTTATATTATTTATTTCTATTTAGTTTATAAAACATGCTGACACTATTTTAAAGTTAGCGTCAATTATTTGGCGGGACGTCTTTTTCCTAAATCGTACCACACTGTGATTTCCAAAATCGTACCAGTACGATTTAAGATACTGTTATTCAAATTTTACTGCGAAAATAAACGATTTAAAATATTTCAAATTTTATTAGCATGGAAAAGCGAAAATACTGTGAATGGACAGAAGAACAAATGAAATTAGCATAGAGGCTTACAGAAATAAAAAATTCGGATTCAACGAATGTTCTCGGCGGTATAAAATTCCAAAGCCAACGTTAAGAAGACACCTGCAAAAATTGATAAAAAGACCTACTTCTGCATTAAAAAAGGTTGCAGCCATACAAACAATACCTGCAGATATTGAAAAAAGAATTAGTTGACCACATTATTGAACTAGAATATTCATTTTTTGGTTTAAATATAAAGAAAAATTGATTGCACGCCTTCAACTAAGACCGCTGCTCCAGTTCTCATAGAAGTGGAGTATGAAAACGATTGGTTGTGTTTTCTTTGCAATAATTCTTATTTAGAAAACAAGATCCAATGCGTAAAGTGCCAAAAGTGGGTACATGAAGCTTGTGGAGGAGTTTCGAAAGAAGACAATATTTATTATTGTCCTAATTGTAGTTATGTAGTGTAATATTACATTTTCATTTTATGTTGTATTGTATAATAAACTTAAATTAAACTCAAAATACAGTTTCTCTTATGATTCTTTTGTATCCTTTTAATCCAACACATGAGGTACGATTTTGGAAACCGGCTGGGATCATTTAGGATACCGGTTGCCTAAATCGTACTATTTGCATGTTCTTATAAAAGTGTTCATATCACAATGATCTATCAATGAATATTTAAAAAATAATATTAAATTGCAACTTCGATATGTTGAAGAATATGTAAACTACCTTCGAAATTAAGTGGTACGCATTTGGCAACTCCCCCTACTTTATTTTGTTATTCATATGTAGTAAGTACAGTTGTTTTTTTATTTTACATTTGAAAATAAAGCATTTTTTATTGTGAGAATGTAAAAAATTTTAGAGAATTAAGAAAATGGGAATTTTCTGTAATTTGTTTGATAATCCAAACATTTAGATAATCCGGATCAACTTGTGTAATTATTAGTTCGGAATAAAGAGGTCTAACTGTATTTAAACCATCAATGTGTAAATTTAACTTATAAGGTCTCGTGGCCGCGTTCCTGAGTGTCTGGTCGCGAAACGGAAAACCGGGTTCGATCCCGACCGACGCCAAATATTTCGAATTTTAAATGGCACAAATTTGACCCGTGTAGTGCACTCTTTACGCCAGCAATGAGTACCCGTCAGGTGACACCTGGTAAACGCCCACACGGTACAAATATGTCATCATCATTACCAAAATCTGTGTACAAAGTAGTCTGTGAAGTTGGCTCAACCTACATCGAATGCTCACTTGTAGTGTATGTAGACGGTTAGTTTTTCCTTAGGTGAGATAAATTTTGCACCCGATTATGTAAGATCCGCAAGGCTTGTTTAAGTTTTAAAAAAATTGGGGCAGGCTAACTTCACACTAGCCTAATAAAATAATTCAATAGAAATATGTTTCCTTACCGTTAGTTGAATTAAGTTTTAACAAAATTAAGTTTAGTTTCGAACTGATTCAGGCCAAAAAATAACAAACATGGGCATTCTAACTTATATCTGCAACGCAACGCAATAATTGAAAGTTTAAATTTATTAACATACACGTCTTGATTAATTGTCGTTAGTTTTGATATAATCGACGTTAATTTTGGAACGCATTAGCTTGGACATTCATGTACAATATTTGGGCAGGCCTGGAACCTGCTTTTTTAAATTAGTAATTAAAACTCTCAGTCAGTGACAACGACCGTCGTGCTATACGCTGAGTTTAGTTTTGACAAAACTGACGTTACTTGATGCGCTTATCTCACAAATATCCTACGCGTTACATAAAATGAGGCATTTTCTAAATGGTTACATAAATAGCTATTCTTCATATCTTTTACCAATTTAGAAACAAAATTAATAATTTATTTTACTAATATTTTAGGTGGGTCTAACTTTGTCAAAAAGTCTTATAAAATATGAGAAATATGGGAAAAATATTGACATGTGGGGGGCCAGACTCGGTTGACCTTGAAATTACAACCAGTACATTACTCTTTGCCGACCGATACTACATGTATTTCAAAATTCAATTAACAATACCTAACCTGAAGTCTTGGTGCTAAAACGTCCGGTGCCAAAATGTCCTGTTCCCAAAATCACAATGATATTTTAGCACCGAAAGTTTTAGGGACGGAATTTTGCGTGGTTGGGTTAGGTAAGGTTTATGTTAGGAGTTCATTTTTGTCGTGTATCCACATCACTATCTACCTATTTCAGGTTAGTTAAAAATGCACTGCTCACTTATAGCTTAAATTATTGAATAAAATTGTTGTGTATAATAAAACACTCAATAATTTTGAAAATACAGATGAAACATTTTTTATTAGAATAATAATAATATTTTTTGGTGAGAATATAAAGACGTTACAGATTTTAGATGTAATCTATTTTATGTTGTGCCTTTCTCTTCTTTTAGATTATAAATCTAGACCCAGTTTAAAAAATCTTCCAACGTAATATTAGATTAATTACAATCTTAAACTGATCAATTAAATGAATATTGTGATACCTACTCTATTGATATTGTAATTTTGTATTTACTTATTATTTGCTAAAAAAAATTAACTACAGATACAATATCAAAAATTTCTTATCAAAAAAATAATTATTAATAAAATCCGTACTGTGCCGGCCAGTGCTACTTGATTGTAATTTTATGACAAAATATTTTGAAATTTAACACATGAGCCTCAACCAATCACTAAAGAAAGCCCGGTACCTATTTTATTTCTGGTAACACTTCATATAACCTTATGTCAGTTATAAGAAAAATTAATTAACAAACTGGCCCTAAATGATTTATTTATTATTAACTGGACTATTGTGATATATAATCAACTAGAATTCTTTTCTTCCTGTGTATTCGACAAAGTAGCGGTGGGATGATTAAAAAGATCTGAGTTATCTTAGTCAGTAGTAAAGTATCATACATGAAGATTTATAATTTAGTAACATTACCCTTAATTTTTGTTGCAAATATTTGCAACGGGTACAGCTAGTAAAAAATAAATTAATGTGAGGAATTTTATTGTTCTGTTTTTTTTTTTTCATTTATGTAAATATATCCAAACTATTTACATATTTTGTTTTGTATTTGTAAATAATTTTCGTGTATTCTGAAATTATGTAATTTTATAGGGTAAAATTTTCACACAAGAAAATAAAATTTGCTACCAACCTCATTCTCGAAGTTACCCAGAACGACGTATTTATTTTTTCCTTAGGATTTTCCTTCACCATCTTGGCAAGAACCCCATTTTGTTACAATATTAATGTACGACCGACTGGTATGGCAGCAGAAGTAATTCAAACAATTCCTGGCGTTTTTGAACGAATATATCAAAATATGCTCCGAAGGTGCTATGCTCGCATTGAAGTTGATGGTCATTATTTTAAACAATAATTATAATATGTATATGCAAAATTAAGGTAGACAATTACTCTTTTAAAAACCTGTAGCTCAAAAACGGTGCGTTTCCTGATATGGGTTTATTAGTAAAAGTTTGTCTATTTTGCATCCCCTACATACACTATAAATTTGTAACATGTATTCATTAACATCCTGTAAATGATCACGGCATATTACCTATTGCTGAGTGTGCCAATCGGTATATTTATCCAGTATACATTGTATGACATAATGGGCGAAGATTTTTGATTATTTAATGACGTTGATATCGTCACTTCTATATGAGTTTGTTTCGAATATACGTACGTCAATCGTATGCGAATTTCAAATCGTCAGGGGGCCGAGAGATTTATGACGTAATCATGTCAGGTTAAATCCTGTGATTTCCGAAGTAGGCATAAATTTCAAAACTGACAATATGTATATAAGAAGTGCCGTAATTGGACCACTCTTATAATTATACTTGTATATTGACTTTGCGCCATTTGGTGGGCAATTCAAAAACAAAAAGTTATCTAATGAAATCAGTCTCATGAAGCATAATAAAAATATTTATGCAGAGGCGACACGTCATCAAAGTTTGTAACTAGATAATGACATCACTGAATTAGTATTATTACTATATTAATTTAATTTTTTTAAATGGAAAGTGTGTTGCATAATTATATTTACGTGCGGTGCTTATTATTTCGACCAATTTAATTGATTTGTTAGATGAATAATAATTAAATATCATCGTAAAACTTAATATATTTCCATGGTATGGGATAGAGCCCGTGCATGTGACGTCATGGATATTTAAAAATGACGGCCTGGTGAACCAACAAACCAGACTGACATATAGGAATATGTTAAAAATGCCATGGTTTTGTGCTATGGTTTGATATTCGAAACGGGTAACAGTACTCACCAGTGGCGGATTTAGAAAATTATAATAGGAGGGGCACTAAATTTGGAAAAACTAATTTTAAATATATAGGTGAGCCCCCCCCCCCCCCCACCTCGTTAACTTTTGTGTTGTATTGTAAAAAATTGCTCATACAAAAGTTTTATTATTTTAAATATACTATTTGATGGCAGATGTAAATATTTCTTTTATAAAGTCAGAACTTTTATTTTTAAATAGCAACCTATAATTATTTGACTAAAATATAAACCCCCATTTTTTCACTTTTTAATAATCTTTTTGCGATCCTACATCATAACAAAAAATAATAAAATGTACATTTATACTAAGTATTACTCAATAAATAGGGATTAAGATGAAGAAAACAATTTTTTTAATAATTACTTTGCGAGATATTTGGGGTTTGTTGTCAGTGTCATTGTGACGTCACATTAGTGCTACCTTTCTCTCGCTACCTACTATAGTACTTGTGCGAGAGAAAGATATAGCAATAGGTGTCGCCGTCACGTCACGTTGACTTTAAAAATCAAACTCAGTTAAACCGAAAACAATTAAGACTTTTTAATACTACGAATTGCTTCAAAATTAAAAGAACTTTCATTTAAAATAACAAAGAAATCAGAGTGCGGGACCCCAAACAAATAAATGAGTTTGAGAAATATGAGAAATAATGTTTATTCAAATATTCTAAGTAGCCATGTGGAAATAAATAAAATGCAACAATGTCATAAAAAACAAGTTAAAACATGAAATTAAGTAATAAGTACAATTTACGACAAAAAAATGGCGGTTTATATTTTAATGATATAATTATTCTTGCTATTTAAAAAATAAAAGTTGATAGTCGTATCTTTTAAACGTGACTTTATAAAAAATATCTACATCTGCCATCAAATAGTATAATAAATATAATAATACTTTTATATGAACCATTTATAATAAAAAAAAGTTAGAGAGGGCATCTCCAAAATAATAAACAATTTGAAAAATAAATAGAAATTCTATATTTTTATTAGTATGTCTATTCTTTTATTTATTTATGATGTGTAATACGGGAATGACAATATGTAATAATTACATTTATAAAAATAATAGGGGGGGGGGCACGTGCCCGTGTGCCACCCCTCTAAATCCGCCACTGGTACTGACGGATTATCAATTTATAAATTTGCATCGGAAACAGATTTTGAAGATAAAATTATAGCTTTAGGAAGCTAAAATGGTTAGGTACGGTAAAGAGAAATGATTTTACGAAGGTAAAATGAGAATAAATATAATATTGTAAGTACTCTATTGTAGATATGTATTAGTATTTTGTCTGATGCGTAATATATTACCTACAAATAATATTAAACTAAAATACGTTATTATAATGTAAATGAATGTAGCCTGTAGCCATCATGTTTTAGTAATTTAATTGCGTATGTTAGAAAATAGGACAATAAACATGTTTTTTTATACAGATATTAATTCAATAAAAATAAACTATGCGTATTCACATTGTCAGCTAGCTATACAATCGCGGTGTGCACACACAATCTCACCACTTTGCAAATCATACAATATACTTATATGATAAGATGTTTGCTGGTAACTTTTGGGAAATGTAAACCTGTAATCAGCCAAAAATTTTGATATTTATAATTTCTAATGCACTAAATCATATTACTAATATACCTTGTCTTTCATGTTAATAGTCGATGTCTTTCATCCTCAACGCTGTATAAATTTATATGATCCGCAACGAAATTCATTATATACGCCTCTAAATTTGTATAGGCATTAAATACTTGTAATATGTATATACTTCTGCTTTGCTCAAAGCACACTGCAATATCTGAATATAAGGTTTTGGCAAATTTTTCGGGCCCAAACATTGTATTCATGTCAATATGGCATGGATCTAGGTTATGATTATCAATAAAAGTCACGTATTTTTAACATTTTCCGGGTGAAAATAACAATGTTCAAGTCGGTTGAGCCATAGTAATACACCAACCCCACAAATGTAATGAACAATAAATGAAAAACGCATAAAAAGCATATAAAAGGCTAAACATCCACCAAATTCAATGTAAACAAAGGCACTTTAAAGGTTTGTTGGTCCACTAAACCGGCGGATTGCCTAGATCCAACCACGTGATGCACAAGCCCTATTGAAAATTCGTTGTTCAATATAAAGGTAACCTATAAAAAAATTATCATACGAATGACATAAAACTACCCGGCCGATCGACAATATACATTGGAGAAATAATGAACTACAATTATTTTAAATAAAACAAAAATCATTAAATCATTCTACTTTAAAATACTTGTAAATTTAATTTAAATGTAATTTTCTTATAGTTTGCAAAAAATAGTATTTATTTTCTTTCTTTTCATAAACATAAACATCACTCGGCTATCACAAAAGTTTTTGCGTAGTTATTGGTTTCTGTCAATTAACAATTACACATTTTCACATAAGACTGATAATCCTTACGCTGTCCTCTATCCTAAAGTAAGTTGTACAAAAAATCATATCCTCATCCTCAATAAATAAAATTGTATGATTACTATTTACTATAATAGTTTGAAGAATTTAGTTCATAAGTAAGGTTTGGTTAAATAATTACAAATAGGTATTTCGAAAAGTTGCCTAGTATGGACCAGAAGCAGTCACCGAATGAACTAATATAATGTTTAATTGTAAAGTATTTTCTTTCAAAAGAGAAAATAAAAATTATTTAGGTAATATTGTTTTGAGTCACACCCCCGATTACGCTAACTTCATATTCTTGAGGCCTGATCGATTGTTGACCACTGCATCGCTGATTGCTACGCCACTGTTTACGCGTTTGTACTTGTCGCTGTGTTCACTGTACTCCCTTTTGTTATTCATATTCTATTTCTGTCATAGCAGAAAAATAGTATCTCTTTCTATTGACGACGTGATGTCACAAGTAATTTTCAACAACTTTATTTTTTTTTCGAGTATTATTTAAAAGTATTGATTTGATGGACACCTAAACTTGTATTTGGTAACACCGATTTCGTCAAATACTATTTGCCTAGGAGAAATGAGTAATAGAATGCTATTTGCACAGGCATATAGTATTTGCCTAGTAAAAAACTATTGTCCTGAAATAACTACTCGGCTGAGGAGCATGGAATTTGCTCTATCTCTAAAGGGTTTTTACTGAAAAACATACTTACTTCATTAAGGCAGGCAGCAAGACAAGCCTCTTTGGTGGAAGTGTAGATTAATGCATTGTCCAATCCACGAATCATTTTATTGGGAACTCGCTCGAAAGCCCAGGGTCGAAGACACACATTCTCTGAACGGATTTGTATCTTAGACATGTAATACATGTTGTTTGATCTCTGGGCAGTCGCTGTAGGATTACTAGAAGATGTTTCATTTTGCAGCTGACATAACGTATCTTGAATGGGTGTAAGAGGATTCAATACGAAGCTAAAAAAGAAAAATTATTTTTCGGAGATACAATTCTAAAAAATTATATAAAAAATTCTATTAGAACTCACCTAAAAGCTGCTGCCTGGCAATCTGGTTCTTCTCGACACCACCCCTGGCATTCGTAGAGTGACAAGTTTTTTACTGTGTAATAAGTTGTTCCTCTATAATCGAAGTCAGTTAATTTCTCAAACGCTGTTTTCCCTGAAATGATTATTTTTTCATTCATTGTAATTAATTTTTAAATTGTTAGAATGTTTTTTTTAATATCCAAGATATTTATTAAATTAAGAATACCTATATGAAACATTAACGAAAATAAGTATTATTAACATAAATAAATTTATTTCTTATATTTAGTTTCACGAAGAATTAATTAATTGAAATATAGTGCCAAAAGAAAAAATACTAAAGGGTGTTTAGTACATGATTAACATTATTAAGATGAATGCAGTAAGAATTAAAATTAACAATGCAAACTAATATAACTAATGTAAAATGGATTAAACGACAGATGTTGATGGGATGAAATAATAGCAGGATTGCAGTTTAAATTTTTATTGTTCAGTCAGAGGCCAACGTTTTGCTCCCACTTACAGCTTCAGGGCAAACTGGTGAACACGTGTTGTGTTATTAACAATAAAAAATTGTTTATATATAGACTAAGGCGTTAACAAGTAATAAAACAAATATATTTGTTCAAACATAATGTTATCGTCGAAAATTAAAAATTGTATGAAAATATTAACAATCGTCATTCAGAAGTCAGTTTCACTTAAAATAGTTTTTTGTTTATAATGGTGATATGTAACAATTTTTTTCCTTAAATAAGAACTAGATGTTACTTCTTTGAGAAGTAGGAGAGATCCTTAAAAACAACAAAAACAAAGACCCTATGGTGGCTGCTGTAATAATTTGCATATTCTACTCTATGTTGAGTTTAGGTTCTCAATATCCGTTCTGAAATTTCTATTATTTGGGTGATTACTAATGTGTAGCATTTCCAAAATTAACCATTTATATAGATTCGGTTCTCTATCTATAACTCAGACCCCATCGAAGTCGAATGTGTGTTGAGTCTCGATGCAGTGTTGTGTAAGGGAACAATTTCCATTTTTATTGTTTTAAAAAATTCCTCTTATGTTCTGTTATCCTTGTTTTTAAGTATCTTTTTGTCTTACCTGCATATGTATTTGTACAGTTATTGCATTTTATTTTCTATACGTTTGTTTGTACCATTATGTCATTTTCAACTTTGATTTTGCTGAAAAGTAGTCTTAAATATTTGATCGGTTTTAGCGCAATATTCATTGGTAGATATATTTAAAGCATATTTTTTCAATTTCGCGCATGGCTTGACCTTTTTTAAGGTTCACCCTTTAACATTTATGGGTTTTTTGAACCCGGTACAGTTACATTACGTTATTATAGGTTCTGTTTTGTTTTATTACATAGTATGTTATAAAATAAGTAGGTATATTAAATTTGGTTGTAAGTATGGGTATATTTGAGGAATTCAATTATAATTTTTCCTTGTTGGTCACTATTGGCGAGCGCTTGATTTATGTTGGTGGAGATGTGTATATTTCGGGCTGCGGAGTATTTTGGATGTGTTTGACAGAAAGCATAGTATTGCAGATTTCGCATGTTTTAGGTTGTTTTCGAGCCATTAACTGTCCATGTGTAAGTCTGGTGTGGTCTATACGGAGTCAAGTTAGCATTATTTGTTCGGATTTTTTCCATTGTTTTCCATATAGTCGTATCTATTTTTATTGTTCTTAATTTATTGTTTGTTGTTTGTGACCATTTGTTTGCCCAGTATTTAGTGGTTTGAACCTTTACATGGTGTTTCAGATCTTTATCTGTCTTTGGTTTCGTTGCCAGGTATATTGACATGGGGAGGGATCTATAGGAAAGTGATGTTGTTGTTGTTGTTTTGTTAGGAGTCGTAGATGTTCACGGATGTTTCTGGCAATAGAAAGTTTTGGATACAGGTTTTGTATAGTCAGTAATGAACTTAAAGGGTCTGTACATATTAGGTAGGGGGAGTGGGGATGGTTATGGGTTATATATGCTAGGGCTTGATGTATTGCGTAAAGTTCGGCAGAGTATATACTTGACAGTGTCGCAAGTCGGTATTTAAGTATTCGTTTTTGGTAACGAATGCTGCTCCAGTTTTGTTGTTTAGGTGTGAGCCGTCGGTGTAAATAATTTCTCGGTGTTTATTATTTTATTAAAAAAGTTCAAGGTATTTTTTTCTAGTAGTGCTTCGAATAGTTGGTTAGTGTTAGGTTCAAGGTGTGTCCAGCTGGTTGTCAAGGTGGGGTTTTAAGAAGATTTTCGGGTGTATCGATTGTAGGTATGTTGATATCTAGAAGGGTTCGGGTTAGTGTCTTTTTGGTGGGTGAATGTAAAGGAATGTACAATATCTTGTTAGCTATTTGTGGTTATGTAATTATGTGTTGGGTGCTTAGGGTTGTTTGTGATTTTAGCTATATAATTTGCGGTTAGTTGGGCTCTCCGTGTTTCTAGTGACTTCAATATGCTTTCTGTGTGACTAGTACGGAAAGCTCCTATTATTAGCCGTATTGCGCTAAGCTGTACAGAGTCAAGGTGTTTTAAATAAGTTTTCTTTGCTGTTGCAGAAACCATGCATTCATAGTTCAGTTTTGATCTTATTATGTTCCTGAAGATACGCATTAAAGGTCCTTTATCTGCTCCCCAATTATGATGCCAGAACTTTTATTAGGCATTCAGTATTTAGTTCCCTTATATGTTGTCTCCAGGTTAATTTTCTGTCAATTATCATACCTAAATATTTAACTTTATCAACATAATCGATGTTTTTATTGTGGATTTTTATATTATTTAGCTCGTTGTTTTTTTTTAATCTTGTAAAATGTATTGCTTTTGTTTTTGCTTCTACAAATATTGTCAATTATTGTAGTTATATTGGTGATTGTGTTTTTACCTTTTATACTTCGTATTTCGTTCCACATTTCTTTTACTGGTGTTGATGAGTTTATTTTTGATACATATTCTTCCCAGGAATGTTTTTTACTCGATTTTATTTCTCTTCTAGCTATTGCTTGTGTTCTATTAAAATTTATTAAATTTTCTATTGTTTTATTAAATTTATGTATAGAATACATTTTTGTTATTTTGTATTGCTATTTTACTTTCTTTGTCCCACCATTGTATTGGCTTTTCCTTAATATATCTGTTTTTGTAGCGTACAGTTTCTTCAGCAGCGGATTTTATATTTTCCAATAGTGCGTTCAATCCTTCAACTCCATTATTGTATGTGCACGTAGTGTCCACATTTTCCATTCTTGGGTTATATGCTTTTAATCTGCTTTTTTAAGATTTCACTTTTGTGGTATTTGATGGTTTGCTGGCTGTATTTTATCCATGTGTTATATATGATAGGATAGTGTCCGCTATTATACCAGCATCTCGTGCTCTCCCATATAAAGTTTGATGCAATATCAAGTTAGGTCGATAGCTGATTCAGTTCCGTTTCTTGTGCAAGTACTAGTTCATCCATGGCTTCCTCGACTGTTTTTCTCTATTATTTTCGTGAAAGTCTCCTAGAATTATTCTTGGCTTAGGTTTTTTAGACAATTTGTATTTAGGTTTTCATCTGGCGGAGCGTATATGCAGCAGATAGTCAATATCTGAAGGTAATATGTTTTTATAGCCACTGATTCTAGAGAAGTATTTAATTTGATTTTTTTCAGCTTGTACTGTATCTTTTACGAGGATGGTGACGCCACCACTGGAAAAATTATGCTGTCTATCTTTTCTGTAGAACTTGTAATTTTTAAATGTAATATTTTGATTTTCTTTGAACCTAGTTTCTTGGATACAGAAGAATTCGGGTTGATAATTATTTGTTAACATTTATAGGTCTTCTGTATAGGTATATAAGCCGTTAGGGTTCCACTGGCCTATTGACATGTAATATTTGTTTTTAAGAAAGGTTTGATTTTCTTATTCTGTCGACAAATTTTTCTTTCATTTTGCCTTGTAGTCGTGTAAATTTTCTTTTTATACCTGAATCTGTTAAATAGAGATATAGATTACTTAAGGTGTTTAAAAGTTCTTTTGGATCATTTGTATATTCTTCCGCTATGTTGAATATCCAGTTTGAGCCATGGATATTTTCTAGGATATATTTCGTTGGTTTGGCGTTTATAGTAGTGCAATAATAATCTCGATTTATTCGGGAATTATCGCTCTATTTAACTGAAAAGTGATTTAAATAGTGAAATAAGTACATATAGGGCTACTGGATGCAAAGTGCAACCAATTTCGTGTGCGAGTGTAGTATTAACACCCGGTAAACTTTTTATAACATTTAGCTTAAATAAGTGACAGCTATAACAGGTAGGTGAAGTTGCCCCCCCCCCCCAAGTCGGAATTAATAATAACATATTAATGTGACTAATTGCGCCTTGTATGCCCCCCCAAATTGATAAATATGTAATTTATTGTTATGTATGGCTTGATAAACATATGCGCTACTATGCGCCAGTGCAAGCTATTAATGTGCCAATCATGTTCAGGATACATATATATTTGAATATCGGGGGTTCAGGATACATATATATTTGAATATCGGAAGGGCTACATTAATGCTGATTTTTTTTAATTTTTAAAATTTTTGAAAGAAGCTATTGTATTCGGATACGTATGCGCTCTTATGCGCTACCACAAATTTTCATTTCGCCTTTTCCATTGAAGAAATAGAATGATGAGAGGTCAAGGTGAATTTACCCCCCCCCCCCAAGTCGGAATTAATAATAACAAATTAATGTGTACAATTGCGCCCTTTATGAGCTTGTATGCACCACCTCTACTTTTTTATTCGCTCTTATAGTTTCCATTTTTTATATTTTTTCAATGGGGCGGCCAACTTAATGGGAAGCCTCCCCCCCAATTGATAAATATCTATTTTATTGTTATGTATGGCTTGATAAACATATGCGCTACTATGCGCAGTGCAAACTATTAAAGCGCCAATCTTGTTAGGATATATATATATATATATATATATATATATATATATATATATATATATATATATATATATATATATATATATATATATATATATTATTAAATCTCAGGGGGGATACATTAATGCTGATTTTTTTTTAATTTTTAAAAATTTGAAAGAAGCTATTGTATTCGAATACGTATACGCTCTTATGCTCTACCACAAATTTTCATTGCGCTATTTCCATTGAAGAAAGAGAATGATGGATGGTCAAGATAATGATATATTAAATATTGAAAATTATGAATTTTATTGTAAGTATTACGCTTTCTTATGCGCCAATTAAATGTTTTAATATGCTGATTTAGTTTTCTATAACATAACACTATAAATTGGGGGGGGGGTCGTGGTAATCTTAATATATTTTTTTTAAATTGGATACAATAATGCTTATATATTTGTATGCACTTTTATGCACTATAACAAATTTCCTCTGAGCTCGTATAGTTCTTATAAACATAAGTAGACGTTAAGAGAACTAGTAGGAGTTGCTACTAACGGCGTAGTTACTTTTTTAAGTAATTTGTACCCGGGGTCTGTCTCCAACAAAATATTATTTAGCCACTGTGGAGTTGTCAGTCACTTTCTCGCTGCTGATTTAATATAAGCCGACAAAGGATTTTAATAGCCGAACTTTTGCCACCAGGTGTTAATTTAAATATACCACCATTTTTGACGACACTGCAGTTTACAGAACAAATTCAAAAACCAGAAATATTGCAAGAGCCTGGAATTCATGTAGAAAGGGCCATAGGAAAAATCAAAAATTTTCAAATATTAAATATGATTCCATCATTTTTAATGCCTTATGCAACAATAATATTTAAAGTTTTCAATATCCGTTAATAAGAGAAGAAGAAATATGCTACAACAATGTACAAATTAAAATTCAGTAACATTCTGTATATTGTTTATATTTGATATGATAAATATATTTTTATCTGATATTTTACTTTTCATAAATCATAAAAATAAGAATCACAAAAAAGACCACAAACTAGAACTACAAATGAGCATAGTACAGTCATTAATTTTTAAAAACTTTGTATTATAACGCCAGCTTGCGGTGTTAGAATAAATTTAATCACAGCTAGATTAATAATTATGACTCCGAAAGTGGTGATGTTAAAATTGAGCGGGAATTACAAAACTTGAAAGTAGGCTTCCGGTGTCTCAAATGAAGTTTGTTATGAACGAATCGTAATGCGCCAAATTTAAAAAGCTGTCATCTGTTACGTATAAATACAAAACTTTGTTAAAATTAAAAATTCATTCGTATAAAGCTAAGACTACGATAATGCTTTACATTGTAATCTATTGATAAAATTAAAAAATCAATTAGGAATGGAAAATAAAAGAGCATGTATGAAAAATTTGAAAAGTAAAATATCACATAAAAATATATTTGTCATATAAAATATAAACAATATACATAATGTTACTGAATTACAATTTGTTGATTGTTGTAAAATATTTCTTCTCTTATTAACGGATATTAAAAATTTGTCAATGCCCCACAAACTTTAAATATTATTGACGCATAAGGTATTAAAATAAAATTGATTCTTCTTATGGCCCTTTCTACATGAATTCTAGGCAATATTTCTGGTTTTTTAATTTGTTCCACTGTAAACTGTAGTGTCGTCAAAAATGGTGGTATATTTAAATTAACACCAGCGAGAAAGTGACTGACAACTCCACAGTGGCTAAATAATATTTTGTCGGAGACAGACCCCGGGTACAAATTACTTAAAAAAGTAAATACGCCGTTAGCAGCAACTCCTACTAGTCCTTTTAACGTCTGCTTATGTTTATAAGAACTATACGAGCGCAGAGGAAATTTGTTATAGTGCATAAAAGCGCATAAAAATATATGACCATTATTGTATTCAATTCAAAAAAAATAAAAATGTATTAAGTTTGCCAATCCAGACTCCCCACCCCACTCCCCATTTTATAGTGTTATTTTATGGAAAACTAAATCAGCATATAAAAACCATTTAATTGGTGCATAAGAAAGCGTAATTCTTACAATAAAATTCATAATTTTCAATATTTAATATATCATTATCTTGACCACCCATCATTCTCTTCCTTCAATGGAAAAAGCGCAATGAAAATTTGTGGTATAGCATAAGAGCGTATACGTATTCGAATACAATAGCTTCTTTCAAATTTTTAAAAATTAAAAAAAATCAGCATTAATGTAGCACCCCCCCCCCCCCCGAGGTTCAAATATATATGTATCGTGAATATAATAAAATAGATATTTATCAATTAAGGGGGGGGGGGGCTAACCATTAAGTTGGCCGCTCCATTGAAAAAATATAAAAAATAGAAACTATAAGAGCGAATAAAAAAGTAAAGGTGGTGCATACAAGCGCATAAAGGGCGCAATTGTACACATTAATTTGTTATTATTAATCCCGACTTGGGGGGGGGCAAATTCACCTTGACCTCTCATCATTCTATTTCTTCAATGGAAAAAGCGCAATGAAAATTTGTGGTAGCGCATAAGAGCGCATATGTATCCGAATACATTAGTTTCTTTCAAATTTTTAAAAATTATAAAAAAAATCAGCATTAATGTGCCCAGCCCCCCCCCCTCGAGATTCAAATATATATGTATCCTGAACATGATTGGCGCATTAATAGCTTGCACTGGCGCATAGTAGCGCTAATGTTTATCAAGCCATACATAACAATAAAATACATATTTATCAATTTGGGGGGCTACCCATACAAAGTAAAGGTGGTGCATACAAGCGCATAAAAGGCGCAATTGGTCACATTAATTTGTTATTATTAATTCCGACTTGGGGGGGGGGGCAACATCACCTACCTGGCTATAACCTTGTGAAAAACAACAGTCGTAAGATAAGTGCGCGCCGACACAATAGTAAACAAAGAAGCGCGCGCGAATTTGTTTATAAGCAGTGTTGCCACTAGTTGGAAATTTAATTTAAAAAACATGAGTTTAAAGAGAAACAGAAACTTAAACAATAGTACCGAAGAATCTGCGGCTTTTGGAAAAAGCAAAAAGATAAGAGTTCCGGATCAACAACAAACAAAAAAAAGGAAGAGTTAGAAACAAATATTGGGGAATTAAAAGAAATTCAAAAGATGATAAAAGAAATGCTTCCAGCTATTAAAGCGAATACAAACGAAATGCATGAGCTACGTGCAGAAATGAGGAAGAGAAAAAAATGGGATAAAAAGAAACATCTTGTAGAAAGAATAATCAAACTGGAAAATCAAGTGAAAAGCCAGGAGATATACAAACGTAAAAATAACATTCATAAAAGGTAAAATAAACAATGAACAAGAAAATGTAATGGCGATACAAAAATTTCTAATAGATAATCTAAATGTAGAACCTAGAATAAAGAAAGTCAGCTCGCTTACCAAGGAAAATAATGGAAAAATAACTGTGGTGGAATTAGAGAACTGGAAAGAAAATAAAATAATAATGGAGAGAAAAAAAGAACTGAAAAATAGAAATCTTCAAATTTATATAGAAAACGATCTGATATTAAAAGAAAAACACAAATCGAACTAGTAAAAATAGCTAAAGCACAAGGGAAACAGGTAAAAACAAAAAAATTGGGTTCCAAAAACTGATTTATGGTTGGAGCGAGATCGACAAGGGAATCATCGAAACATATAAACCGTCAAAAAACTAAAAGTATTAACCAAACCCGAAAATAAAGGCAAGATCCAAGCAAATTACAAGGACAAGATTGGAACATGGAACATACGCAGTTTAACAAACAAGGAAATGGAACTAATCGAAGAAATACGCAAAGCACGCATAGATATAATGGAAACCAAGGACAAAGAAAATGACATTGTACAATTAACAGATCAATATGAGCTTCACTGGTCCGGTGTCGCCGAAAATTAAAGAGCTGCGGCAGGAGTGGGATTAAAAATAAGGAATCATCTAACATAGGGTATACAAAATGAGATTTTTGTCAACGAAAGATTATCAAAAATAGATTACAGCAGAAAACAAACAACAGTTTAAAACTATAATTGCATATAGACTCTGTGGGAACATAAAAGGAAAACAGAACACAAGAAAACAAAATGTTATAAACTGAGAAATAATGTAATAAATTAAAGTATTTAAAGGGCAATAAAAGATAAAATAGAAGTAGGAAAAATAAACTGTAAATTAGAGAGAAGATGGTTAAATATCAGAAATGTAATAAAAACTGCAGCAAAAGATAGTTGCAAAAATTGTAAACCGAGACATAAAGAAGACAAAGTAGTAGACGGAAACAGTAAAAATATCAGTAAAAGCAAAAAAAGAAACATTGAAAAAATACTTGCAAACCAGAAACATAATATATTATAAGAATGTAAGAAGCGAAGTTAAAAGAACGGTAAAAGCAGAAAAAGAAAAGTCGTGGCAAGAAAAATAAAAGATGCTTATAACGAGAACAAAAACTATTTTAAAGGACGATAAGAAAAATGAGGCAGAAAAAGTTAGCAACAATAGAAAATATAAAAGGTAAAGACGGAAATATCATTGTAGAGAAAGACAGGTTCATGGAAAGATGAAGGGAGTATTTCAAAGAACTGCTGGGAGCAAGGAATATTAGTGGGAAGAAAGCAAACAAGACAGAAAAAAAAACAATAATAGAAGAAACAAGCGAAATAGAAATAAATCAAGAAGAAGTAGTAGAGGCAGTATGAAGAGCTAAAGCATAAAAAACGCCGGGTCACAAAAATATATCAACTGAAATGTTAAAGGCTCTTCCGGATGCAGCGATTGAGGAAATAAGGCAAATAATAAACCTAGTCATTAAAACAGAAAAAAACACCGGCAGACTGGCGAACAGGAATTTTAATTGCAATCTTCAAAAAATGCGACAATAAAGAATGCGGGAACTACAGAGCGATTATCCTGTTAAGTTCAGTTTTAGAAACATACGCAACGATACTAGAGAAACGAGTAAGAACAAAACTAGAGCCAACGTTCGAGGACACACAATTTGGATTTAGACCCAAGAGAGGAGTACAAGATGCAATATTCATACGAAAGCAAATAACTGAGAAAACAATTAAAGAAGGAAAAAATGCACACCTATGTTATATAGATCTAGAAAAGGCCTTCGGTAGAATAAATAGAGAAGATATTTGGAAAACCTTGAATAACAGAGGAGTATCACAGACCATGATTAAAAGAATAAAAAGCTTGTACGCGGGACAACAAATTACGTACGAACGAGGCATGAAAACTCGGAATCATTCGAAACAAGTAAAGGAGTACGAACCATTCGAAACGAGTAAAGGTGTAAGACAAGTATGTATCTTGAGCCCTCTGTTATTCTCATTAGTACTCGACGAAGCACTAAAAGACGAAAAGAAGAAAACAAAAGCATATGAAATAGGATATTGGAGAATAGAAAAAATTAGAATAACAATTAAGCTACGCGGACGATATGGTGATTGTCGCCAAAGACGAGAGAACAATGAATGAGAACCTAGAAATCTACAAAGCAGCGCTTGAGAAAATGAATTTTAAGATAAATCAAGAAAAGACAAAAACTATGATAATGGGTAAAAAAAGAACATAAAATACAATTAGGATCCGAAAGGTTACAACAATTAAAAAAAGTAAATACTTGGGGACAATGATATCTCAAGATGGGAAAAAAGAGGAGGAGATAAAAGAACGAACAGCAGCAGGAAGACGACTTTTTAAAAGCATCAAAAATACATTCTTTGCAATAAAAGAAATCGCAAAGGCCTCTAAAATAGAAATCTACAAAAAAGTAGTAACCCCGGTATTAACTTATGGGTTAGAGACATGGACCACAACCGACAGACTTAGAACAAAGATAGAAGCTACAAAGATGAGATTGTTAAGAAAAATTAAAGGTAAAACAAGAATGGATAAAATAAAAAAAACTAAATATTTAGGGAAAACTTGAAAGTCAGTGCTTTAGGAGACAAGACTGAAGAAGGACAACTAAGATGGTTTGGACATGTAAAAAAGACAGAAAAAAATGAGAAAAATATGAAGCAGACCAACAATATTAGACTAAACAATAGCGATCACCTCACATCTGAAAAGGTAGAGCGGTACAATGATTAAGTAGTGTTTAGGTTCTCGTCTGGCGGAATGTATATGCAGCAGATAGTCAATTTTCGAGGGTAATATATTTTAACAGCCACTGATTCTAGAAAAGTATTTAATTTGATTTCTTTAGCTTGCACTGTGCCTTTAACGAGGATGGCGATGCCACCACTGGCAAAATTATGCTGTCCATCTTTTCTGTAGAACTTGTAGTTTTTAAATGTAGTATTTTGATTTCATTTGACCCTAGTTTCTTAAATACAGAAGAATTCGAGTTGATATTTATTTGTTAACATTTATAAGCCTTCTATATGGGTATATAAGCCGTTAGAGTTCCACGGAACTATTAACATGTAATTTTTTGTTTTTAAGAAAGGTTTGATTTTCTTATTTTGTCGGCCGATTATTCTTTCGTTTTGCCTTGTAGTCGTGTAAATCTTCGTTTCATACCTGTAGTGTTACTGTGTAGGTACATGCAGATTCTATTATTGGAAATTCGAGAAGCGAACATGATATTTTTTGGTTCAATTATTTCTTAAATATTTATTATATAATTTTTTATTTTTAGATTTTCATATGCTTGCATTAATATATGGCTTGGTCTTTTTTGGAAAGTTATTTTGTTGTAGTTGTTTTTTCGTGACATTTGCAAAGGTAGTTCTATTCAAATTATTTAAATTCGTCATTGTATTTATTTTGGTTATGTTCGGTTTTTTGTGAGAGATGTATAACTATAGTCTCCATCTGTTTACTGTTGATAAATTAGTTTAGTTTGGTGTGATTTGGTTTACTATTGTTCTTGACTGTTAGACTATTCTAAAGATGGCGCTGGTTAGTGGTTTTTTAAATATTATGAAGGATAATTTGGTTACGAGTTTTCTACTCAAGTAAAAAGTGTCTGTGCATGTCCTGATAGATATGAAAGCGAGCACTGTCTTCAGGGCGGATTAACAATTTTGCCGCACGTAGGCACCCGAAAATAGACGCCTTTTTAATCTATGAAAACTAAAAGTAAGTATAGTCTTATTTCACGAATAGAAAAGTTTGACCAGACGAGTAATAGGTTTTGCTCTAGTTGCATATTTTTTTTAGTTTACAATAAAAGCGTGAAAAAAGTGCCATAGCATTTCATTTTCGCACCCATTTGACTTCAAAAAATTAACATTTTTACCTTCCGTCACCTTTAGGTAAGGAAGGTATTGTCCTTGGTCAAAAAAATCGATGAGAAGTATTTAATCAATCAGCACGTTTTAGAGTCCCTAGAATACGAATTTACTATTTTTACGATGATGTCTGTGTGTGTGTGTGTGTGTGTGTGTGTGTGTGTGTGTGTGTGTGTGTGTGTGTGTGTGTGTGTGTGTGTGTGTGTGTGTGTGTGTGTGTGTGTGTGTGTGTGTGTGTGTGTGTGTGTGTGTGTGTGTGTGTGTGTGTGTGTGTGTGTGTGTGTGTGTGTGTGTGTGTGTGTGTGTGTGTGTGTGTGTGTGTGTGTGTGTGTGTGTGTGTGTGTGTGTGTGTGTGTGTGTGTGTGTGTGTGTGTGTGTGTGTGTGTGTGTGTGTGTGTGTGTGTGTGTGTGTGTGTGTGTGTGTGTGTGTGTGTGTGTGTGTGTGTGTGTGTGTGTGTGTGTGTGTGTGTGTGTGTGTGTGTGTGTGTGTGTGTGTGTGTGTGTGTGTGTGTGTGTGTGTGTGTGTGTGTGTGTGTGTGTGTGTGTGTGTGTGTGTGTGTGTGTGTGTGTGTGTGTGTGTGTGTGTGTGTGTGTGTGTGTGTGTGTGTGTGTGTGTGTGTGTGTGTGTGTGTGTGTGTGTGTGTGTGTGTGTGTGTGTGTGTGTGTGTGTGTGTGTGTGTGTGTGTGTGTGTGTGTGTGTGTGTGTGTGTGTGTGTGTGTGTGTGTGTGTGTGTGTGTGTGTGTGTGTGTGTGTGTGTGTGTGTGTGTGTGTGTGTGTGTGTGTGTGTGTGTGTGTGTGTGTGTGTGTGTGTGTGTGTGTGTGTGTGTGTGTGTGTGTGTGTGTGTGTGTGTGTGTGTGTGTGTGTGTGTGTGTGTGTGTGTGTGTGTGTGTGTGTGTGTGTGTGTGTGTGTGTGTGTGTGTGTGTGTGTGTGTGTGTGTGTGTGTGTGTGTGTGTGTGTGTGTGTGTGTGTGTGTGTGTGTGTGTGTGTGTGTGTGTGTGTGTGTGTGTGTGTGTGTGTGTGTGTGTGTGTGTGTGTGTGTGTGTGTGTGTGTGTGTGTGTGTGTGTGTGTGTGTGTGTGTGTGTGTGTGTGTGTGTGTGTGTGTGTGTGTGTGTGTGTGTGTGTGTGTGTGTGTGTGTGTGTGTGTGTGTGTGTGTGTGTGTGTGTGTGTGTGTGTGTGTGTGTGTGTGTGTGTGTGTGTGTGTGTGTGTGTGTGTGTGTGTGTGTGTGTGTGTGTGTGTGTGTGTGTGTGTGTGTGTGTGTGTGTGTGTGTGTGTGTGTGTGTGTGTGTGTGTGTGTGTGTGTGTGTGTGTGTGTGTGTGTGTGTGTGTGTGTGTGTGTGTGTGTGTGTGTGTGTGTGTGTGTGTGTGTGTGTGTGTGTGTGTGTGTGTGTGTGTGTGTGTGTGTGTGTGTGTGTGTGTGTGTGTGTGTGTGTGTGTGTGTGTGTGTGTGTGTGTGTGTGTGTGTGTGTGTGTGTGTGTGTGTGTGTGTGTGTGTGTGTGTGTGTGTGTGTGTGTGTGTGTGTGTGTGTGTGTGTGTGTGTGTGTGTGTGTGTGTGTGTGTGTGTGTGTGTGTGTGTGTGTGTGTGTGTGTGTGTGTGTGTGTGTGTGTGTGTGTGTGTGTGTGTGTGTGTGTGTGTGTGTGTGTGTGTGTGTGTGTGTGTGTGTGTGTGTGTGTGTGTGTGTGTGTGTGTGTGTGTGTGTGTGTGTGTGTGTGTGTGTGTGTGTGTGTGTGTGTGTGTGTGTGTGTGTGTGTGTGTGTGTGTGTGTGTGTGTGTGTGTGTGTGTGTGTGTGTGTGTGTGTGTGTGTGTGTGTGTGTGTGTGTGTGTGTGTGTGTGTGTGTGTGTGTGTGTGTGTGTGTGTGTGTGTGTGTGTGTGTGTGTGTGTGTGTGTGTGTGTGTGTGTGTGTGTGTGTGTGTGTGTGTGTGTGTGTGTGTGTGTGTGTGTGTGTGTGTGTGTGTGTGTGTCTGCGATAACTCTAATACTACAAGTTCAAAAATGATAATTTTTTCGTAATCTTCTTCGTTACGGCCATATGAAGAGATGATTAGATTTTGGTTAGAATTGTTCAACCGGAAGTACCAATATTTGAAGATTTTAACAGTTTTTTTTTTTAAAAACTATGTTAAATATCATTTTTTACATTTAATGTTATTATAAATATTAAGGAATATTTTATTCTCTGTACGAGTTGACTACATTTTATACTTAATATTAAATGGATATAGAGTTAAAAATTATAAAGAAATTAAATTTCATAAAGTAGCCATAGCTATGGAAACAGCTACTATATTAAGAAAATTCTGATTGAAAGATGTCAGTGTCAAGTGAAATTGACATAGTGTGTTTGTCTTATAATTTTATTGGATATATAGGATCTTTTGCTATAAATTTTCTGAATGGAATTTGCATAAAATTAATGCAACTGCCGGAAGGTAATCTACAAGAAATAGAATCTTTAGCAAGGAACTGTCTGTATGAAATTTGTACAAAATACATGGATCTGAAGGAATGAAATGTGCTGGCCACATCAGAATTTTTGCTTTGATGTTGAAAAATAAATTTTGTATAAACCAATTTTATTGAAAAATGTGTACTTTTTTAACGGACGTAAAACAGATAATGTTTAAATATTAACCAAAAATTACATAGACATTTAAATATTAGAAATTGTATAATATATACAATTTTGATATTGTTTCCATGTTTCCACTTTTCACTTTTGATTTACTTTTGAAGAAATATAAAATGAGTTTGAATAATTTAATAAATGTAAGTATTGGTATTATTTAGAAAATTAATGATACGTTACAATTACCGACAAGGCCGGCTTAATCTTTTGCGAGGCCATGTGCAAAATTTTACTCCGGGGTCTTTGAAAATAATAAAAAATATACGGGGGTCAATCAAAAATAATTCAGCTTTTTTTTAAACCTTCAGTTAAAATATTTCTAATTAATACACCTACAGGATATTTTTCTATATGAGTAGTTTCTCTGAAGACCTGCGTCCTGCTTCACTGGATGATTGGATTGACAGCTCATATACAATAAATCGGTTGTGCTATTTTCATTTTGTTACATAAGGTTTTCAGATTGAATGACCGCCAATAAGGCATTAGGCCGCTTAGATATTTACTAAGGACGACAAATTAAGCAGGGCATCAAAAATTTAAATCTAAAATATATAATTATTTATGTTAATAGTTATTTTTATTGTGTAATCATATTTTCTTTATAGTAATCAATGATTTTATTGTGGTAATCAATTCTTTCTTTCTAAACTGAAAAGCTATAAGATATAACTTCTGCCTTAACATTTGAAAGAATACACAAATATTGAAGTATTAGTAGTAAATAAATACGAACTGTTTTTAAGTACCAGGGCCGTTTGATTTAAGCGCGGGGCCTGGTGCGGTTGCACTGTACCGTTCGCACCTGCCCCAAGCCGATCTCTCTTTCTCTCCTATGGCTCTACAGCCCAAATCGAAACTTGGGATTTTTTAATTTAATATTTGGCATTAACTTTTAATGAAACGTGGGCGTATGAAAAGATATATGCCTAATAAAAACTGTATATACAATTGCATAAAATCCGCTCTTTCATCATCAGTTTTCCCTGATGAAGCTGTGAGTGGCAGCGAAACGTTGGCCTAAAACTAAACGATAAAAATTTAGACTGCAATCCTGCAATTATGTCATACCATTATGACTAATATTAATCCCAACTAACCAAAACCTATTTTCTAGAGAGCGCCGACGCACATTGAATTGAGTCAAACACGAAACCGTCCGTGTGCTAATTTTGCATGCGTTAACCACAAGTGATGTGTTTGCCGAACAGATGGCATTGGCAACGAACACGTTTTATTTTAAGTATTAACTGAACTAGGGTAACGAACGGCTGTGTAAAAGCTTCTTTTTTGTCTAAAGCTTAATTTTAGTGGTCGGTATTATTAATTATAATTTTAGAATAAATTATGTTTTGTTTGCGTAAACGTAAATCTTCGTTTATAAATTTTAAAAATCTAGATATACAGTATACCCTCTTTATAAATTAATACTTTGTAACAGTAAATTCTGATGAAATTACAAATTAAATTGATACAATAACAACTAATAGTATAATTATATTGAAATTACAAGTTGAACTTTACCTAAGGCGGCATAGACATTCTGTATTGCTATCGAAGATAATGCGAGTATAATCACGAGATTCATCTTGGGAACGAACTACCTGGAACAAATAAAACAAATGTTAACACCGAGCGAGAGGTTTTATGCGGGAATGGAATACATTCGAGTTTTATCTTCATACTTATTTACTCAGGTATTTAAAAATACACTAATGTGTATGATTACACGCAAACTTACTTAAAAGTGTTTTCTAGTTATAGGTAATCTTGAAGTAAATTTGTAGTGTAAAGAAACGTACAAAAATTTGAAATGATGTTTGTTATTTTTTCCCAAGTTGCAGCAAGTATTGTCTGATTCACGAAATATGATTTTTCAATTTCATTTATAAGTCTATTATGAAGGATGTAACACACGTATTTACATACATATCTGCAACTTATCAAACATTATCCGTAATTCTTGCATTTCGTACGTCTTTGACGTGTGATGGCGCGAAAAATATTGCGTAATTGATATTACATGTTTTACAAAAACTATGTAGTTGGCGTCTAATACAGGTGAAAAGTTGCAGATATGTGCGTGCGTGTGTGACACCTGCATGATATAACTTCTTATATTTTTATTTTTCAAACAAATTAATAGTAAAAAAACAAACGCTTGTGATATTAGCCTACAATAGAAAACTATTACTTATCCGCTTTGACACAGAAGTATCAATGACAAAGTAGAGTGAATATATAGCAGTACATACAGACAAGCATAAACATAATCATTACCTTATTGTCGCAGAACTAGTGATGTGCCATTTGAAAGTTTCATATTAAAAGTTTCAATTGAAAAATTTCAATATTGAAAGTTTCAAGCCTTAAATTTCATGAAACTTTCATAAGCTACACTGCACATGCGCCGCACAACTCTCTGCAATAGACTTACGCAGATGCCATGCATGCGCCTGCACTTCTGCAAATTATGTTTGGTTAATCCTTAATACTAAACGATTAGATTCACTATCTATAGTTATATATATTGTTTAATCACGACGATCGCCCAACTTTAGACAAGGCTACAGCTTAAACGGTGCGACCGATTTTCATGAAAGTTGTACCAAGTTGTAGGAAATGATTAGCTTCAGGGCCCTTCTAATGGGACGAATTTCTGTAGGATGCATAGTTTTCGAGTAAAAAATTATTAAACGTAAAATAAAACAATGGATCGCAGAATACATGTAAAAATTTAGAAGATAAAAATGCTGTCATGTGTAAAATTTGGCATGATGTCAATGTCAATAATGACAAATTATGAATGTCGTATGGGTTGTCGACCATTTCAATGCTAAATATAAATAAATATATTGTGTAAAATTTAAGAAAAGAATATGAATTAAACGAGGTAGGTATACGTAATGAATTTAAGCAATATTTATTGTTAATTTAGATTTTATTTTGTAAATAGATTTTACTTTTACGAAATGTCAGAAGTTACTAAAAACTACGAAAACGTTGATAAAGACTAGAAGAGTTTCACAATCGAACGAAGAATACATGTGTAAAATTAAAAAGATAAATACTGTCTTCTGTCACATATGATATGTTAATGACAAACTACAGAAAATAATCGGTTTAAAATTGAAGAAAAGAACGTGAGAATTAAACGACGTAAGGTACGCTATGAAAGTAAGATATGTTTATTCTTATTTTATAAATTATTTTGTAAATAGATTGTTGAAAATGTTCGAGGTTATTAAACGACGAAATGGACGAGAAATGTAGGAACAAAAACAATGGGTCACAGTAACGATCACAGTTTTCATTGAAAAATTTAAGAAGATAAACGCGTCATGTCATATGGTATGTCAATGTCAACGATTACATATTATCGGTTTTCATCCTTCTAAATGCAAAAAAATGCTTAAATAATATGTGAAATTGAAGAAAAGATTATGCATTAAACGAGGTAGGTATATAAAATGATTTTAAGACATGTTTTATATTAATGTATTATATATTTTATTTTGTAATTAGAATTTTGGAAAATGAATAAGGAAACTCGACGAAAAGGATAAGAAGAGCAGGAATCGGTCGAAGATTATACACACAAAATTAAAAACAAACATTGTCATTTGTCATATTTGATATGTTAATGACAAAAAATTATGAATGTCGTACCGGTTGTTCTTTTCAATACTAAAAATATTTAACTATGTAAAATTGAAGAAAAGAATGTAGGTAGGTATATATTAAAAAGCACTGTAAACGTGGAAGAAGAATTGCAAAAATATGGGTATACCTTTGGAAGTTCAAACAATTTACAGTTTATGCTTTGCAGATGATCAAATACTTATTGCACAAGACTACAATGATAGTGAATACATGATACGAAAATTTATAGAAGAACACCGTAGCTGAGGTCTAGAAATAAACATACAGCGAATGCGTAATGAGAGGCTTCCTAAACAAATACTACAGTAAACATCTACCGGCAAAAATAAAAGAGACCTAGAAGAAGTTGGGTAGCAGGAGTCCAAGAAGGAATAAGAGAGAGAGAGAGAGAGAGAGAGAGAGAGAGAGGGAATTAAATGAAGATATATGGCAAGATAGAGAGCAGTGGAGAAATGGCATCGGAAGACATCGTAGAACGAAGTATATGTAATGATTTTAAGTCATGTTTATTGTTAATTTATATATTTTATTTTGTAAATAGATTTAACAAAATGTCAGGCTGAGAAAGACATACGCGTTAGTTAGTTGTTCTTCATCGAATCCAGCCAGAAATGTGTTACTCATTGGATACACCAAAAATCCTACAGGAAAATCATGTCCTAATGTTTGAAACAAGACAATTCAATAATTTTAGATGGTATGTTTTAATCTGTTCTTTTTTGCAATTCATTTTCTTACATTACGTTTAAAATTATTTCACATTAAACAAAATTCAATAAATAAATAAATATATATTAACGGCATATTACCGATTGCTGGGTGTGCCAATCTGCTTTGTACGTAGATATCGGTAATGATGATGACATATTTGTACCGTGCGTGCGTTTACCAGGCGTCACCTCACGGGCACTCATTGCTGGCGTGGAGAGTGCACCATAATTCAATATCTATCTTAAAACGGTACAGATTTGAATCTGCATTTCATTTTGTTATATTACGTTCAGAATTATCTATTTTAAAATTCTTTTATTGCCAATTAGTAAAAAATCTTTATAATTACATAGGGCCATAAAACGTTGTTAGCTGATCATATGCACAATGTAACCGTGGATACGTATCAAAAGTACAATGGAAAAGAAGTCTTGTCAAAGTTAACAATGTGATTAAAGTTAACAATATTTTATGCAACTGGGCCATAATCATACAGCATAAGCCACAAAAGTAATCTTGTATACCTATGAGTCTTGCATTTTTCCCCTTTAATAACAATCCAAACATTATTAATGTAATGTAACTACTTACTTTTCTACATTTTGTAACTAATTGTTTACTTTGGAATTAAAATATCACATTTTTGAGTTTTGTTTGAACTATTTTTACCTTTAAATTTAGTATTGTGTACTCATAGACGTGTTATTAATATTATGTTTATGCAGTTTTCTAATTTGAAAAGCTTTGATTTCTTTGCAAAACATTTTTGACAATATTTTAAGTCAAATTAAAATTTAATTAATTGACATACGTCTCTTTGTACATAGCCTACTCGGAATTTTTTGAACACACTGTATTTATCCTGTAATTAAGACATTTTGTCCTGTTTGCTCGCATAAAACGCGCAGCATTTGTTCATTTCAATATATGTTTTTATCAGTTCCTACCAATCACTTTGTATACATAAGCATTTAACATGGTAAAACAGTTTTCCGTAACGCGTTGCCCCCCAAATTATTATAGAAAAAAAGTATTCAAATAAAAGTTGTAGAGCATAAAATTCTACTTTCATATTAATAAACAAAATCCATTTCCTATGTTTAGTAACTCTAGAAATTAAATATGAAAATTTTAGTTTAATAGCACTAGCCATGGAATTAAAACAAACAGACAAACAGATGTTTGATGTTTTAACTGTCAAATATTGAGACTTTTAATCACATAAAAAATTACATTTGTTATGTTGTTTGTTTTAATTTTATGGCTATCACTATTTTTGACGTGATTTTCGATATTTTCATTTGCAATTTCTGCCCTTACAAAGCATGCACAATTAAATTGTTTCTTGATTCAAATGCAGAATTTCATGATCTACAACTTTTATTTGAAGTATTTTTTCAAAAATAATTTGGAAAGCAACGCGCGAGGTAAAACTGTTTTTCCATGTTAAATGCCTATGTAACGGATTTGGAGTGCCACCTGGTATGTAGGTATGTCGAAAAATTATATTTAACTGCATTTTTACCTTCCGTCACCTTTAGATAAAGAAGGTATTGTCTTTGGTCAAAAAATTCGGTGGTGAGTTTTTGATGAATAAGCACGTTTTAGGGTCCCTAGAATACGATTTTACTATTTTTACGATGATGTCTGTATGTGTGTGTGTGTGTGTGTGTGTGTGTGTGTGTGTGTATGTGTGTGTGTGTGTGTGTGTATGTATGTGTGTGTGTGTGTGTGTGTGTGTGTCTGTGTGTGACAAAATTTTCTAATGCGATAACTTTAATACTACAATTCCAAAAATTATAATTCTTTCGTATTCCTCTTCGTTACATCCATGTGAAGAGCTGATTAGATTTTGGTTATAATTGGTCAACCGGAAGTACCCTCATTTGAAGATTTTAACAGTTTTTCTTGAAAAAACGATGTTAAATATCATTTTTTCACATTTAATGTTATTATAAATATTAAAGAATTATTTATTCTCTATGCGATTTGAATGCATTTTATACTTCATATTAAATGGACATAGAGTTAAAAAATTATAAAGAAATTAAATATCATATATATTAGTCAGCTTTGCTATAACTCTGGAAACAGCTGCTACATTAAGAAAATTCTGATTGAAAGGTGTCAGTGTCAAGTGCAGTTGACAGTATGTTTATGTTATAATTTTACTGGAAATATAGGATCTTTTGTTAGAAACTTTCTTTATGGAATTTGTATAAAATACATGCAACTGCCTTAAGGTAATGTAAATATAATCTTTTGCAAGGAGCTTTCTGTATGACATTTATACAAAATACATAGAACTGACGGAAGGTAATGTGCTGGCCACATCAGATTTTTTGATTATAATATGTCGTGTTTGGTATCAAATGAGAGAGGTCTAATTAAGGACTGTTAGATACATGTGTCAAAATTGCTGACACGTTCATTGGCTTTTGTTTTATGCATAAAGTTAAATCGTTTGAGAGAATTTAGGTATCTGACAAGACTGCTGGCGTTAGCACTTTGGTTTTAAATTGTGCGTAGACAGATTGGATGTACGTATAGTCCATCATAAAACACTATCGGCGGAGCCCTAGGGTAAACTCGGCGAAGCCGAGGTTAGGCTAGTTTCAATGCTAAATATAAATAAATATATTGTGTAAAATTGAAGAAAAGAATATGAATTAAACGAGGTAGGTATACGTAATGAATTTAAGGAATATTTATTGTTAATTTAGATTTTATTTTGTAAAAAGATTTTACGAAATGTCAGAAGTTATTAAAAACTACGAAAACGTTGATAAAGACTAGAAGAGTTTCACAATCAAACGAAGAATACACATTTGAAATGTTAATGACAAATTTAAAAACTAAAAATAGTCAGTTTAAAATTGAAGAAAAGAATGTAAAAATTAAACGACGTAAGGTACGCTATGAATGAAAGATATGTTTATTCTTATTTTATAATTTATTCTGTAAATAGATTGTTGAAAATGTTTGAGATTATTAAACGACGAAATGGACGAGAAATGTAGGAAAAACATCAACGACAAGACTGGGAGGACAGTGTACAGTGTACAGAGAGAATGTCAAGGATTGTTTTCTGTGCCGGCCAGTGTATTAATTTAAGATATGTTTATTTATATTATATTTTGTAAATAGATTTTACAAAACTGACAAAAAGAAACTGGTAGTATTTGGGCTGACGGTCAAGCGTACTTTATTCGCACAGCTTTACCCGTACGTTCTAAACCTAAACCGTACACAAATAACGGAGTGTGTGGTCCTCTTTAGGGCAGATTGCATGGCCAGTTTCGGTGGGCACGTTGCGTGGGTAGTTTGTGTAAGCATGTTGCGTGGGCAGTTTGGGTGGGCATGTTGCGTGGGTAGTTTGGGTGGGCATGTTGCGTGAGCAGTTTGGGTGGGCATGTTGCGTGGGCATATTGTGTGGGCAGTTTGGGTGGGCATGTTGCGTGGGCAGTTTGGGTGGGCATGTTGCGTGGGTAGTTTGGGTGGACATGTTGCGTGGGCAGTTTGGGTGGGCATGTTGCGTGGGCAGTTTGGGTGGGCATGTTGCGTGGGCAGTTTGGGTGGGCATGTTGCGTGGGCAGTTTGGGTGGGCATGTTGCGTGGGTAGTTTGGGTGGGCATGTTGCGTGGGCAGTTTGGGTGGGCATGTTGCGTGGGCAGTTTGGGTGGGCATGTTGCGTGGGTAGTTTGGGTGGGCATGTTGCGTGGGCAGTTTGGGTGGGCATGTTGCGTGGGCATATTGTGTGGGCAGTTTGGGTGGGCATGTTGCGTGGGCAGTTTGGGTGGGCATGTTGCGTGGGCATATTGTGTGGGCAGTTTGGGTGGGCATGTTGCGTGGGCAGTTTGGGTGGGCATGTTGCGTGGGTAGTTTGGGTGGACATGTTGCGTGGGCAGTTTGGGTGGGCATGTTGCGTGGGCAGTTTGGGTGGGCATGTTGCGTGGGCAGTTTGGGTGGGCATGTTGCGTGGGCAGTTTGGGTGGGCATGTTGCGTGGGTAGTTTGGGTGGGCATGTTGCGTGGGCAGTTTGGGTGGGCATGTTGCGTGGGGAGTTTGGGTGGGCATGTTGTGTGGGTAGTTTGGGTGGGCATGTTGCGTGGACAGTTTGGGTGGGCATGTTGCGTGGGCATATTGTGTGGGCAGTTTGGGTGGGCATGTTGCGTGGGCAGTTTGGGTGGGCATGTTGCGTGGGTAGTTTGGGTGGACATGTTGCGTGGGCAGTTTGGTTGGGCATGTTGCGTGGGCAGTTTGGGTGGGCATGTTGCGTGGGCAGTTTAGGTGGGCATGTTGCGTGGGCAGTTTGGGTAGGCATCATAAAACACTATTAGCAGAGCCCTAGGGTAAACTCGGCGAAGCCGAGGTTAGGCTAGTCTACATACTGAAACTTGTATATTTCTCGAATATACAATTCAGGATTCAGTATAGTTTAATTATGGTGAAAATTAAAGGTAGAATTTTGCGATATTCAATGAAATAAATACATAAGACAATAAGATAGGCACACATATTTTAAATAGTTTAATACTTTTACCTTCCGTCACTTATAGGTAAGGAAGGTATTGTCTTTGGCCAAAAAAATCTATGATGAGTTTTTAAACAATAAGCACGTTTTAGGGTCCCTAGAATACGAATTTACTATTTTTACGATGATGTCTGTAAATGTGTGTAGATGTGTGTGTGTGTGTGTGTGTGTGTGTGTGTGTGTGTGTGTGTGTTTGTGTGTGTGTGTGTGTGTGAGTGTGTGTGTAACAAAAATTTCTTCTGCGATAACTCTAATACTACAAGTTCAAAAATTATAATTGAAAAAACTGTTAAATATCATTTTTTACATTTAATGTTATTATAAATATTAAAGAATATTTTATTCTCTTTACGAGTTGACTGCAATTTATACTTAATATTAAATGGATATAGAGTTAAAAATCTGATGTGGCCAGCACATTACCTTCCATCAGTTATATGAGGCATTTACGAAAATTCTAGCGGTGAACTGTTACCGGTAAACAGCTGTTTATCAGGTTATAGCTACCGGAATCAATATTTTAAGAGCGGAAGTAATAAACAGGTGTAAATCCATCTAAAAACTCACCACCGAATTTTTTGACCGGACAATACCTTCCTTACCTAAAGGTGACGGAAGGTAAAAGTTATAAAAAATTAAATTTCATAAAGTAGCCATAGATATTGAAACAGCTACTATATTAAGAAAATTCTGATTGAAAGATGTCAGTGTCAAGTGAAATTGACATAGTGTGTTTGTCTTATAATTTTACTGGAAATATAGGATCTTTTGCTATAAATTTTCTGAATGGAATTTGCATAAAATACATGCAACTGCCGGAAGGTAATGGACAAGAAATAGAATCTTTAGCAAGGAACCTTCTGTATGAAATTTGTACAAAATACATAGAATTGACGGAAGGTAATGTGCTGACCACATCAGATTTTTTTACATTTTGAAAAATAAATTTTTATTGTTTTGAAGTTTTGTTTTTCTTATTTATTTTCAAATTAGTTAATTTGAGGTTCAAGTATTTCAAATTCAACTAACAAAGATTAGGTTTCTTGAAATATAAATGATATTTTCATTGAAAGTTTCGATAAAATTTTTATATGAAACTTTCACTTAAATTCATAGTGACACACTTTGTAAAACTTTGAATAAAATTTTCAGTGAAACTTGCAAAAAAATAAGTTTCCGAAATTTGCACATCACTACGCACAACGTTTCATCACTGATCCCAAAAATAATCAAGAAATTTTAAGCGGTGATATTAGTAATATGCTCACGTCGTATTTAAAAATATTACATTAAAAATTTGTAATATATATGAGTATGCTGTATCCCTCAGAGCGTTATATGTTTTTTTTTAATATTTCGAGAATGGTGACACATTACAGAACTCGTAATACATTAAAGCATAAAGTATTCACTAGACAAACCAAATGTAGGTATTGTCACGAAAAAGCATTAGTTCATAAATTTATTGAAAGGAAAATCATCATGGGTTTCCAAGTTAAGTAAAAAGACTAAATTTATACGACCTTCATTAAAATTACAAAAGATTAATGTTGTCGAGTGCCCATTTTATATCAATATCATTTGAATTTTAAAAATTTTGAATTTATTAATAAATATTGTATAATTAAACAATATTTCAGTTTTATAATAACATATCTTTGGCTAAAATTGACATAAAATAATATTTTTTTAAATCAGCGCCGGCTTGGTAATCCCTATTGTCACCTTGTCTCTATTTTTGACGAGTGCTTTTTTCCCAAGATTTTAACATTTTCATTGCTTCTCCTTTAATGTTTCTCTCCCAGGTTATTGTCTTTCACAAAACTAAATTTATCTTGTTTGTCATTTTCCAATTCCATGTCTCGCACATATAGAATGATGTAATATTTATGGGGACAATTTTGAATTTTGTTCGGATTATATACTGATTAGAACTTTTGACCAATACCGTACTAGAAAAAAATAACAAATGCAAAAAAAAAATTCATCCATCTTCTCATCAATATGACTCATGATCCTTACAGTCCAGCTACTCATTTATTCGCATTTCTTTTGCTTTCATGAGAGTTTATTTTTAGTATTAATCACACATAACGTACAGTCAAACATGCAATATGATCAGTGGCTACATTTTAAATGACAGTGACTTTATTTATCATAATAATGAAATCTTTTATGAGCTAATTTAAGTTTTAGAAGTTGTAATAGTTGAATAGTGATTCATTGATTTGTCGAAAAAAAAACTGTAACAAATTTCAGGGATTTGCCGGAACTTATTAAAAATAAATGTATTCTACTAGAGAAGGTCCCAGTAAGATCTTTGTTAAATAAATTTCCAATTATTTAACTTCTATCTACGACTTTAATATACGTACTTCGATATATATGTATATATATATATATATATATATATATATATATATATATATATATATATATATATATATATATATATATATATATTATATATATATATATATATATATATATATATATATATATATATATATATATATATATATATATATATATATATATATATATATATATATATATATATATATATATATATAAGTTTGCAACCAATTTTGCAGTGGCTATCAAATATACTAACTGGCGCTGGTGTGCTTGAGCAACTGCTACCATAGAAGTAGTGAACATTGTGATGAGCCTGTATAGTTCAACATATCTCCGAGAGATGTCAGAGCCTGGTATATATCACACATTTTTTTATAGTAGTAATATGCTAATGTGTGCTTTGTGGTACAATTTTAAAAATTGACAATAAGACATAATTTTAAAATAGTTTTAAGAAAACAAGAAACTGTGCAAAACTAATATTTACAGCACTTCCATGTTTTTCACAAGATACGACTAATTCATATACATATTGAATTACAGTTATAAGTTGATTTTCAATAATATTGCAATAATTACAAATAATCTGTAACAACAAACTCCATTTTATACAGGCTGACACGTATGTCGTAAGTCATTCATGTCGGTTGTAATAACTAATTGATCATTTTTTTGTAACAAAATATAGAATTTTACAAAATAAATAACTGATTAAACAATTAACTTAAATAATACTCAATATTATCAACTGTTTTTATAACCTGCCTGATAGCATGGTTTAGCATGTTAATTACAGTTGGACCTTATTAATCCGATCTAATAATGGCAAAGGTTGATCCGGATTATCGAAATGTTCAGATTATCGTACAATTTACAAAAAAATACCCATTTTCTTAATTCTCTAAGAATTTCCACATTCTCACAATAAAAATGCTTTATTTGCAAATATAAAATTATAAAAATAACTGTATTTACTACATATGAATAACAAAATAAAGTACATATAGGCATATTACCTACATATCTATATTAAAGTCTATAATAAATCTAGGAAACTGAAAAATTCTGTGATTTTGCTCTGTTTAATGTTCGCTTTTTCTGCTTTTTTGATTGTTCTTTTCATTTTCGATAGAAATAGAATTTGGTGTTCCGATTCATCATTTTCTTCAGCTCACTTTAAACACGTTTCAAAACTTCTGACTGCCTCTTTGTGCTCTACATGTCCTGGTATCACTTCTACTTCGTCGGAGCTTGACTCATTCTGAATATGTTCCAAAATATCCATATCATTTGTGGATTCCCATGACTCTTCATGTCCGATAGCCCATTCAAGAGCTTCTTGTCGTGTGACATTTTCAGATATTTAGTGTCACGCAGTAACCTCGTTTATTTGTCTTTCTATACCCTCCAACTCCATTCTGTGCCTCCACTATAATAGTGGAAGATTATCGTCTTCAGTCAAACCATCATCAAGAAATAGTGTAAGAAGTTCCCAACCTCTTGATAATCCAATAACATCTTTCAAATTAACTTTCTTCAGTTCTGCAGAAATACTTGCACCTTCGGATGTAATTTTTTTTAAAGACCTATTGCGGTATTTTAACTTGATTGCTTGAATCACATTTTGGTCCATCGGTTGCGCTAAGGGAATTTCATTTGGCGGCAAAAACATTACAATAATTTTATCTTCAGAACATAAATCTGCAGGGTGTCCTGGGGCATTGTCTAGAACCAAAAGTGCCTTGGCTTCTAAATTCAGCTGTTGCATTTTTTTTCGCACTGCTGGAACAAAATTTGTGTAAAACGAGTCCTTCAAACTTTTACTGGCAACCCAGGTTCTTTTTTATCCTCGGTACCTCACCGGCAGCGGTTCATTTCCTAAAGCTCGTGGCTTTTGAGATTTGTCACTACAAACTATCTCATTTTATGTGGTCCGCAAGCACTACAGCAGGGCATAAATGTAACTCGTTCCTTGCTCATTTTTCTACCTGAAGCAGATGTTTTAGCTTGGCGAGCAAGTGTTTTTTGAGAAAGTAATTTCCAGAAAAGTCCGTTTTCGTCGACATGTAAATTTGATCCGGACACAAATACATTTCTACTATTTTATTTCAAAGAGCATTTTTAAATGACTCAACAGTAGCCTCATCATTTGATAATTTTTCTCCTGTAATTGATAGTTGACTAATTCCGTATCTGTTTTTGAACTTATCTAGCCACCCGGAGCTAGTTTTGAAATTGTCATCGTTGAGTCTGACCATAAAAGAATAGTGCTTTTTCACACAAAATTTCTCCCGATATGGGCACACCTAAAATAATTCAATTTTATGTTAAAAAATCATACATGCATATGTACACAGTCAATCGTCTTTTTACCTCTAGATCTTTGCTGTAAAAACCAGGTATAAACCGCCTTATCAACATCGGGATATGCACTTATTTTCGTTTATTGATCAAAGAACTGGCTGTGATGCCATAGGATAGAATACTCGTCTTGTTTTATTTTGATGTCGCAAATCGTTAATTTTCCCACATTGTATTTTTTCGATAAACTGGGCACTATTGTACCCGTCTCTTAACTCTTTAATCGATAAAGTAACGTGTTTTCTTTTGGAACTCATCTTAGCAGAATAAGAGAACATGAAATCTACGGGATTCCCTCATTTAGGTAATAGAGAACACGAAACCAAGTGATTCCCTCATTTAGGTAGTAGGTATTACTTTGTTGTTTGAATTAAAGAGACGTTGTTCGGATTATGGCTCAGAGTTGTCGCTGTTCGGATTACTGGGGGTTCGGATTAAAGCATGTTCGGATTAAAGAATTCATACTGTATTCATAATTTTCTCTTACGTTTTTGACATATTAAAACTGAATTTAATATACCAAACAAATAAAAAAGAAATAAAAAGAAAATCTGTAGAAAAAAATTAAAAGTCATAGACTAAAAGAATTCAACGTGCAAATTGAATACAAGGAAAAAGTAAAAGAATATCAAAGAAATTTCAAAGAAGAATTACGACATGCGGTACTTCAAAGCTTAAATAATATACAGCAGAAAAAAAAGTTCATGGTGGGCAAAAATTCTGATAGGGCACTAGATAATGGCGGAAAACTGAATTTGGTCGATTTTTTCATTTTGAAAATACTTCTACGCTATCAGAAATTGAAAAAAAAATGTGCCCAATAAAGAAGTTAGATATATTTATATCTATCCTGTGGCGTACGAATATATTTTTTATTTGTAAAACTTACATTTTTTTAAATTGAACTCATATTTCATTTTTACTTTAAAAGAATATTTAATTTTTTCTCCTTCGATTGGTATAAAGGTTATTGTAGCTTAAATTTGTTTTAACCTTCAAATCTTAGATTTTTTATATTTTTCATGAAATTTCCTATTTTTTGTCAAGACTTTCATTAGTTTGTCAAAATAGTATATTAAATTACTTGAGTAATTTCTTCCATACTTACCTTGTATGTTGTATAAAACACGATAACTTTTATACCAATCGAAAGAGAAAAAAATAAACATTTTTAAAAAAATTAAATATGGGTTCTATTTAAAAAAGTATAAGTATGAGATATCTCGAAAATTTACCGATCAAAATTATTTTCGTCATTGGATAGACAATAAACATATCTAACTTCTTTATTGGAAACATTTTTCTTGAGTACTAATTGTTTAGAAGTTATTTGAAAAAAAGAAAAAAATCTACAAAATTCAGTTTTTCGTCATTAGCTAGTGCCCTATGACAATATTTAAAAAAAACAAAAGCACATCTGAGATGGCCCCTTATAGGTGCACAAGAAGTGCCATTTAACTAACATTGTATCTCTTATAGTTCTCGAGATCCCAATGCTGGCAGCTCTGAATGGGACACTCTGTATATGCATAATATTAGGTAAATTTTTCATTTAGGAAAGAAAAATTTACATTTTTTTTTGGTATGACGCCATTCTTTTTGTTCCGTTATTTGTACATCATGTTATATGTACATACCTTTAAAATTTGATCCATTAGTATATAAACACCCTGTATAATTTTTTCATAACAAATATGTTCTATTATATTCAACTATACACTCTCGTAATTAAAAGTACAAAATAACTGATTGTTAAAAAAATAGTTCTTGGTTATAAATTAATAAATACAAATTTATTTCTCTTCTAATGTTCGTTATACCGCTGATTGAACAGTATATATATATTTATATATATATATATATATATATATATATATATATATATATATATATATATATATATATATATATATATATATATAAATACACTATTCAAAATATCATAAAAAGAAAAACAAACCCTGTTTAGCGTATACATGAATTCATATAAAAGTATAAATTCTTCTAAAGAGTTATATATCCTGAAAGTTCGATACAATTGCCTTTATATAAATTTGCAAAGATTTTTTGAAAGATTTTCTCCTACCTACAAATTTAATAAAAGAATATTTAAAATCCCTCTATAAAGTTATACATATACATACATATTTAGTATAATATAAGGTGTTTAAAGTATTTCTATAACTTACAATTTTATTAATAAGCTCCGTAACCGTAAGACCGTAAGTCTATGTAGAAACGCTTAAAGATCTTATGGAAATTACTACAATCCCATTTCAACTTCATAATTATGATACCTGTAATTAATAATATAAGGAGTCCATGGTAAATTTATAACTAAAACTAACAAAGTTACCTCTTACCCTTAATAAAAACTAAATTATTATTTTGGAAACTATGTTCTGATCATCAGTAGTACAAAAATTTCTAATATCATTGACAGAATTTAGTTCTTAAAATACGTATTTAGTTTTAAGTTTAAGGAATAATTTTATAGATCAATCCATAACAAATAAATTTAGCAAAGGGCAACTGTCAGAAATAAATTGCATACATATTTTAGTGGAAGTTCAAACTGTTGTTCGCATCGCTTCTAACCTTCAGTTTAATTCTTATTCTGAACTAATGCTTAATAAACTGTCACTTTAAATAGAGGTGTTTGGATCGGGCCTCAGTTACTTGTGTTTCGAGTTTCATGATATAAATATTCATTTTATTTACACATTTATGTGTCCTAGTTGACACTGTTACGAAATCTTGTAATTTCTCAAATAACAATTATGACATGGTGACTCCAGATGATAACCCATCTAACAACTAACTGTCCTTAATCTTGGTTGACCCTAATTATTTAATATTTAACAAAAACGGACCGAAATAATTAACAAAGAAATCACAGATTCACTTTTATTCTGAGAAAGTTGCAGATTTTTTGCAAAATTGCGGAGAAAAATAGCCGATAGAAACGAATGTAAGGCCTGTCATTTTCATATTTTCATAAGTGTTTACAATTATTCTATAGAAATATTTGCAACGTTGGAGTGATTGTTTCTCAAATATATATATATATATATATATATATATATATATATATATATATATATATATATATATATATATATATATATATATATATATATATATATACTTTTATCAATATTACGTTGTAATGCAGAACAATCTATTTCATTAATAATAATCGTAAAAATCTTCACATCATCGGCGTACAAAAATATATTACTATCAATATTATTCGAGATGTCGTTAATGAATAAAAGGAATAATAATGGACCTAGATTGGAGCTTTGTGACATACCTGATTTAGCAACAAAAAATATCAATTCAAAATTATTATATGAAACATTTTGTAAACGGTTGGTCAAATAAGAACAGAACAATTTAATTTTGTTAACATCGAAACCGAATAAGAACAGTTTATCTAATAATACACCATGATCAATTTTATCAAAGGCCTTTGAGAAAACTGTGAATATGACATCTACTTGCATCCAAAGCTTCAGCAATTTATTGTGTAAAAATGCAAAGATTCGTAACTGTAGAACGATGTGGATAAAATCCATGTTGGTATTCTGATATATTATGTTTAATTTTAGGAAATATTTGATTGTGTAACATAATATCAAAGAGCTTAGCAAAATTACTAAGTAAGGCAATTGGCTTGTAATTATCAACAATAGCTGGATCACCAGTCTTCAAGACGGGGCATATTTTAGAGTATTTCCATATATTAGGAAACGAGCAGGTGGTAATGCATAAATTGAAAATATGTAGCAAAGGTGTTAGGAAAGCATGTATACAATCTTTTACATTAAAACTAGGTATTTTATCATAACCAGTAGTTAAGGAGTTTTTTAATTTAAAAGCTGCTTTTATAATTCTCTCTTCAGAAAAATCTATTTTAATATTGTGTGAATTGTGTAGTGTTGTTAGCGTTCATATTTGATCTAGGTGACCAAGAAGTAGATTCAGTATACACAATACTAAAATAAGTTATAAAAGTTCCAAAATTAAGTATGGAATTCTAAATAACTCCCTTTTTGATACGAATAAAAGACCAGAAATACTTGGGATCAGTAAACAGAGAGATTTCTACATTAGAAACATAACTACGATAAGAAATTTTTATTTATTTTTTTTATATTAAACCGTAATACTTTGTATTTTTCTAATAAATATGTAGATATAGTTTTAAGATATTTTATATAAAATTTATTTTTGCATTTGTGATTGGTTTTAATTTCACTAGTGAATCAAGGTGGGTACCGTCGTTTAGTATGTTTATAAATCGAAACATTACTGTCAATAATTTCATGCAATGATTTATGAAAAACGGAGCCAGCATTATTGACATCAGTGGTGTTACAAATATTTGACCAATAACATTTTAAAAATGCTTTATACAAAAACGGAAAATCCGCCTTTCTAAATTTATAGGATATAGTAGCAATATTTACACTAAAATTACAAACATTTACTTTATTTACTTCTAAAAATATATTTAATGGAGGATGGAAAGTATCCACTTTTACCATAGGAATAACATCAATGGAAACAACACAAGAAATATCAGTGACTACAAGATCTAATAAGTGATTATTAACATTCAAAATATTATTACATTGTTTAAATTTACAAATTGATTATAAACACCTTCGTGTAGCCATGTTTCACTAAGACCGATTAAGTCAAACTCACAGTCCGATGTAGCTATATAAAGATCGACAATCTTATTTTTGATGCTCCGAAAATTCTAGTAGTAGCAAGAGATTATTTTCTATGTGGAAATCTTCGTTTGTGTTGCCACTAAAAATCCTCAGTACTGCTCTTATTTTCTGGTTTTTTTGTAAACCAGAATCTACGTACAATGAGTCCTGCAGGCCATATTTCAAGACGTAGAAAATCATCTTGAAGGATGAACGGTACACGCAATTTGAAGAAACTATAGTAACCAGGATGATCTATTTTTTGGCAGACACAGTCTTTTTCAAGATTTAGATATTTAAGATGATCTATAATGTCATCGGTCTTTGCGTCTTTATCTGCAACTCTGCTGATATAAAGCCAACTTAGGCGAGGTGCGCCCAGTAATTTACACCCAGTACGGTTCTGTGCTGTGCCGAAAATTAGTGGGCGTGTACGTTTAGGAGGAGGCACTGGCGTTAGAGGAGTCGTCAGAAGTAGAATTTTGACAGACCGGCTGAATTAAGAGTGGAGACCACGTTTTTATAAGATTTTGCCCCCTTAATTGGAGCACCCTGATTTGAGGGACCAGTGTCAGGAGTAGTAGAAATAGCGGTTAGTTGGTTCTTATAATCGGACTGACCAGAATTTTTAAGATTAGCAACACTTCTTTTTTTAATAGAATTATTTCGTTTTTAAGATCTTTAATGACGACTTCAAATTTATCCATTATTTTAGCCACTGCACTATCAAACGCGTTTTTAAATACCTCGTCATCATAAACTCTGTTGTTCGTATGACTAGGCATTATGAAAACGGAATAAAAACGAGAACTTTTTTAAAAAAGAAAAATAGCGAGCACGCAAAATAAACACGTCTGTACACTATAGTTGTAATTCATAAATTATTGTTTATAATTTGTTTAAAACAATAATAATTACTTTACAGATATTTATTTATTATACAAGTGCGGAATGTAACATGTTAGTTACAAAAGAAAAAGTTTAACTTAAATGTTAAATGTTAATATTAATTTAAATAAACAAGTTGCATAATGTTAAATTATTTCAAGGTTCAAGGATGAAGTAATTTTGTAAGCTTGCTTTTTATTTACATTATAAACAAAGAACCGCAAAAATCAGAAATAATTTCTCCGTGACTTCTAAATTATTCTCTCAAGAAGTGACTAATGTTGTAAATTAGTTATTTCAAATAACCATAGTAACAATTATAACATGAGTCGGTGTTGGATAAAATTAATTTAAAACAATATTATAAAAAGTTAAGTACCTACATATCTAGTTATGTGGAATATTTTATATTTAGATACAAGATGCATTTTACACTATTATTAAAAAAGAATAATAATATTTAAGGTAAAAATTTGTTTACAAATCACTCTTTTTCCTTCTCTTTTGGTTGTAATTTAATAAGAAGGCCGTCGCGAAATATAATACAGACATGCGCACTCTGCAGGAAAGTGGAGAAACTTGAAATTAGTACAAATCATTCTATCATTTACAAATTAGTAAATAAAGTAAGTTCAAGCGGGGCACCTGCGTATCAGTGATAAAATTTATCTCTTATTATAGAAATGCACATTTAAGTAGAATCGAGACTATAGTAGTACTAGTAGTAGTATCAACATCAAAGTGCAGTGTTACCTGAAGTAGTAAGGAGTACAAAATGTTAAAAAGTAAGTGATCTTTTATGCTTACATATGCATTGTTACATGTATAAATAGTATACAAAGAAGTATTTACACATTGGCCTTTATTTTGTGACTTACTAATTCATATAAAATATGATAATAAAACATAAGCATAAATTTGTAAAATGATTCATTGAAAACAATTTACAATTTAAAGATTATACAGAAACCTTCTTTAATTTTGCACCAGAATTTGACTGATTTATATTATTTAATTAAAATCGTAAATTCAGTCAAGTATTTTTTTTAAATAAAATGATTATTTAAATAGAAAGAATGTACCGTTTGTTTGAAAGGTCTATTTAAATTACTGTTAGATTAATTTTTATATACAATATTTAATAATAGATATGTACGAGCCCAAACTTAGATTAGATGGGCCGGTTTACATTTTCAAAAAATTAAAAAATCTACAGAAATGGTTAGAAAATTCTACAAAATTGTTTCCGTTATTTTAGTTTGATTTAGCTTCTAACGAGACCCTTAACTTTTGGCACAATGAAAGGCAACTTCGTAAAAATTCAGTGTCTTCGGTAAAATCTACCTTGCAAGACATATAGAAAAATACTCGTAGGAAAATGTCCAGGACTTAGAGATCCAATGCCTAATAGTATTAAAGCTGGTATTACTAATAAAGGCAATGTAACCTAGCTTAAATTGTCAAAGAAATAATTTTAAATATGTTCATGACATGCGCTATAGGAATCAAGTTTAAATTTTTCGAGATTTTACGATTATTATTCCTGGATAAATATTTGTTTTTTATTTGCTTGTTTAATTATTAAAATTTTAATTTTATAAAATACCCTGACATAGTACATAGTTACATAATAATTATTACAATGTACATAAATATAAATGCACAAAAACGATTTTCATTTATTTATTGATTTTTACTGTTAAACAATACGATTTATTCCAATCCTCTGGTAAACTAACTTACAGGTAAATTTGAAAACTGTATTAAATTAATTTAATGTGCCATATTCCAAAAGCATAAATTTAGAACACAAAGTATGTTCTATATTCACGTGCTAGTACTTACATATTTTAAATTATTACAGGTCAATATGTCAAACAACATTTACATAAAGAAGTGTAAATTCATTAACGTAATATGGATAGTTTGTTTATAGCTCAGATTTATTATTACCTTGTTTATTTCTTTGTTTTATTTTTGATAAGGGTTTTGTGTTTCATAATTTACAAAATTGTTTTCCTTTTTTTGACGTACCCTGTGTTAGCTATTTCTCAAGTATCCTTTGATTTTTAAAATATTAGTGTAATTATTTTTTAGAAAACAAAACAAATGAAATTCACCATTTTATATAGAAATTCAGGCGTTACCTTGCATACCTTCGCTTGAGAATTACTGCATTTCATAAGTTATTTATTTTATTGTGTGCTTCAAAAATACATATCATCTATCAAAATAATTCCGTATTTCTATACTTCCAGTTCGAGTAATTTTGGGCCTTCTCACTTTTGGCATGTTTTTCATGTACCAACTCAGCCGTTTCAATATCAATATAGCAATAGTTGCCATTACACATTCAGAACAGAAAAGTAACTCCACGTCCGCATCGGTAATAACGGTCCTCTGTTAATGTGTTTATTTGCTATTTTATTTTTTCATAGCATTTAGATGGAAAGGCAGTAGTTCTAGGCGCTTTTTTCTACATGAGTTGGATAACAGAACTAATGGGTTCATATCTTCTTGCCAAATTCGGATGTAGATATGTGATGACAGTAACCTTCATCTTCAATGCAGTTACATGTTTTTTGTTTCCGTGGGCAAACAGCCTGCATCCTTTGTGTGCAGCATTTGTGCGCCTTGTTCAAGGACTCACCTTGGTAAGTGCCAATAACTTGAGAATGTTATTATTTATTATTAATCCTAAAAGTCAATATGACCACGAAAATAAAGATGTGAAATAACAATAAACATACGAATAGAATAGGTACAATAATTAAATACATATATGTCATACGTCTTTGATTTCTTCATTGATGTTACATAATTTATATTATTTATAATAATAGCTATGTTTCATCATATAAGCATATCAATACGGAACAGTTCGACGCATGCACAGTATGAAAATGGTGGAATATTTACCCCTGTACTAAAATATGAAGCAAAAATTTAAATAAATTTTCCCTGTTTTAAACATACTAACATTTTTTAAATTTCAACACTATATAAACATACATCTGATAATATCCCGCATCCGAAAAAAGTAATTATTGAAATCTATTAGTATTTGACTTTGATTCTATAGGAAAAACGAGAAATACCGTTTAGCTTATAAACAAAGTGAAATAGTAATAGATTTCAATCTTTATTTTTTTTAAAAAAAAATGCATGTTATATCGCGAGTATATTTCTATAGTGTTGTATTTTTAAAAATGTTAATAGTTCGAGGATAGGAAAAATTTATTTTAATTTTGCTTCATATTTTAGTGCAGGCGTAAATATTTCTGTGACTTATGCGTTAGTATTGAAAACGAATGATAATGGAATCTTCATGAACATGAACAAATTTGTCAATTGCAGCTTGTAGCAGCCTGTATATTATCCGCGCAAGTTGTTCGTGACGTTCGCAAACGTTTTACGCGGTCAGTCATGACCTGCCTTGATACAACATAATATTCAAAATAAATTATTATCTTCTTATTGTGTATTACGTAATATTAATCACTATAGTACAGGTCATCTAAGCCTCATAAAACAAATATAACCTTAGAAATTACATACACATTCGCACATTCCGTATAATCAATATTATGTTCCGTTGGAACAACAAATTATGAACGATATTCTGATAGTAATGGTGCAGAGGACTATTTTCTTATTACCTATAAATACTTTTTTTAATTGACTCCCTTTTACACAAATAATGATGAACATAAAATGAATTTGTACCCGAGCTTGTGTTGTATTTGTTATTTTGCTGGTTATTTAATTAAAAATGTATTTTTCTTTATGTATTATATCTTTCTGATGAAGTTACGGTAAGTCCGGCAGAGATGGTTCACCCGGTGAGATGACTTTTGTGCCAAACTTCAAATATATCATGTAACTGATTTTAAATAAAAATAAATCATTTCGTAATTATTTTTATAAAAAATTTCGAGTCTGCAAGTATCACTAAAGATGTACACTTAAAGAACCAAGCCTTTAATTTTCTATTTTCGGAAAAAATCCTTTTCCATTGCAATCAATACACCTATATAACATGACAATCTATTATAACAAAAAAAAATAAAAATGGCAAATATAAGCTGGCAATATCTTAACAAAATTAAAATTACGTGTGCAATTGTTGCACGAATTGAACATGCACTATTTTCGTGTAATAGATTGCAACTACATGTTACTCGCAACTATTGCCCAATGTAAAGCAAACATAAATATCATCAGCGCCTCCTACGCCATATCCGATAAAATTCATATTTTTCTGTAGATAATATTTCAAAATTAATATCTCACTCAAATTAAATAAAAATATCTATTTTAATTAAAATGAATAATAAGTTTCACCATGTAAGAGCTGACACAATTAAAGAAATTAAAAATATCTATTCTAATGACAAACTATTTTTTTTACTAATAAGTTACATAAACAGAAATAACTATTCTACATTAAAGCCTTCTCTTTTACCTACTTGTACTTTGTTACAAATGTAGAAATTAACGTGTATTCAGTAATATTATTCGGCTAAATAGTTACCATTGGTCAGAAAAGGATATATTAGTTCTCTTTAAACTAATCTTATGACGTATTTTTTCGATTTCGTATTCAGTAGCTGAATTGGTTAGATCGGGGCACCATAATATTATTCACAAGTTCAAATCCTGCCCGCCTTATATTTTTATTTTTTGTAAAATGTATTATTAAATAAATTACAAAATTAAAACATGAATTGTTTCGTAAATCAAGTATTTTATTGAATAAATCTACGAGATATGAAATAAAAAAATTATTGTACTTAAAGTACCTTATAAAATTAAAATTTACTAAAAAAAGTGAATTCGATAAAATATTTGATTTACTGAACAATTTATGTTTCAATTTTGTAATTTTTTTAATAATACATTTTACAAAATACAATAAAAAATAATAAAAATATAAGTCGGGCTGGATTTGAACTTGTGAATAATTATTACGGTGCCCCGATCTAACCAATTCAGCTACTGAATATGTTTCCATGATTACTGTTTTTAATAAATTACAAGTAATAACTGTCAAACAGCATTATACTTTTGCAAATATTTCAATAATAAGCCGTTAAATTAGAAGTATTTAGATACTCTTCGATGCCAAATTAAATAGTCTTTATACCCATATCAAAAACTCCCACTATAGTCTTGCGGGACAGATGATATTTGAAAAAAACTGTTTCCCGTGTTAAACGCCTATGTCAAGGTTTTCAATGTTCACACTGTATACGCATGTATGTGATGTACCTATATTTTATTCCTAACCGCTTCACACCGCACCGTTCATCTACATTCTTGTAAACTACGCAATAGTGAGTCCCCTTTTTAAAATCAATTAACATCTTCCCTGAGCAGAAAAGCAGTGCTTATGCGTAACGTTTTGTAATTGTTGCCAACATATTTAATTATTCAATATAAAAATCAGGAGAACATGTACCTCCATTTATATGTATCTTCTGATTAAAAAAAGATTGAAATTACAACAAAAAATGCTTTATTAGAATAAAGGAATTTTGAGCACAATAATGAAAAATTATTATATTAATTACATGTATTATCCAAGGCAATGTCTTACCTTGCCCAATGCGTTTCCGTGGCCCTGGTCATTCGTCTAGCATATTATATTTTATTTAATGTTTACGTATTTTTATTTATATTATTATATTCCACAATCATTCCCTTAGGCATTGTCCCGCAGGGCTCCCCTTAATTAAGGCAGATTTCCACCAAATGGGCAAACAACAGTAACAGAACAGAGACTCGAGTCGATTTAAGCAAAATTACTTTTGAGACACTTTTAAGAAACATTTTAGGAAATGGAACACCCAAGTGTGAAATGGAAATGGATTATGAAAAAGAGGGGAAATAAGACATTGAAATTTTATTTTCTCCCTTTTAATTTTTTAAGAAACATTTCGAAGACTCAAGTTCTGTTTTAGTTCTGTTTTCAAAGTCTCATTGGGAGGCAGTAACAAAAAAAAAGGTTTTGTCGTCTTTTCGAACCCTTTCGGCTTTCTGTTTTTGTGCAGCGTGTAAAGAGATCAAAGAAATGAATAAGTCGCATTGCATATTGCATACACGGATTTCTTATGTAATTACTTAAAAACAATATTGTACATTCTTGCGAAATTATGAAATGTTGATCGCAATTCCTCGTCCGATCCGATATTATCGGTTTTTCTTTTTTCAATATTTATGCCAGTCGATCATCTTTTAGTTTAGTTGAAAACCACCCACATTTTCAAGTGAAGACCACAAAAAACTTAAACAAAACTGGGACTGAAGAAAGTCCGCTTGGTGGGAACAGAGTTTCTGGTCTGTTGGTGTTTGATATTTAGAGCCAGGCCGCCCTTGATTGTAGGATTCCAAGTAAAAATATTGGTTTTTATATAAAATAAAACATTTCAAATTGAAATATATAATATTCGTGTATCGCTATATCTTACTTTATATGTTTGAAGACTTAAGCAAATATTGATGCAAGTGGCATTTTTGTAAAAATTGTTTTTTTACAAGAATGATAATTTAAGTACCTAGTCCTATCATATAAATAAGGATTCGGTTTTTATCGTGGATATATATGCTCAAAGATAACATGCTTATGTTATTATATAGGTTTTGATTTATAATTTCTTTTATTACTTCAAGTGTTCATTTACTACCAATGTTCATTATGTGTTATATACAATAAAGTTTGTATTGGCCACATAAGATGTTTGTGTCACAAATATTTTATTTTTAGGGGACGACATGGCCAGCTATGGCATGGTTAACTTCAAAATGGATTCCTAAAAATGAGCGCAGCAGATTTATGAGTGCTTATCATGGTATTTATGTATTTACTCCTTAAATAATGATATAATAGTTTTTTATTTGAAATTGTCACTAAAGTGCGAAAAATCGTCATTAAAATTTGAGATACCGGCACTATACTAAACCATTATACGAAGATGTCATGCTAATGCAGTGATGCTAATTTTATGATTATTGTACATGTAAGATAATTTGTACGTAAAAATATTGCAAGAAGACGAACTAAATAATTCCGGTGAAGAAGTTTCAGATAAAACATATAATTTTCAATGTTCTTTACAATAACTTCAATGTCCGAGATTAGCAACATTAAGTATTAGACTGACAGATATGTAAATATAACCTATAAAAATTAATATTCCTTTCATTTTCACAATTTTTCGATTTCAAATAAAATATCACTCATATCTGGTTTATTTTCCTCGGCCCTACAGGCCTCGGCATATACATTCCACATTAGTGATATAAAAAATAGAACTTCAGTGCCTTGATAATAACTATTTTTTCGGGTTATCGATTCACTTTACTATACTTTTCAAGCTTGTTATAAAGCCAATATACAAATTAGTCATAATTCATAACAGCACTGCGTACTATTTTGAAATTTTAAGTTTTTTATATTAACTTTTATGTTTAATATAATAACAATGGATCTCTAAATATGTATTGACTTGACAGTTATTAATTAAATTTATCTACAACTATTAAATAAATATATTGGTGCAATATGTCATATTACCCATTGCTGGGTGTGCCAATCCTCGCGCCAGTCTGCTATATACACAGATATCGGTAATAATGATGATGTATTTGTACCTCGATTTGTACTTTGCGGGCATTTACCAGGCGACACCTCACGGGCACTCATTGCTGGCGTGGAGAGTACATCAAATAGGTCACTTTTACGCTATTTACAATTCCAAATAATTTTGGCGTCGGTCGGAATTGTCGGATTCGAAGCCGGGTTCCTTGATTCGCGAATAGATACTCAGTCACAAGACCCCATATTAAAATACATGCGAGTACATTATGTATCCAACTCTAAATACAATATGCTAAATATACAATTATTATTATTTGAATTTTAAATACCGGTATATACAGAATAAATAAACTGGCGAATATGTCGCTTAGTATTACTTTTAGCGATTTAAACAACACACACCGGCAAAAGTAGGGGAACATAAAAAGGCTATGCATTTAAGAAAGTTTAAACCCTCTGATTTTCATGTTTGTATTGTTAATTCTATTCGTACATGTATTACAAATAACAAATATAATATCTAAATTCAGCCACTTACTAAAGATTTATTATTGTTTATCGAGTTGTTACATATTGCTCGGAATTTAGTTTTATTGATTATAACTGTTTAATTCTTTGAAGAAACGGGAATTGGAACAGCCTTAGGAATCCAAAATATGAATTTGAAGTTGACGATTATTTAAACAAATATTTTTTTATTTTTATTTGTCATGAATCGAACGTTTCGGAGATAACATTTTCTCCATCATCAGCTATAAAATTATTTTCTAAATTACAATTTAAACAATATATTATAAAATAAACCACTCACCAATATGGTAATAATATTCTTGTCTTTTTTACATTATGGATACATAGTTTAAAACTTTACATGTTGTATATAAAAAATCATTTTCTAACGGTAAGTCAGGTGACCTCTACTGACAATACGTCTTCTCCACATGGGAGTCAACGAAATATAACACCAAAAAATATTCTTGCAAGTGTGAACAACAACCTGAACCAATAGTGCCAACACCGTGCACTGGATTAAAAATTACTATGTTATTTTTGAAATTTAATTTTTCTATAATTATGAATAAAATGATTTAGATATTTTAAATTGTTTTTGTAGTCAATTTGGTAATTTAAATTATTTTGTGGATTTGAATTAATGTAAAATGTTTCTTTAATTAATCTATTGTTATACCAATTATCAGAATCTAATATTTTAGTATCAGTATATTTAAATTTATGTCCAGTTTCACATGAATGTTTAGTTAGAGCACTATGATTATGGTTTAATTTATTTGCATGGTATTCGTGTTGATATATACGTTTTTTGAGAGGTTGAGAAGTTTCCCCTATATAATGCTTCATGCAGGAGCCACATTCTATCCTGTAAATGACATTTTTTGTTTCATTCCTTGGTTTTATATTTTTAAGTTGAGTGAAAAGTTCCTTAGTAGTTGACATTGAGTAATTCGCAATTTTGACATTACTATTTTTCATCATTTTATTTATGGCGTGAATTGATTCTGTATCAAAAGGAATTTTAGTATATACGTGTGTGGATGAATTAACCTGAGTATTTATCGTTGTTATTATTCTTGTTAAACCTTAATTTCTGTAATCTACTTTTAATATATTTGTTTATAAATTGTATTGGATAGCAATTTTGTAGTAAGGTTGATTGAATGTAATTTAAGTTTTTTCGATGAAAACGTTGATCAGATAACAATATCGCTCTGTCGACAAGTGCGTTAATAACACTTATCTTATATTTAACAGATGTGAACGAATGAAAATTTAAATAGCGACCACTAGCCGTTGGTTTTTGAAACCAATCAGTAATGATTTTATTCTCATCTATAATCAGTGTAACATCTAGGAAACTCAACCTATTGTTCAAACTTCTTTCTAAAGTGAATTTAATCCTGGGGTGGTAACTATTGACTTTAAATAAAATACTTCTATTAACGACGTGGGTGCTATAATAATGCAGTCATCGACATAGCGTTTGTAAAATAAAATTTGGAGTTCTGTATTCGATAAAATTTCTTTTTCTATTTTCTGAAGAATAAAATCTGCTAACGAGCTAGAAATACTCGATCCCATTGGTGAACCGTCTATTTGTTTATATAACTTGCCTTCATGGCTGAAAATGGAATTTTCAAAACACAGTTTCACGCCATAAATAAATTGATGAATATCTAAATCTGTGAATTCCTCTATTTCCGACCACCTATCTTTTATGCAATCTACAACATAATCCTGAGGTATGCTAGGGTACAAGGCTACCACATCTAAACTGAACATTGAAAAATTTTCGGGGATAATGATTTTCGAAACATCATTTACCAGATCAAACGAATTCCTGACATTGTGTTCTGATTTGTTAGTCACACTTGAAAGAACGTTATTTAAATATTTAGCTAATTTTTGTGTAGGCGTAACAATCGTGGAGGTGATCTGCCTTAATGGTACATTATTTTTATGGATCTTAGGGTTCATGTACATTCTACCTATCCTAGGGTTTTGAACAATCAATTCTGGTTTATTTATATTTTTTAAAAACTTTTTACATTCCATATCTAATTTATTTATTGGATTTCTGGTTAATGTGACATACGTATTATTATCTTTTAAAATGTCATTACATTTATTTAAATATTCGGTTTTGCACATAATGACCGTCTTTGCACCTTTATCAGCTTTACAAATAACAATTTTATCTTTATGCAATTTTATAAATTGTTTTGTTATTTTAATCCATTTTAAAAGTTCAATCTCTGGAAAAGTGAGTTTTTCATTTTTTAGTGACTTAAACCTACAATCCAAATATTTAGAAATTTTTGTTTTAGTTTCATCCTTGTCATTTATATTACTCTTATCTATTGAAATTGACAGATTTATATATGTTTCTAATATAAGTTGTTTTATCTGATTTAAATTTTTTGATTTGTAACTGAATTTGGGGCCTAACGATAATATTACCAAAAATTTTTCATCTATATTAATGTTTGTCAAATTTACAATCCAGTTTTTATAATTAGCCTTCAAAAAAGAACAAATACTGTTATTAAGTGCATTCTGTTTTAAACTATTTAATTTTTTGTCAATGTTAATTTTATTCAGTTTTTTAGTATTGTGATAAAGTTTATTAACATTTTCCATGATATAATAATAAACTTCGGATGGTAGATTGTACATGAATTCTAAGGTGTATTTTAATTTTACAGTATTTAAATGGTTCAACATAGCATAAGCATCATTAATTTCTAAATTTAGTATTTTAAATTGAAAAATATTAAAATTATTAACAAATTTTGTGTTGTTTTTATTAGACATATACTGATGTTTGTATCTGCAAATTTGATTATTTATAAATTTTGGAATTAAATTGTTGCGCTTGCAAGATTGTAGGAAATATAATCTATTTTCGGTTAACGCGAGTTTTTTGTTTATGTTGTACGTACGTACGAAGTGATCGTTGACAGTTTTCTCCATATTGTAGTTTAATTTGGTTGAAAAATCCATCCACCTTGATGAGAGGTCTGTGGGAGATATTTCGCTGACTCCCACGTGTAGGTTTTGAGGTTAAGTTGGATCCTTAAAATTTTGAAGAAACGGGAATTGGAACAGCCTTAGGAATCCGAAATATGAATTTAAAGTTGACGATTATTTAAACAAATATTTTTTATTTTTATTTGTCATGAATCGAACGTTTCGGAGATAACATTTTCTCCATCATCAGCTATAAAATTATTTTCTAAATTACAATTTAAACAATATATTATAAAATAAACCACTCACCAATATGATAATAATATTCTTGTCTTTTTTACATTATGGATACATAGTTTAAAACTTTAACATGTTGTATATAAAAAATCATTTTCTAACGGTAAGTCAGATGACCTCTACTGACAATACGTCTCCTCCACAAGGGAGTCAACGAAATAATTTAATTCTTGTTCACTATAGACTAAGGATTAACAATCATTTCTGCTTTCGTTCTTGTGTCAATTATATATATACAGGCTGTACAATTTAAGTGTTTCACTATTGCTATATCGAGAAATTTTAAATGAGAACCTACTTTTTTATTCGCCTATTCAATTCGGAATTTTTTCTGAATACAAAGATATAAAATGTTTATACCCTTGCATAACGAAAAAAACAAGAAAAATACAAAAGAAAAATTATTTTCATATTTTTTTCTACATGTAATCAGAGTGCCATGACAAAAACAATTGAATATTTAGTTTTCATCATTGTTTGGGCAATTTAGATGCTTTAAAAAATATTTTGAAAATTCTTCAAAATTATTGCCATGCTGATTTATACATAATTCCAGCCTTCTGAACATATTACTTCTTACTTTTCTTAATTTTCGCCGTCTATGTGGGAATAGTATATTATATAACTAGTTGGATATTTCACACGAATGTAAAATTTGAGCCACGAGCCGAAGGCGAGTGGTTCTATCACACGAGTGTGAAATACCCTTTCAGCACGAGTTGTACACGATACTTCTCCGACGACCACAATTTTTTAAATTGACATAACTGTATACACATATGAAAACAGATTATGTTAACATCATTGCTATCAGAATTCACCAAAAATTATATTAAAATCTGATAAATCAGGGTTCACCCTTCTTAATCCGTGTAAATTCAACAAATTATCTGCTACTGTCAAACTTTTAAATACAAATTTTTAGGTTAGTTCGCTCAGTTATCGCAGCGTGTGATAAAATCATATCACACAGTTGCGGACGCATCTAATTGGCAAACGAGCATTGCTAGTGATGTGCAACGACCAACTTTCAGTAATAGTTTAGCGTGTGAATTTATGTACTTTTCGTAGTGGTCGTCGGAAATAGCTATTTGTGTATTAAGATCACATAATAGGACATTGTCGATTGAGTGGTTGTTGACGCGCGACGGAGGAGCGCGGCATTCTCTCGAAATCGACAATGTTTATTTGCGCTCGAAACACACAAGATTTTTTCTACAGTCAATTTTGTAATGAATATTATAAGTTTTTGTACAATTTATTTGTTTCAAGTACATTAAACTAGTGCAGTGGAAAAGTGGATGTCCATTGGGAGCGTTCACGCCATACTTTTGCAGGTGGCAGCACAATGTTCACACAATTTATTTTATATTTAATTTTAATTTATCGTTATTTTTCATTCTCCTTGAGCTATTGCTTCAATCTAATCTAAGCATTTTATATTTTCGTTATTGTAAATAAATGCCCTATTTTATTGTCACAGCAGTGCAGCATTTTGTTTGGTTATGTAATATACCGACAGAGCAGTTATGTGTCAGATTGACTTGTGAAGGTTGTAAATGTGTAACTAAAGTGCCATTAGTTCCTGACTATACGTTTCTATTAAGAATGTAGACAAGTGACATTTCTCAACATTGCATAGTTAGAAATTTGGACAACGAGCTTTTTTTCTACTTTGTCGCGCATGAGCGGCTACTTTGTATATAGACTGTAGAAAAATAATTTTCGATTGCATTTTTTAAATGCTGAATATCTGGATAGATAGTTTTGTAGACTTAATCTATAACATAACCCCATAAAAAAGTCCACGGGATTAAGGTCTGGTGATCTTGCGGGCCATGGAATAACTTAACGCGAATTGTGAGCTGGTGCACCATCTTGCTGGAAATAAATGTTTCCCAACTCAGCTACTGCTATGTCTTCCAAAATAATACCCAGCATATTTTGAATTAAATTCAGGTATCTGTTACCGCTCAATGTACCTTCGTACATTTTTAGGTAAATATTGTCACTGAAAATGGCACACCAAACATTTATATTAAATTTTCGCTGGAAACTTCTCTCGTATTTTCTCGGCTCCAGTAGTGAATGTTTTTTCTATTTGACATACCAATATTACAAAAATTGGCTTCGTCAGTTCAAATGATTGATTTTAAGATATCTGGATCCTAATTTATCTATGAATTACAAAATTCTAATTTTCGCTCACGATCACCAGGATGTAAATGGTGAATTTTAATCATTTTGAATGGTCTGTATTTATGTTTCTTTAAAATTCTATGGATCATGCTCACACTTAAATTACACTCAGCGGCAGCCATTCTAACTGAAACTGTTGGATTAGCTTCAAAATATGCTAATATATTTCTCTCAGCTTCTTGATCTTGTACGCTAACTCGCTTCGATACGGATGCATCCGTATTAGCGCGCAGTGCTAATTCTAATTTTCTAAAATACTGACGATAACGTTCCCTATACATATTCTTTGCAGCAACAGTATTTTTCAGAGATAATATGAAAACTTCGTACATATCAATTTTTTTCTACGTGCGTGAAATTCATTTTAACAAAAAAGAAAACAAGAAAATTCATAAACGAACTACTTTGACATGTGATACAAAACAAAATATTCCATTGTTTTTGTCATGGCACTCCAATTACATGTAGAAATAGATATAACAATAATAATTTTTGTTTTTTTATTTTTCTCCTTTTTTTATGTAAGGTTATAAACATTTTATATCGTTGTATTCAGAAAAAATGCTGAATCGAATAGGCGAATAAAAAAAGTAGGTTCTCATTTAAAATTAAAAAGTTGAATTCTGTATTTTAGGAACCACTGCGTGAAAATTTATATATATATATATATATATATATATATATATATATATATATATATATATATATATTTGTAACTAAATGACAGCAATGTATAAGATCTTTCCATTTAAAATAGAACATAGACTGTCATTTTGAAGTGATTATCATCTGTCGATTAGGGTTGTATTTTTACGTCTAAGTTAAAAATAATGTATTCAGTTCAAGAAAAAGTGCAAATAATTCAATGGTATAATGCTGATCTGCCTCAGATCTGATTTATTTCGTAAATCATTTCCTGGTCGACCAACGCCAAGTGCTTCAACTATATTACGAATTGTTAACAATTTTAAGAGAAATGGTTGCGTTAAACGTGATCATGTAAAGAAATAATGTTTTTACCGAGGTGAAAAATGGCCGAAATTATTATGCTAATACAAAATAATAATAAATTATCTACGACAACGACAGCGCAAGTTGCGGGTGTAAACAAAACCAGTGTACATCGTTTACTAAGGAAAGAACATTTTAAAACGTATCACTTTCAAAACCATCAAGAATTACTATGGATATCACAAATCCCATGTTTCAAGTTAAATAAAACGCACGATATATATATATATATATATATATATATATATATATATATATATATATATATATATATATATAAGCGTACAGTTAAGAACTGCAAAACGACTCGCAACTAAACCAATTTTTAGCACACGAGATCAGTCGCAAACATAAGCGTACAGTACTGCGGCCTTCGATGTCGCACAAAATCGCACATAACCTCAGAAACAAAACAAATATGACCCGCGCGTCCTCGCATTACTATCGCTAGAGACCCATATGACCACCATTGTCTTCGCAGCAGGTCCACGTGTCCTCGTATCGTTACCGCGAGAGATCCGCATGATCTCCAAGACCCTCGAGGCCTCACACTAACGTGTAGTGTATCGCAACGCAAGGTCCGCATGACCTTGTGGGGATCCGCTCGATCCCCGAGACCCTCGAGGCCTCACACTAATGTATAGTGTATCGCAACGCAAAGTCCGCATGACCTCGAGAGATCCGCATGATCTCATTTCGTGATCGCATTAGGTCCGCATGACCTCGAGATCCGCATGATCTCATTTCGTGATCGCATTAGGTCCGCATGACCTCGAGAGATCCGCATGATCTCATTTCGTAATCGCATTAGGTCCGCATGACCTCGAGATCCGCATGATCTCATTTCGTAATCGCATTAGGTCCGCATGACCTCGAGATCCGCATGATCTCATTTCGTAATCGCATTAGGTCCGCATGACCTCGAGATATATCGTAATCCTTCGTACATTTATTTTACAACATAAAGGTGACACATTTCAATACTGTTCTCACATACGTATAAAAATAGTTATTACTCACCCTAGACGCCGAGTTAGATATACTCCAATATTAATGTTCGCACTACTCGCAGCGAATACACTACTATACTGCACGTGTCAATGGTTTGCCAAAGACTGCCTGCTAACAACTCATCGTCATAGAAGTTTCTATCATAATCGACGCATATTAATTGTAAGGTATTGTATAATAACTAACGCAAATTAGTTGTATTTTATAAATTTATTTAATTCCCCAAAAAAAAATAATAATTAACAAATCATATAATACCAGATGCATCATGTAATCGCTGACATTCGGCCATCCTGCATTTGTCCTCGTCCTCGAGGACACTTTCGGTTTTATTCGTTTGATTCGTGAGTCGAGGCTTCCTCCGAATCAGACATGGCACCTGGCGCTATCCATGGTTTCATGTGATCCACCGCTATGACATTTTTGTATTGCGCCCGTTTACTTCTTCCTGACCCTTTCAGGTCTTCGACGATATATCGATCGTTGGGCAAAGTTTTAGTGACCTCGAACGGTCCTGCATATGGCGCCGCAAGCTTTTTACTACCTTCGCCAGTAACTTGTTTTTCGATTAAAACGAGATCACCAATACTATACACTCGCGCTTCATATCGCTGTTTTTGTTTGTTCTGGTCGTTTTTGATTTTCTTTGATGCTACTTTGCGTGCTAGCTCGATATTTTCGATACGCGGTTGTTCTTCTTGTATTTCCACAGTGAATAACGATCCACTGGGAGCTCGGGGTTTGTAACCAAAAAGTAGTTCGCTGGGAGTCTTGGAGGTGGTTTTGCAAATTGTATTGTTAATTGCAAATTGTACCGATGGGCACTTTTCATCCCAGCGGCGCTCATTTTCACAGGAGGTCGTTAGTGAAGCAAGTACGGTTTGATTAAAGCGTTCGACTTGCCCATTGGCGCGTGGAGTTGCCACCGCATTCGATATATGTTTAATACCGTGGTCTTCGCAGAACGATTCGAATTGTTTGGACGTGAAACTCGTTCCTCGGTCTGATATAATACGTACGGGTATCCCATACGTAGTGAAAATGTTTTCGAACATTTCGATGACGTGTTTCGATTTCGTGTCTCTTACTGGTTTGATAATTGTATATTTAGTAAAGGCGTCGATGGCTACTATCAAGTAAACATTCCGCCTTGTAGTACAAGGAAATGGTCCTACATGATCCACATGGATTGTATGAAAAGGTGTAGGTGGTTTGTCAATTGGGTAAAGCATGCCTTCTTTTTTACCTCTCGGTCTTTTATTATACAGACATCGTGGGCAACATTCAATGTATTTGTTGATATATTGACGCATTTGTGGAAACCAGTAAGTTTCATTTACTTTTTCGTACGTCTTGTCCTTCGCAAAATGGCCTAGGTCATCGTGACACCATTGTAAAATTGAAGATCGCTGCCCTTTTGGGACATATATTCTTAGACCATTTGGGGTTTTTCTATATACGCGCTCAGATTTCAAAACGAATTCTCGATAAACACGCTTATCATCCTCATTTTCCGCCGGTTTTGTCAATATTCTATAAATGCGCTGAATATTATTGTCGGTTAATTGCCCCGCTAGTATCCAATCACTCGTTTCGATCCGTAATATTTCTTTTCCGTCAAGCCCATCACTATTCGTTGGCGGATTTCGACTTAGCGCATCAGCGTGCTTCATTTGTGTTCCTGGGCGATACTCAACCTTGAAATTGAATTCGGATAAAGTCAACCACCATCTTGCAATTCGTGGTACGATATCGCGTTTTGTCTGTGCGGTTTTAAGGGCGTTGCAATCTGTGACAATTTTGAATTCCTTTAGACCCAGGAGGTACACACGAAATTTGCGAACTGTTTCGACCACTGCTAATACTTCCAGTTCGTACGAGTGATATTTTTGTTCGCAGTTGGTCGTTTGTCTACTGAAATAAAGAACTGGATGTAAGAGCCCGTTTTCTTGATTTTGTAACAGAATGCCTGCTATTCCTCGCTTGCACGCGTCTGTATGAACCTCCGTATTAACTTGTGGATTATATAACGCAAGCACTGGTCGAGTAATCAGTATGTTTTTGATCTGTTGAAACGCATTTTCATGTTCCGTATTCCATCTCCAGGTCTGATCCTTCTTGGTTAATACATATAGAGGTCGCGATATCATTGCAAATTTAGGCACGAATTGTCTGAAGTATGACGCAAGTCCCAAAAATTGTCGTAGCGTATGAACGTCTATGGGTTTGGGATATTCTTTTACTGCTTGAATTTTATGTTCGCTTGGCCTTACACCGCTCTCGTTAATCTCGAATCCGAGGTAAGTAATTGATGTCGCCAGAAAAACGCATTTCTTAAGGTTTAGCGTGAGGCCTTCATGGCGTAGAATTTGTAGGACTTCTTCGAGAAGTTTAATACCTTCCTCTATAGTTCTGCTAGGTATTAAAATGTCGTCCAAATATACGGATACAGCATCACAACGTACAGCGCTAAGTACTCTATTCATTGTTCGTTGAAATATACTAGGCGCATTGGCGAGTCCAAATGGCATCCGGTTATATTCGTATTGACCGTCAGGCGTTACGAATGAGGTCAAGTGTTTCGATTCTGCTGCTATGGGGATCTGATGATACCCTGACATTAGATCTAATGTTGTAAAATATTTCCGGCCGTGTAGTTTGTCAAGTTGGTCATCTATTCTGGGTAACGGGAAATGGTCCTTTACAGTGACGCTATTTAATTTTCGATAATCAACACACATTCTATGTTCTCCGGTTTTCTTTTTAACCAATAGAACGGGTGACGAGTATGGAGACTGGGATTCTTGAATGATTCCACTATTCAGTAATTCATTCACTATTTCCTTCACTACCGTCTTTTCATTTGGTGGCATACGATAGGGACGGTATGTGATCGGTGCGTCGGACGTTACTTTAATCGACATTTCTGAAGATCTTGCTTCTCCTAATTCTTGAAAATTCTGCGCAAAACAGTCTCGATACTTGCTCAATACCCCAACCAGTATTGATCGTGTTTTAATTTCGATTGGCCCAGTGACGAATTCGTCTTCCGGCAACGGTGGCAAATCGGTTTTATTCATTCTGAGCACTTCGCTTCCGACTTCGTGGTTTGATTCTGGTTGACACGGCCACCCGTTTGCGATCTTGGTGTGTTTGTGAATTACGAGCTCCTTTTCTGAGGTATTGAGAACGGGGATGGCACTCGTATTCCGTTTATCGAGACGAATTACGGATTCTTGTATGAGATTCCTTTGATCCTCTTTGCCGTGTACGGAGGGTTCCACGTAGAGATCGCCGTGAGTGTCACCTTTTACACAAACTTGCACGTATCCTACGTGATTTGCCGGGATAACTGTCGCTGACTTTGCCCACAGACAGACGCGATCCGTAGACGACAGTTTCAGCTTTTCGTTGGTTCGATCTAAAATGCGGAGTGTATCGCTTGATTTCATCACTAAGATGTTACTGGCTTCCGTGAAAGGTTGACCAATAATAAGAGCGACGTTCTGCACACTATCAGGTACTATGTCAGCCTTTACTTCGGTTTCAGCTTCGTCCACCTTCAATTGGAAAGTCGTTACGCCTACTGACTTCACGGTCCCTCCTCCGAACCCGCTAATATAGGTTGTCTCATTAATATCAATTGGTAAGTTTAAATTACTTGCATCAGTTTGCCTCATTGTGATACATCCGCTTCCAAAATCTACGTAAGCCTTCGCTGGTAATCCATTTACCAAAGCGTCGACATAGAATTTCTCGTTTGGTGATGTTGATGCTGATGTCAGTACAAGGTTAGTTTTGGAAGTAGATGGCCTCTTTGTACAGGTGGCTTTACTATGTCCAGTCATATCGCAATGCCTGCACTTCTTCGGCCATTCCGTCGAAATATGTCCTAATTCTTTGCATCGGTAACATCTGATGTCATGGTGGGAGTTCGAGGCTACCGATGATTTTCGCTCTTCGGACTTAGTATTAGTGAATTTCCTCATGGTATTGCGACTGAAATTGGTGTAATCTTTTCTTGGCTTCCAAACTTTAGCGACAGTATCATCAGTGCAGCTGCGTAAAAACTCAAACAATGTTTCTGGCGTACGATACCTTCCAGCACGAGCTGAGGCTCGTAACTCATTTGGCAAACCTCCTATGATACATGACACTGCCTTTGCCCCATGCGTTTAACATCGATTGTTTTTCGTAGAAGTATTTAGAGTAAGATTCCTCTGGTCGCTTTTTCCTTCGTAGCATCTCCTCTAGTATGCGGCAGTAATCTTGTTGTGTAGGAAATGCAACAACTAACTGTTCCTTCCATTCGTGCCAGTTGAATTGTACCGTGCGGAGTCCACTATACCAGGTTGCGGCCAGTCCGCGTAGTTTCCCTAGTGCATAATAGATGGTTGTTTCTTCGGACCAGTTGAACATCTGTCGCAGTTCATCGATTTTTCCAAGCCATCTAGAGATATCGCTGTTGGAGTCCTCAGGGTTAAACGGTGGAACGGCATCTCCGTTAAATGTACGGCTGCCGATTCATTGTTTCAGCAAGTTCTCTAACAACGGTTGCGAGCTGGCTTATCTGATCATCTGTCCGGTTGGATGGTACATAATGCTCCCTCGATGGTGCTGGTGAGATATTAAACTGTTGCAACGAATATGTCTCCAAGAGTTCGCTCCGGTCACGCCTTGGGCTGTGATACCGTTCCGGAGTTACGCGCTCTCGGGGAGACAAGTAACGTGGTCGCTTACGCCGATGTTCATCGTCAGTTTCGAAATCACGTGGCGATGCTCTCGAGCAACCAGGCGCACGTAAGTTTACACTGGGTGATCCATATCGTGATCGTCTTCGCGAATTTAACCTCTCAAGAGAACGGCTACGCGAACTTCTTCGTTCCGAATAACTCATGGCGTGTCAGGATTGAGCGGCTCTTTATCCCACTTCTGAAATATAAGCGTACAGTTAAGAACTGCAAAACGACTCGCAACTAAACCAATTTTTAGCACACGAGATCAGTCGCAAACATAAGCGTACAGTACTGCGGCCTTCGATGTCGCACAAAATCGCACATAACCTCAGAAACAAAACAAATATGACCCGCGCGTCCTCGCATTACTATCGCTAGAGACCCATATGACCACCATTGTCTTCGCAGCAGGTCCACGTGTCCTCGTATCGTTACCGCGAGAGATCCGCATGATCTCCAAGACCCTCGAGGCCTCACACTAACGTGTAGTGTATCGCAACGCAAGGTCCGCATGACCTTGTGGGGATCCGCTCGATCCCCGAGACCCTCGAGGCCTCACACTAATGTATAGTGTATCGCAACGCAAGGTCCGCATGACCTCGAGAGATCCGCATGATCTCATTTCGTGATCGCATTAGGTCCGCATGACCTCGAGATCCGCATGATCTCATTTCGTGATCGCATTAGGTCCGCATGACCTCGAGAGATCCGCATGATCTCATTTCGTAATCGCATTAGGTCCGCATGACCTCGAGATCCGCATGATCTCATTTCGTAATCGCATTAGGTCCGCATGACCTCGAGATCCGCATGATCTCATTTCGTAATCGCATTAGGTCCGCATGACCTCGAGATATATCGTAATCCTTCGTACATTTATTTTCCAACATAAAGGTGACACATTTCAATACTGTTCTCACATACGTATAAAAATAGTTATTACTCACCCTACACTACTATACTGCACGTGTCAATGGTTTGCCAAAGACTGCCTGCTAACAACTCATCGTCATAGAAGTTTCTATCATAATCGACGCATATTAATTGTAAGGTATTGTATAATAACTAACGCAAATTAGTTGTATTTTATAAATTTATTTAATTCCCCAAAAAAAAATAATAATTAACAAATCATATAATACCAGATGCATCATGTAATCGCTGACATATATATATATATATATATATATATATATATATATATATATATATATATATATATATATATATATATATATATATATGAAGAAATGGGAAATTAGTATTTTATTTTTCTTCTAATTTTATCGATGTGGGTATACGTGTAAAACATAAATTATAGCATATTATATCCTCTTTATAATTTTAGAAGTATTTAAATATTATTACTTCCCGTATTTGGAATGAGTGCTTTCTGACCAAAAATATTGTTAACGGTTCAACTCAACACAATTTATTTATCGGAATTATTCATCAAGAAACATAGTTGAAGAGCAATAATTCATAAATTGAGGATTAAGTATTAATTAATAATTACTACTTGTACCGTAACTCGATTTACGACAATTCTGACCTGGACATGCATTCAATAGGGACAAATATTATACATTGAAACTATAATTTTTTAGTTATCAATACAGTACATGCAAAAGTGTTTTATTATCGTTCTTTGTGAAACGCAAAAAACAGGCATATTTGTTTATCAGATTAGAGTTTTGGGATATATTTAAATTGTTTAGTACATACGTTCAATCGATCAACTTTTTCTATTTAGACAAAAATTATGGAATATTTCTTGAAATTTTGTTGTACTTGTACAACCTTCAACATAGCACTTTATGGTGTACCTATATTATATTCATATTCTATACTTCGCTTATTTTTAATAAATTTGAAAATGAAATTATAAAATCAGAGTGTGAGATCTTATTTTTCTGAAACAAAACGATGTTTTTTGATGTTTACATATATGTACATATTTGACATGTTCTACTGGCCGCCATTAGTTTTGTTCCCCATACTTCCGCTGAAGTAGCATGCTATTCTGCGGGACCCTGTTCAGTAGTACATATAAAAATAATCATATGTTAATTATATTACTAAAAAATACAATGATGAATGATTAAAATTTTATATTATTATTAAAATACAGTAGGCTTCGCAATATATTTTTGGATGGCATTCTAATATTATTATTTTATATCATAAGAAACATAGTCAGTAGTTTAATATTGAATGGCTGATCACCAAGAAAACACTTCAATACTGAAGCCCTAACAACAAAAACGAGCGAGCCGAGGCGATGACCAAAGATGTTGAGTTATTTTTTATTAAATAAAAGGTGTAATAATTAAATATAATATTGAAACGAATGGACATCAATTTGAATATGTAATTAATTAATTTTCGTTATATTTAGATGCTTAATGTAAAATAAATGAAATGTAAAGCCTTCTACATTTAATAAAAAATGCTGCAACTGCATCATTAACGAATCGATGCAAGCTTGTTTATATGTTCATATTTGGTATGTTGAATCTAGAAACACAATATCGTCCTTATAACACTCAAATCCAAATATCTCAAAAGCGAAGCATCTATGAAGAATTTGTACATGAACTTGTTCATTTACTTTTAGGTCTTTTATGTAAATATTAAGTTTTGTTATATAATTTTGAAACACTTTATACATAAAGTGTGATTTAGAATATAATTAATTTTCTTATATTATTGTTTCTATATTTGTTTAATATAATTTTTCTAGGTGCGGCCTTTGGAGCTTCGTTTTCAAATCTTTTAGGGGGCATTTTAATAGAAAATCTGGGATGGCATTATGTATTCTATGGAACTGGAATATTGTCTATTATTTGGGTATTATTTTGGTATCCTTATGCGTATGATTCACCTGCTCTATGTCCAATTATAACGAAAGAAGAATTAGAATATTTAGAAAATAATCTAGAAACGAATACAAATATAAAGGAAGTATCTAAACCAGTCCCTTGGAGAGATATATTTACTTCTCTTCCGTTTTGGTCGATATTCTTCATGTTTTTCTCTCTTTTGTGGTTCATAATCACGTTAGCCATGCAAATGCCGAGTTATTTTGATACGTATCACAACCTGAACATTAAAACGGTATAGGTACATTATTCTATTTTCTTTTTTTTTGTAAATTGAAAATTAATATTATTTCAGAATGGATTATTATTAAGCATTCCAGATATTATGAAAGCTGTCGTTGGCATTTATTTTCCAACCGTTATAGATAATTTGATTAAGAAAAAGCATCTAACTGTTCAGAGCGCTCGAAAATTATCGTGCGGCATAGGTTAATGATGATAAAAATATTTAAACAATTAAATTAATATTGTTTTATTTTTAGGTTGTATGGTACCTGGACTATTGTTAATATTTCTTGCATTTTATGGTCATAAGAGCATAAATTTGGCTATATTATTAATTGTCTTAAGTATAGCAATAAATGGTGCGGGATCGTCATCTATTTTAGCGAATATTGTTGATATCAGCCCAAAATATGCCAGTAAGTGCTTTCTTTTAAGAAATATATATAAATGTATATATTGTTGCGAAGTCTATAGTTACTGATAAATTTCATTTTAAAGTGCACTTCAAATATATAGAAAATTAACAAAAGCGCTACATGAAAATGCTATAGAAATCAAAGTAGTGTCAGTTTGGGGCACATTTAAAACTTTCATGTCAATAAATATTGCAATGAGAATAAAATTTTTGCTCTTTGGCAAATACAAAATAGTTATTTATGTATCAACGGCATAATCAAAAGATTGTAGCACGGGAGAATGTTTAAAGCTCGACGCGTAGCGCGTAGCTGAAACCTTTAATATCCCCCAGTGCAGTAGGTAATCTTGATTATGCCCGTTGTACATACAACGTTTTCATTTATTTTATTTTGATTCTCAAAATTTAAGAATTAAATATTTGATATCGTTTTCCTGGCGTTGTGAATTTTAAGTATGCTGTAGTTTCTAGCTATATTGTTTGTTTATAACCAATTTTAATTTAATGTTAAATGAAAGATATCGATTATTCCATATTATTCAAAAGAAATATCGGATAAATTTAAGCCTATACAAGGCTAGTGGCTGTCACAGAAGCGAAAGATGTATACGAGAAAGAATATGAAAAGTTTTTCGATTAGCGGTGTTGAAAAAATGTGACATCAAATTATTGTGTTGTCTGTCATTTATCCATAAACCATGATTTTGATGTTTAAATAGCTGTTTCTGGGCTACTTTACAGACCCTCGTGCGATAAAAGCCAAATAGCGCTCGCTTTTGAGGGCGAATAAAGAAGTTTATGATTACAAATTAAATAAATAAAAAAAACGACAATTCTTAAAAAATAGGTTTATTCGTTCCGTTACCCCGCGTCTCCTGTTTGGCGTTTACCGTAGCGGGTAAAAATTGCTGTTTTATTGAGGGACAGTGTATGATTAAACATTGGGAAGAATTTATATTTTTTTAACCTTCCGTCTGTCAGGTGTCATCTGTGAGTCTACAGCAAACTGAAATTTTTAGATAATTTGTTTATTATTTCTTTCAAAATTTCTACCGCTGCAGTACCTTTCAAGTACCTGAAGAGCAACTATTTTACACATTCAAAAATATTTTTTTAAATTTCAAATAGTTTCCGCAAGCTATTTTGTTCTGATAGACCCCACTCGATCTTTTTTAAGTTTGTCTCATCAAATCATGAAACATATTTTTATATCTTCATAATTACGGAGTTATTTGACATTATCTAAAATCGCGATTTTCGTTTTATTAAAATAAATTTCAAACTGTTCGGAATTTTAAATTTTTCTCAGCGGAATCTGAATGAGCACTCAAAATTGCACAACATTGCCCATTTAACCGATCTCGTAGCCCTTATAGTTTCCGAGATCCTAATGGTAACCCAATGAATTTGTGCCACACTGTATACACAGGATGTTCATTTTAAGTGGTACACTATTGTTAACTCGAGAACTATAAGAGCAACAAGGTCGGTTAAATTAGCAAACAATTTCTATTTTACTACACTATTTTAATGAGCGTAATTTTTTTTCAACCACTGGTGTTAGGACTGTGGCGACCAACCTTGTTATTTTAAATAGGATAGAATTTTATTCTGAATTCAGACAATAGTGTACCACTTAAAATGGACACCTGTATATGCATAGAATTTTAATTTTTAGTTTTAATTTTTGTGTATTTTTAACTATTCTTATAAGACGATTTTATTTTCATTTATTTAGGCGTTGTTCTCAAATTTTTAAAAATAGGCGGTAAAATTGTAATCTTTTTACAATTTTAACTGACGCGAGAAATATATGTTCGGAATTAGTCCTGTAATATGCGTTATATAGAAACAAATTCGTAGAAAAGATATTTAAGCGAAATTAGCACTGGAAGATATGTTGGTGCCCTTTAAAGTATTTTATTTTGGTCTCTACAGACCACACCAGATCGAAAGTATTTCAGCAAGGGCACCCGACAGACGGAGGGTTAAAATAAGTATTCTCCGTTATAAAGCTATAACGAATTAAACATTTTAAAACGCCTCGCCCACAGAATATCTATTTTCCATTCACAATAGAGAGTAAACATGGTGGAACTCTCATGAAAAATATTGTTTCAATTACACCAGTGACGTCACAAACTCATTGCAAAACTTGAAAAAATCACTAATATGCAAAAAATAAAATCATATTGGTTTATGGGCCCATTACAATATATGTATTGTAATAAGGTATTTTCTATTTCCGTGTTTTTATAGATCTATAACCTACTAACAACTGACAAAATACACTAACTCATATTTTTGACGTCACATTTTTTAAAAATCTCATAGTAAAATTACCTCAATAGAAAAAATTGTAAAAATATGTTTCATAAGGCTTGTTAATGCTCTCATCCTTTGTAAAACTCGCCTCGCGGCTCATTTTCCAAACTTCAACTCAAACGTTAACAGATTGCCTTATAATACTAGTTTTTTACTATACTACTCGAAGTTGACAACAATAAAATAATGAAAAATGGAATAATACAAGTTTTCTATTTCGATGTCTTTTTACGATTCTATAAACGCAATGAAAACACGTCGTTAAGATCTATAAATGCACTGTTTTTTTTTTGCTTTTCGTTTTCTAGAGGTGGTATGACTGTTTGCAGAACTGACAGATGAATTCCATATAATATTAAATTGCTGCCAGTTAACAATAAATTTTTATGTATGAAGTTATTTTTTTGCGAGAAGCGCTACCAACGTAACAGATAAAAAAACACGATAACAAATTTGCTTTTTAAAAAAATATAGAATTAAAATAGAAAAAATAGTATAAAAACGTGTTTCACTAGGCCTGTGTACTATTTTACGTTCGTTAAAAACTGCGCTCTTGTATTATAAACAATAAAATCGTGAGAAAAGTGCACTTATTTATCGGAAAGGAGTGAAAAAATACGTTATGGCACATCTTTCACGCTTTCATTGTACGACTTGTATAGAATATAATATTTTATATTGGGTATCTTTTACAATTGTAATAGAGCCCAAAGTATCTTCGAAAATAGCTAAATAACTTTCCACAAACAAATCGAATAAAAATATAATTTTTATTAAATTATTACCACGGCGTATACCAGTTAAATGCAAAACGCTGTGGTTATTCCTGACGCGACAATTCTGTAGTATATTAATTTTATTCAAATAAAAACTACATTTTTATTAACTTTTAGGTACTCTTATGGGAATAGTTAAAACAGCGGCAAATCTCCCAGGAATAATATCGCCATTAATCGTAAAATATATTTTATCTGATGTAAGTATTTAATAATTATTTACAATATCATTGGTCTATAAAATGCTAATTATTTGTTTTCAGGGCAGTAATAATTGGGGTACAATATTTTTTATAACAGCTGTAATGATAATGTCAAGTTGCATATTTTATTTATTTTTCACCTCGACTGACATTCAACCATGGAATGATCAAGACAACAAAAATATAAATATAGATTTATTAGAAAAATCAAAAGAAGATATTCCTTTAGACGAAATTACTAAACCGAATGGATTCTACAAAAGAGAGGACTAAAAATGAGTTGTTCGAAAATAACAAAACTGATTCTTAAAACCTTATGTACACAAATTATGTGATATAGGTTAAAAATATTAAAATAAATTAAATTAAATTAAATACATCGTAGTTGTTTATGGGCAAATCGTGGTTAAAAAGATTAATATTTTTGTTAGTTTTTCGCCCACGAAACGGCTATATTTTTATATATTATGTATATGTAATAAATTTACTTTTATTTTGCTATTTACGATTTTTTCAATTGATCGAAAAATAGATTAAATGTTTTCCACTGACAATGTTCTTCTTTCGAGATCGTCCAGAAAATGAGCTGTTTCTGATCACTTTCTAGACCGGATAATTCTTCTTCACTGAGCTAACTATGAAAATTATGAGATCGGAAAGTAACTTTCCAATCTCTATATATGCATGTTTCCATGGCGATCAGTTGTTTATTTATTAATTTCTTATTTCCCAACAGTAATAAATAAAATAATGCATACATATAGATTTTAATTTATTATTTTTTCATGACCGCGAAAAACTGTTTGTACCCAGCATGACATGACATTGTGTTTACTGGGCTAACAAGCTTCCAAAACTCACCCTGCAATATACTTGCTCACCCAGTAAAGTATCACTTTCAGGTCACGTAAATTACTATTTCTTTCTTGTATTGTTGACCACAAGCATATTTATTTCTGTGTAAGTTGTCACAAGAAATATAGCATATAAAATGCAAAGAACTGGTTGATTTTGAAAAAATTTAACATAATTATATGTCAATATGATATTAAGCGATTAGATTAGTAGCTTCTGCGTATAGCCTATTTTTACATAAGATGTACAAATCACTGACATATGTTTCGAGCAAGTCGTTGAGGCCGACTTTTACTTGTTTGACAGATAAGCAACGTTCATTTTTTTTTAATTACATGCTAGATCTATTTTTACCTTGACTTTAATAGCTATTAACATACCATATATTGGTATGAATATTATAACTGCCGTAGATGTCGGTTTGAAATCTAAGTTCGTAGAGCGAGAATTTTAAGACATCTAATATCCTGAAACCGATAAATTAAGTTTACTTGGTTAACAAAGACGTACATTCAAAAATTTTTATATAAAAAATCAGATTTTAATTTTTTTCTATTTAAATACTATACATGAGTCAGTTGAGTATATAGACGCTGTGGAGGTCGCTAGGTCGGAGAGTTGAATGTGATATGAATAAGGGTGTAAACGAAACTAGGAAACTCGATTTTTCTTGGAAGTTATTATATACACAAAATAATACTATAAAACAAAGTTGTAGGAGATCAAAGAGGACGTCTCATTACAGATGAAACATTTTTTTGAACCAGTGGTTCTCAGCTTATAACACAAAAAACTGTTTCCGTATGTTACACTGCTATGTACAGGATTTCTTGGAACATCCATTATATAAATTAGCAAATATACAAGCCAAGATTACGCATATTGCAGCCTTAAACACAATATTATCTTTTATTGTTAACATTTTATAAGCTTTAAAGACCAAAAAGAAATAATATACTTAACTGACAGCTGAGAATGGATAATTTTATCATATTTGTGAACACTAAGGGTGCGGATATCATTATCAATGCTTAAAGCTAAAATCCATTTACATTGTAGGATATAATTCATGAAAAAAAGACAACTGAGGTGATAAGAAACCTGGCGAGCATTATCGATAAAAGACCAGTGGAGAAGATTTGGTCAGGCAACATAAGGGAGGACAAGAAAGAGTTAACGAAGTCGAAAGTGCGGAGAAGTGCAGGTGAAAGATTGAACTACTACAATAATATATGGAACAGTGTAGACACAGTATGTACAGTGATAAAAACTGAAACTCTAATAAAAAAAACCCTAAACTAAAGTCGATAATACATCTGACAAACGTTACTATTCGTTCGCAATCGTTTGCATTGCTACCACTGTTGCTCGTGGGCATAAATTCTCCGAAACGTGTCTGGCTATTCCCAGTATTCAACTTTTCTTGTCAAATGGTATCAAACTACTGCAAATGATTTTCAATAGGTCCACATAGCAACATTTCCAGATATTCGTAGCCAACATTTTTTTAAAATCTTTTATTTTTATCGACAGCCGTTGGAAAACGTTCGTTCGCGCTGCAGCCATTAACTCCGCAATTAATTCATTGCAAACGATCGTCAACAATTTACGAACGCATGCAAACTTTCGACAACGCGAACGAATGGCAACGTTTGTCAAATGTATTTCAGACTTAACGCTAGCAGGAGTAGCAAGGTATACATATTTTGCATGCATACGTAGCTTTGAGTTTCGTATGATTGACATCATCGTATAAAATTAAGTGAATAGAGACAATATACATTTTTGCTTTATTATGTTGTTTATATTATTTGCGCAATTCTTTTTATTGGTAAATATTTATTTTTCTATAGATAGATTCTAAATGAGTACAAGATAAGATAAGATGTTAAAATTATTTTTTTCATTACTTACCTATAGCTATCATTATTGACTCTATTGGATTATTTTCCGAGATATACGCTTCTCCAGAGAAAAAAAAAGAGAATCGAATGCAAATACAAAGGAGATAAAAAGGGTCAAAGTATTTAGATATGTGTGTATCATTTTAGAAATTATGGGTACATTAACCAGATATCTCCTAAAAAGTTGAAATAGATATTAATTACATAACAGGTAAATCAAAATCGACCAGTTCTTTGCATTTTATATGCCATGCTTCTTGTGACAACTTACACAGAAATAAGTATGCTTGTGGTCAACAATACAAGAAAGAAATAGTAATTTACGTGACCTGTTATTACATATAGTCTGTATGAAATTATTAAATAATTTTTGTGTAATAAGTTGCCTGTATTAAAGTAGGTATATGATATGGGTGTTAGAATGCATTACAGTACATTAATCCCGGCGTGGTCACGTGACCTGTGACCTGTACTCCTCTGGTGGCGCTATTAAGTACGAAGAGTCATGTTCCGGCTTAGCATCTCCGTATTCCGTGTTTACTGCGAACGAAATACTTTTTGTCGACAATCGTTCATATTTATAACAATTAACCAGCAGTTTTTTAATCTTTTAACGCGACTGTGTTGTTTATGAATTTTTTTGTAAGATTTGTAAAACTAAATGGTGACCATGACCAATAATTTTTTAACTAAGGTGTAAATACAAAATATGTTCAGAATTAAATACTGTATCAAACTAAATGCCACTTTTTGGTGCTAAACGATCCTGAATCATAGTTGGTATTTTATTAATAAAATGATAGTTGTTTTTATATTTTCGGAAAGTATTTTAAATTAGCTGTACAGTGAGGGCAAACACTGCCATTTTCCTTAAAAAAATAACCTAATTATTATTTTTTCAAAATTATATAGTGTCTGGTCGCGAATCTGGGGAACCGGGCTCGATCCCATACGACGCCAAATATTTCGAATTTTAAATGGCACAAAATTTACCCCTGTGGTGTACTCTCCACCCCAGCAATGAGTGCCCGTGAGGTAACGCCTGGTAAGCGCCCGCACGGTGCAAATATTTCATCACTACCGATATCTGCGTACAAAGCAGATTGGCACCCCAGCAATGGGTAATAAGCCGTGATAATATATATTTTATTTATTTAATGTAATGCAATATCAATTTGCCATGATGTTTGCGCCTTCTTTGTTCAAGAATATAATATGGCGTTTATAAAATATATTACGGTTTTTATTAATTTTACATGAGAATATATATTTTTGAATTTTTTTGAGAAAAATGCATATAACGATGTATATTCTTTCTCATAGCCTTCTCCCGTATTACGCAGGGTCGGCATTCCCATCTCTTTTCTTCCTCCTCCATTCATTCCGATTCAAAGCGTCCACTGGGCTCCATCCTCTCTCCGCCACCTTGTCCGTCTATATAAAGGTGTATATTCATTTGATTAAAATATGACAATAATAAGAGTGCACAAATGGAAAAATAGTTATTTATGGTACAAGTGTGTTATATTGCAAATAAGCCACGCAAGAAAATTGCTAGCCCATAAGGCCACCAGGACAAGTGGGGTAATTTTCTTACCCCGTAATTAATACACATTAATGTACATTTCGACATTGTGTCATTTTCAGAATGTTTTACAAGAAAGTATAAGGCAAAATTTATACCCCGGCGACCATGACTAAGATAGCTACATTAGAGGGGATTTGTATAAATCCATTTGATCTTTCATTAGAAGATTCCTTTTAAACACTATACTTTGAATTTCCCAAGCCTCTAGTCTATCTAGTAATAGGTGGTGCTTAAATTATGAAAAACCTTTGCAGCATACCCTAAGTTACACTTTATTTTTATCAAGTGACGCTTATATTAAGCCGCATTTCATCTACCGCTCTACTGCATTAAGTGACAATTATATCCATTGTGACATTTCGTCCTATATCAAACACGTAAAAAAATCTTTTAACGATATTAAACATGAATGAAATGCTGCTGACGAGGTTAATTGAATAAAATTAATTTAATAAACTATCAAATATCAAGCAGAGTGAATATTAATTTGAATTTTTTTCATCCAATTGATAATTTGATATAATAGTAAAGATCTCAATGTGATTTTGAGTGCAAAAAATATTAGAGTTATTGTTATCTCCTATCAGTTAAATTCTCACAAGCCTGTATTTTTATGAAATTGTTAGTTAATTTCCAAGTGTGACATGTGGCAGATTTTGAGGAATGCATTATTCAACTATATAGTGAATTATAGTGAGACCACAGATATTATGTATCACTCTGCGACAATAATTTATAATATTTCATTGAACAAAAAGAAATAAAGAAAATATTGTGTTTCCTAAAATAATAACATAGACTGCACACATATCAAAATTAAATACCTTGTAATACTTACTATAACTATAATATATTATAGTTAATGGGTACACAAGATTCAAATAAATCTCGAGATAAATATGTAATGGCATTTTGTAAATGAAATGTCACTTTACAAAAGAGAATATAGAAACAAAGATCAAATTCCTCAGATTGATACGAGCAAGTGACGATTTGTAAAAATTTTCATAAGTAGAACTCGTGCAAAGGTACTACTATATGTGTCACTTATTTTTAAGCGATACTTGCTTACCTGTAACTTATATAGGGCAACGGATCAGAGTGAACCTAGCAGCCGATTCGATTTACAGCAAGTGTTGCGTAGCCCTGGCGGTGAATGTACTAGGGACATTAAAAGTGTTGTCGATTTATGAAAAACAAGAAAATAATGTAATATTCGTATTTTTTGGTCTGTAACGTATATATTATAAAAATAAATTCATATACCAATAATTGATATAAAATAATGCATTTATTTTGATTTTGGGTAGGCAACACAATTGTACTGATTTATTTGTATAAGTTTTGAGAACAGGTTATGAATGTTTGCACTGATAAATAACAACATTTTAGTGACCCGGGTTTGATACCGGCCAGTGCAGACTTGTAATCCCACAAAAGTGATCCCTGTGGTGCACTCTCCACATCAGCTATGAGTGCCCGTGAGGTGACGCCCGGTAAGCGCCTACAAGATAAAAATATATCATTACCGATGTCTACATGCATTGTAGATAATGACACACCAAGTAATGGGTAATATGCCGTGATGATATATTTATTTATTTATTTTATCTTATATTTATTTAGGAGATTAATGCCCATATTCACAAACACTCGTAAAGTCTCAAAACGGCTCGTCATAATTTTTGACATATAGAATCAAACATGACAAATTACATTTCGATTTTTATATCAATATCGACAGTTTTTATTGGGCAAAAATTATAACGAAGCGTTTAAAAAATTTACAAGTATTTATGAATATAGGCATAAGACACGAAAGGGATGATTTCTAAGTTTCTCGCTATTTTGTTATTTTCTAAGAATATTACCTTGAAAAAACGATGCTGTGTTGAGTAAGTACTAAGTAGTACATATATCCTTAATGTTATTCACCACAAACGTTTAATTTATTCAGGGGACTCCGGGTAGTCATTTTATTTATAATTTCTAATTTTCTCGAAGTTTTGTTATTATCACAGTATATAGAATACAAGCAGTAGCGACACTCTTCTCGGAACCTTTGATGTTTCGTTTCAGGCTGCTCGGCGTGCAGGGGGTAATAATGAGGAGCGCAAAATTTGAAGAAAACATAAAAATATATATTTAGTATTTGTTATTTAATATCAAATGATAAAGTATGCTATGGTAGAAATAGATAATAGTGAAACATAAATATGTAAAAATTTATGTTTAAAGCCAATAATAATAAATAATAAATATTTAAATAGTAGTAATAAATATATATCAAATCCTAATTTTATAAATGGTACAAAATTTACCCCGGTGGTGCACTCTCCACGCCAGCAAAGAGTGCCAGTGAGGTGATGCCTGGTAAACGCTCACACGATACAAATATGTCATCATCATTACCAAAAACTCTATACAAAGTAGATTGGCACACCCAGCAATGGGTAATATGCCGTTATTATATATTTATTTTATTTATTATATATTTATAAAAATATTACTATTCAAGTAATAAAGTAATGGGGTCTCGTGGCTGCGTGCCTGAGTGTCTAGGGAACCGGGTTCGTTCCCGACCGACGCCAAATATTTCCAATTTTAAATGGCACAAATTGAACCCTGTGCTGCACTCTCCACGGTGCTAATATGTCATCATTACCGAAATCTGTGTACAAAACAGATTGACACACCCAGCAGTGGGTAATAAGTCGTGCTGATATAATTATTTTTTTTATTTAAAGTAATAATAAATCCATTCTTAGAACTAAACACAAGATAAATATAAATATTATATATTTATAAAAAACTATTCGTGTTAAAGTAATAAATATTTAAATAATAAACAAGTAACAAATATTTATAAATACTAATAAATATAAACAATAACCGATAACAAATATGTAAATAAGTTTTATACATCAAATCCATTGTAATTACTAAACAAAAAATCTGATGTGGCCAACACATAACCTCTCGCCAGATATTTTACCTGGTTGTACGCATAAAACGAAAAATATTTTTAAATACAAATACATATATTCATGTCTCACTACAAAATAATTCTCACATATATTTGCAAAATCTATGGGATATTTTAAAATAAATTATGTACAATACGTACATTTTCTTTATATTCAATATCCCGAAATTTTCCTTTTCTGCTTTCCTTTTCTTTTTCTTTATATTCGTAATTTTTTCGCAAATTCCTTTTATATTCTTTTTTACGTATATTCTTTTGCGTTGTTGACTTTTTTATTTTCATAATCTTCATAATAATGTACAAATATTTTTGACAGAGGCATACAAATATTTTTGACAGTGATATTTATGTGTCAATTACAAACATTTGAATTTCTTGCCTTGTAGTAGTTTGATCTGAGATTTTGTACATCAAATTATTTTATATGCCTTTCTTTATCTCTAAATCTATAGAAGATATAATAATGAATTTATATTTATCGAAGAAAGAATTTAACGTTCTTTAATATAAGTATTTACAAAAATTTTCGATAAATAATATTTAGATGATTTTTTTCTTGTAACTACTACTTCCGGTTGTCCAATTGTTACCAAAACTGACTCGACTCTTCCCATTATTGTTAGATTGAGGAACCCGTAGTTAAAAATGTCTTAAGTCTTATAGTATTTGAGATATAGTGAATCCAACATACACACACACACACATACACACACACACACACACACACACACACACACACACACACACACATCCACACACACACATCCACACACTCATACGGACATCATCGTAAAAATGTTATAATCGGATTCTAGGGACCTTAAAACGTGCTTATTCATTAAAATCTGGATATGCGATTTTTAGCATGAATACAGTACCTCTCCTAGCGAGAGGAAAAATAATTACTATATTTACATATTTACAGACATACTCGTATTAAAGTAATAAATATAAACAATAACCAAGTATATGGTTGCTTCCAAATCATCAATTGTTATACGTTTTCGGTCTTCTGCAATTTTTTCTCACTATAGATGCATGTGTAAACAAGTAGGAAGTGAACCAAGATAAAAATATATATTATAAAAATAGCTATTTGTGCAAATAAGAAAAAATATACTTCTACTACGTGTTTTACACAATATTTTTTTATTGTTTATATTTATAATAAATAAAGCTATTTGTTGCATATTGTACCGAACAATGTATTTTAAATTTATGATAGAATGAACTTACTTCCGAGACCTGTACATAATATTAAATTATATATTTTTTATAAAATTCTAACAAATGCACGATAATTTTTACAAATACAATGAATCTGTACTTATATATTATTTAAATCTGATTCAAAATACCGCCCCTCATTATTCCCCCTTCAACCCGAGCAGGTTGGAACGAAAATCAGCGAAGTGTCACTACTGCATATTCTCTGTACTGTGGTTATTATGTTCAGGATAATAGTAATCCTGATAAAATCATACTTTGCATTGTGAACAGTACATACACCCTGAACATTTTAAAGTACAAATGAAAAATTTATTCAGAGGATTAGGGGTAGTTCTCTTGATTTAAATATCAGGAAACCAGTATTTTCCAAGTTTCTCGCAATTATAATATTATTGTCATACGTAATATAACAAGTGATATGATTATCATCGATGATATTCTCGAGTGAAACCGAGCTGCAGATTTCACGAGTCCGAAGGACGAGTGAAATGTGCTGCTTCGGTTTCACGAGCAATATCTTCGATTATTAATCATATCACGAGCTTATATTTAATGAGAGAATATAATAAATTTTTGTGACACATTGTGAGTGCTGCTAACCTAACTTTTAATATATTGTATTACAACATGGTTAATTTGACAATTGTCTTATTATTTTCATCGTTGTTGATATCAACCCAACGATTATCGCACATTTTTATACTCAAAATTAATTGTCAATGTCAAATAAAGAAAACAAATCCCTTAGTAACGAATATAAATAAGGTGATAATTTCTTTGTTTTTTATCATCGCTGTGATAGATATGTAACTAGGGAGATTCTGAATGTTGATTGGCGGAAAACATGTCACGTGACTCATGAATTATATTCTCAGGATAATAGTTATCCCGATAAAATCATACTTTGTAGGGTGAGCAGTACATACACGCTGAACATTATAAAGTGGAAGAAAAAAATTTATTCAAGGGATTAGGGGTAGATCTCTTGATTTAAATATCAGGAATTCACTATTTTCCAAGTTTCTCGCAATTTTAATATTATTGTAATCCTGATAAAATCATACTTTGTAGGGCGAGCAGTACATATACCATGAACATTACAAAGTAGAAATAAAAAAAATATTCAGGAGATTAGGAGTAGATCGTTTGATTTAAATATCAGGAAATCACTATTTTCCAAGTTTCTCGCAATTTTAATATTCATAGTTTTTAGGGTGAACAATATATACGCCCTGAACATTATAAAGTACAAATGAAAAATTTATTCTAGCGATTAGGAGTAGTTATTTTGATTTAAATATCAGGAAATCACTATTTTTCAAGTTTCTCGCAATTTTAATATTGATGTCAGGATAATAGTTGTCCTGATAAAATCATAGTTTGTAGGGTGAACAATACATACGCCCTGAACATTATAAAGTACAAATGAAAAATTTATTCTAGCGATTAGGAGTAGTTATCTTGATTTAAATATCAGGAAATCACTATTTTCCAAGTTTTTTGCAGTTTTAACATTATTTTCAGGATAATAGTAATCCTGGTAAAATTATACTTTGTAGAGTAAACAATACATACACCCTGAACATTATAAAATAGAAATGAATCATTTATTCAGAGGATTAGTGGTAGTTCTCTTGATTTAAATAACAGGAAATCACTATTTCCAAGTTTCTCGTAATTTTAATATTCTGTCAGGATTACAGTTATCTTGATAAAATCATACGTTGTAGCGTACACCCATAAATTGCAGAGCGTATGTACTGTTCACCCTACAAAGTACGATTTTACCATGATTACTATTATCCTGAAAATAATAAAAGTGCAAGAAACTCAAAGAATAATGATTTCGTAATATTTAAATCAAAAGAACTATCCCTAATTCCCAGAATAAATTTTTCATTTGTACTTTATAATGTTCAGAGTATATGTACTGTTCACCCTACAAAGTATGATTTTATCAGGATAACTATTATCCTGACAATAATACTAAAATTGCGAGAAACTTGGAGAGTAGTGATTTCCTGTTATTTAAATCAAGAGAACTTCCCCTAATCCCCTGAATAAATTTTTCATTTCTATTTTATAATATTGAGGATGTATTTACTGTTCACCCTACAAAGTATGATTTTATCAGCATTACTATTATCCTGAAAATAATGTTAAAATTGCGATAAATTAGGAAAATAATGATTTCGTAATATTTAAATCAATAGACCTACCCCTAATCCCCTGAATAAATTTTTCATTTGTACTTTATAATGTTCAGGGTGTATGTACTGTTCACCCTAGAAAGTCTGGTTTTATCAGGATAACTATTATCCTGACAATAATATTAAAATTTCGACATACTTGGAAAATAATGATTTCCTGATATTTAAATCAAGAAAACTACCCCTAATCCCCTGAAAAAAATTTTCATTTGTACTTTATAATGTGCTGGGTGTATGTACTATTCACCCTGCAAAGTAGGATTTTATCAGGATTACTTTTATCCTGAAAATAATGTTAAAATTGCGAGAAACTATTAAAATAATGATTTTGTAATATTTAAATAAAAAAAAAACCTCTAATCCCCTGAATAAATTTTTCAATCGTACTTTATAATGTGTATGTACTGTTCACAATGCAAAGTATGATTTTATCAGGATTACTATTATCCTGAAATTAATATTACAATTGCAAGAAACTAGGAAAATAATTATTTCGTAATATATATAAGAACTACCCCTAATCCCCTGAATAAATTTTTCATTTGTACTTTATAATATTCAGGGTGTATGTAATGTTCACCCTACAAAGTATGATTTTATCAAGATCACTATTATCCAGAACATAATAACAAAATTTCGAAAAACTTAGAAATTATAAATAAAAGGACTACCCGGAGTCCCCTGAATAAATTAAACGTTTGTGATAAATAACATTAAGGATATATATACTACTTACTCAACACAATATCGTTTTATCAAGGTAATATTCTCAGAAAATAGTCCATTCACTGCCAGGGCTACGCAACACTTGCTGTAAATCGAATCGGCTGCTGCGAATCGGCTGCTAGGTTCACTCTGATTGCAAACGGACATTTATCCCTTATTTTAGGTATGTAAGATTTTGAATTTTTCCAATGCAGAAATGTGGTTGTTGTTTACCATATATTTTGCTACATTTTCTTTTCAACTTTTTTATACTTAATAGAGCTCATATGTTTTTAAACCTAACCTCGAAGTTTCTGTACCAGTCTTACCTCTTTTTCATTCTATTAGTTAATTATAAAATATTAAAGCATAATAAAATGAAAAAGAGTGGAGTATACAAAATTAATTGTGAGCAATTTTATATAGAAACTTCGACGTTAGGTTTAAAGAACGTGTGAGCTGTATCAAGTATAAAAAAGTTGACAATTCAAATGTAACAAAACATATGGTAAACAACAACCATACTTTTCTTGGAAAATTTCAAAATATTATATATCGAGAACACGGTATAAGAAAAAAAATTCATCTTCTTCGACTAGGTTTAGGGAGATATAATATTTTCGGTGGATCTTTGCCTCCTTAGGTAAACATTAGCGAAATATCTCTTTTTCGGACAGAAATTACACGTCTGGTTCCTTGCCGGGCAAATGTCTCGGTTATGATAGGTGGCATTTCCGCAGTACGTGCACTTCTTTGTTGACGACTTTTATCATTATTTTTAAGTTTGCCTAAGCTGGAGCTTTATTTTTTAATTTTATAAATATTATTAGTCATTTGACATTGACAGTTTACCAATTATTTCCGTATATCATAGGAGTTATATGCCTCAATGTCGGTCACGATGACATCTAGAGTTTAATCTGCGTTGTTGTCTAATTACTTCATCTTCTTTTGATTTTAAAGAAATTAAATAAATTAATGATTTCAAACAATTTGAATTTATAGCTATCATATCTAGGAGTGTTATGAGTATCATAATTACCGCAGATTTAAGATATCAAGACTTGTTAAGATTCATAACATCCGTGGTTTGTTTAATAGTTTATCAGTTTTAGAAAATGGAGACATTGTTCACCAATATTATTTTTTAAATTATTTTTTAATGCTACATTCAGAATGCTTTGATAAACAGAACAATTATTTTGATATGTCAATATGATACAATATTCAAATTATGTGCTTCGTTCATCATGTTTATTATTTAAAAATAAAGTAAACCGTATTAAGAACGATGCACTAACGTTATATTTATGTATTAATGGAGAGTATTATATTTTCATTCTATTTTATTTTCATTTTGTAGACTGTTGTTGACATGTCAGTATGATAATAATAATACCGTACAGATGCAGTTGTTACATAGTTACCAGCCTACTTTTGTCAATGTAAACAAATACTTATTATCTTGACACCGGTAAAAGAAGTTAAATCGAAATCTTCGCACGAAGAATTGACAACAGTAGCATGCTGTTTGTAGTCATGGAGTAGAGGATCATTGACTAGCTGTAAACAATCATAACGTGATCGAAATAAGGTCTTTTTCTTACCAAATAATAGTGCGAGTCGTTCAACAGTACTATCTAAATCTAGTTCGGTTTTTTTTCTTAGGTAAAATGTTCTGTACAAACTATTTGTGATTGTGACATATATTTGAAAGCATTGACACAAGTAGACGAGCTTTAGCATCATCTGGAACATTTTTGGCTTCTTCATCAAAATGAGGCTTGTGTCTTGAAAAAAAAAAGTATCAAAATATTCTTCTGCATCTGCTTCATAATTAAATTCAGAAATTTGTATATGGAGAGCGTCCATAATGCGATAATCCGGCACGCGTTCTTCGGTTTGATTTCTTTCTAAAATGTCAAGACGACTATTTGCATATTCTAATAAGGTAGGTCCTTTTTCCAATTGATTATGCAGTGTATTTAGCAAATCAACTAGAAGCAGCTTCGTCGTCTTTTCCATCTTGAAATCTAGTGTAAAGTGAAAGTACCTACAACATTTGGTCCGCGAGCCTACAACAAGCGCGTGTGAGCCGTCGCCTATAATAGAAACTCTAGAGTTTAATAGTGGGGGAATAGGCGGAGCCTAGGTAGGCAATCAATAATTTAGAGTAGCGGAGTAGCGCGCGATAGGCGGGCAGTTGTGTTAGCAAAGGGGAGATAAGCGTAATTACTGACGCAATGTCATGACGTAGAGAGTATTCTAGAAAATATTAGGACTGCTATATAGGCAACGCCACTCTGTCAATCAGTTATCAGTTACATGAATAGACAGACACCCAGTTGAATGTAATAGCGAAGTCCAGTGAATCTAAATAAATAACCAGTAATATCGTGTAAATAAATAGTGTGTTGTTAATTGTTTAATGAATAAATAATCTTAGTGTTAATGTTTAACTACACTATTATTCACGAAAGATGACTATTCAAGGTCATTTGTTCAAAGAAAGAATACATATCACTTTACAGCAGTAGCTTAGCAACATTTTGTATTAGAAAGAGAAAGAGTATTTGACCTCTGTCTATTTAATTTATGTCGTGTGACAGATATACGTAAATACTGGCATTACTTTCTAACACACTATACATAATAATGACGTATGTCGTAGAATTATAGATACGTAATTATCAACTACACTGCCCTCTGTTACCCAGTGGCGTTGACGTATAAATCAAATTATATTTCCTTGGTTTATAGGTAAGTCTATGTTTTTGAATTTTCTAAAAACATAAGTGAAAAACATAAATCTTTCAGAAAGGCATTATTTAGAAAGAAACATAATTTTCAATTAAATTGCTCTTATTTTTTCAGTTAAAATGTGTTCATAATATTTCATGTTGCACGCCTATGCACACGAAATGCAATGAATTTATCTGCAAGTAATATTTTATCAGACGGATCACAAATGACCTTGAATAGTCATATTTTGTGAATAATAGTTTAGTTAATTATATTTTTTGTTGAATCATAGTGATCTTTAATTTTAATATCATTTAATATTGATTTATCGTTAAACTTTCCGAGTGTTTCAATAAATTTCTTATTTTTATTAATATGTTTCCATTAATATTAGTAACTATGATGTTAAAATATTAATATTTATCTCACGTTGCTAATAGCAACGTGACTTTATGATTTTTTTACGCCTGTTAAAAAAGTACCCTTTTTACCTCCTCATACTCACAGACTTGTATGAGATCTGCATCTCATGTAGGTGAACACCTGTGAATTGTCAGATACATTCGCGCAACCTTGGTAGGAGTGTATTGCAAATAGTAGTGGTAGAATACCCCACACCTACATGTGATGCGGATCTCATACAAGTCTATGAGTTTAACTAACGAACAGACTGTATAAGCCGGCGGATTTGCAGCCCAGCCGTGGTGCAATTGGTAGCACGTAACAGTACAAATGTTAAGGATGCGGGTTCAAATTCCGCCGGCTAGCATTCTTTTCACAATTTCTTTGTTAGCAACACAGATTATATTGAAAATTGTTATTTGACAGTTGTATCGTTTTTGTTTTGTAGTGTACACAGCCAGCTTTGACTGTAATTGCAAACACTACATTAAAAAATTCTAAAAAAATGTCAAAGAAATCTTTGAAATACTTAAAGAAAAAATAGTATATGTCATTCGCAGTAGAACGCTCTTTTTGTATTTTACCCAGCTTCCGTAGCCTCGCTTTCTACTCCTAATAACATAATATACTATTATTTCATTAGGGATAACCGAAGTTGATATTATTCAACAAGTATTTTAATACCAAATACTTGGGCCGGAACTACTTCAAAATAGATCCGGCAGACCACGTTGAAGACAAATCAAGTAAATTAGACTTAATTCTAAAACAATTATGTAAATTTGGATATAATATGTGACGAAATACATATCATAAAATCAGATATTGTCAATTTTGAATTAAAAATTGATGAATTGGATAAAACATATTTGCAGACGCAAATTGAACATCATCAAAAAATTATAAGCAATCTAGAACTTCAATCAAAGAAAATAAATTTTATAATCTCTGGTTTTAAAACAAAGAACAAATCGATTAAATAATTACAAGATTTTTTCATAAAAATATCCCAGAAATATATTGTAAAACTCACCGAAGAAGACATAGAAGGCATAAAACTAATAGATAAAAAAGAAAAGATAGACGAAGAATACTTTTAACGTAAAAAGAAAAAAAAACTACAGGGCACAAATTTTTACTTAAATGTTGACTTGACCCATTAAGTGGCAGAAGCAAGTAAAAATACTACAATTGAATAAAAAACACAAAGACAATGGTATCCAATACAAAATTGTACGAAATCATCTAATTATAATAAAAGAAGACAATAAAAGTGGTCGAAAGTGCGATAGAAATCTGAGAAAATCAAACGATGACGATTCCCCAAATGGCATTCAATAAATAGCTAAATGTATGTGATCAACCCCAACCGGTAATGGAACCCAAAATCAATTTGCCTGATACAACAAAGTCAATATTCATTTCGAAGCTGAACCCCAGTCACACACAACTGATAGATAGCACACAACAAAACTTCAACAATGTAACCTCAATTTCTTCGGGAGCTAAGTAACATTGTGAACTGTAATTCTTGTATTAACATTTGTTTTTGGAACATTTCAGGAGACAATGATTCAATACAAAATCTTCTCTAGGCCAAAGTTATCTGCCTTTGCGAAACGTGGGGCCTAAAGCCGTTATTAGCACTCCCAGAATATCTTCAAAACTACCCCAGTAACATTATCTATAGTTTTGCAGTGAAAGACAAACAAAAAGGTCGGCCCAGTGGAAGGATATGCTTTTATTTAAAAATATTTAAAATTACTTTCAAGACATTAAAATCGTAGAAAATACAGATCTTTGGATTATCACAGAGATAAGCTGCAAATCTAATAATACCTTAATTGGGTGTTTTTTCTTGAGCCCAAATTTATGTAATAATACTTGCTTAAAACTAAAAACTTCAGTCTCAAAAACGCATACTAAAGTTAGCAGTAGTGAACCTAAACCTTGACTTTACCCGCCATGTAAGCAATATTAATCAGATAATTAAAGTTTAAAATCTAGAATCATATACAGGCTGAGTCTTTGAAATGACCGTCTTCGATATCTGCGTTAGAAATACACCATAAATATATTAATAAAATTTATTCCTGTACTCAAGGAGCATAGCCTAAAATTATTTTCACATATAAAGAATTAGCTTTACATGCTTTATAACGACAGATATTAAATATGAAATGTCGAAAATTTCGTTAAAAATATCTACAGCTGTAGAATTGAACAAAAATGCTTGACGGTTTATCTGTCACAACGTAAGATAACTTATTTGACGTTTCTAATAATTTGATTTAAACAAATATTGTTAATTATGACAATAATATAAATATTACATTAATAAATAAAGTTAAGAAAATATAGTTTTGTCTAAATAATATGAATTTATTAAAAATTCAACATTGCGTAACAAAATTATGTATGATGCTGTGATGTACTCCCAACTCATTCCCAATACATCCAGTATAACAGAAGCAGTCTACACTTATCATTCCTAACACTATTTCTTCCAGCAGTGCATGTTCTGCTCGTCCTATATTCTGATTACGCGGCTCACGCGTATTTTTTGAAGACACATTAGCAGTCATTCTGTAATTTTGTCACGAATTTAGCTATTCATTAGTATAAATCTTCATTTTTAATCATCTCAGACAATAAAACTAGAGACAAAATCAAATTGTAAGAAACGTCAAATAAGTTAACTTACGTTATGTTACGTTGTAACAGGTGAAGCATCAAACATTTATTTATTTTTTGTTCAATTCCATGGCTGTCGATATTTTTAACATAATTTTCGACATTTTCATATATATTTTCTGTCGTTATACAGCATGGAAACGTCAGTTTGTTTATTGATTTCGATGTAAAATTTTATGCTCTAAAAATTTTATTTGATGCGTTATTGATTAAAATAATTAGGCGAACAGGAAATTGCAAAAAACCGATTTCCCATGAAATCACCTATATACACCTTTAAGAGAGATAAACGGTGTACCTAATGATAATCCAAACATTTGTACATTGCTGGTATCAGTTTACTGAAAGAAAATAAATGATATTTGTTACTACATTATTAAAAACTTAGCCCCGAGAAATTTTTCTATAAATTATCAATTGTCTGTTACTGTTTTCGTCTTATATGATCCTTCAAATTAGATTTTGTATTTCGTATATGCACATGTGAGTATATAGGTATTATTACGCATTATTATCATTATTACAACTTAAATTATTATATATTTTAACTTTATTTTTGTATTATCGGCATGTACACAAAGTTACTTATGAATTAGGTACTCTGTTCGTTGTGATTAATCACTACAGTGAATTTATACATTTGTATTCACATATCCGTTTTTTGATTTATTGGTATTTATATCTACATTTACTAATATGTACTTAATTTTTTTATTTTGTTATTTATTCATTTCTACCAATTATTTTGTATAAGGCTATGAACCTTGCAACAAATAAAGATTATATATAATACGAAAGTATAATTAATGACACATGAAGACGTAGGTTCTATTTAATTTAATTGAAGGCGTAGCTCTTACCAGTTTCCGAAATCCCAGTGGTGACTGGTGCCAATCGAAATCCACGACCCTGAAAAAAGATTATTTTTATATACGTAGTTCCAAGAAATAATACACTTGCACTTTTTTGCCTCATAGCTAAGAGAGATATAAGATTCGTGCTAAATATCACATATCGATATTTAAATGAATAAACAAGTTTTACGGTTTCTACAGATTTGAACACTTTAACCATGTTTATTAAGACAGTTCGACTTTTTTAGATCTCCACTGTATGTCTATTAAATATCTCACATTTGCTTTTTAATGCCCTCAATTTTCTATAGATTTCAAAATAAGAAAATAATGTAATAAATCTTTCAGCTTATACTACGCTTGTCTAAGGAAACCATTTGAAAATATTTGCAATGTTCTTGTATTTGATAGGTAAATGTCAGTGTCAAACATCAAGAGTAGTTTATGTATGTATTGTTTGTGATATAATCTTGCTGGAATTAAAAAGTGTAATACTGTCAGCCTTTTTTACAGAACACATTGCGAGAGAGCTATTTTTCGCGAATCGGTAATTACATTTTATCGTCGTGTATAAACAGATTTTAAAGAAAAAATAAATAAATAAGAACAACCAATTATAAATTATTATTTAAGCTCAATTTTAAAATTTTAGTAGTGTTAGGGGGAATGTAGAAATGTGCAAAAACGAATATGATGCAGAAAACTGTAGAAGAAGAGGCATCAAAGGCAGTAGGTAAATTATTGCCTCAACAATATGAATGTTTATTATATAATAGAAACTAAAGTACTTTTTCTACCCTTGCTGTTAAATACTACATGATTCAGTATTTGCAGTTCAACTGCTATAGAAAAAATTATTTTTAATGAAATTTTAACCAAATCTCTGAACTGTTACACATTGCGTGGAATTGGCGAGAAGTATTGTGCAGGAAACAAAAAACCTGTGGTTAGCTACGATGATCCTAGTCATAGCAAAAACTGACATTATTTAATACCTAAAACCAAACAGTGCGTTAAATATTATATCTTGTAACACATCCATTAAATCTTTTGCTTTTGAAAACCATCCAGAAACCAACAAAAAGCAGTCAAGTGTCATTTTCTCACAATTAATTCTTAAACAATGATCGTCTAGTGACCAAGTTTCATACGAAATTACATGACAAAGGCAATAGCTCCCTTACATTACTGTGAATATGAAAATCGCGGAAAACATCTGGGAGCTGGAGTACCGTAAACACTATGACGAAAGCCCGGCATCAGGCATCTGTGATGCTTATTCCGGTTAACTAACGGTTCCGATTGGCGTATCACTCGTTGTACTGTTCTCACCATACACCTTACTGAAAACTGCCAGTGGCGGAGAAACAGAGCAATTTATACAAAAGGTACAATATATATATATATATATATATATATATATATATATATATATATATATATATATATATATATATATAATAATAATAATATTAATAATAATAATAATAATAATAATAATAATAATAATAATAATAATAAACCGAGGCTTTGTATATGCCCATGTCCAACTGTTAGCCGCCATATGATTAATATATAGAAAAGTACGCTTGCTCATGTTGCAAATTTCATCAGAGTTTGATTTCTGAAGAATGTTGTTATTCTGCATATTGTTATACTATAGGATCGAAACTTTACTTAGAATGATCGGACAGTCTATGTAGCAATAAAGAATTTTAAATAGTGAAATTACAGTATTTGTACTACGTCTCAGGTGAAATAGTTCTAAAACAAAAGAATCGATTGGTTTGCTTTGCGAAATGTATCTAATTGAATATTAATTATAGCCTCTTTCATTCGAACTGTGATTCGTGATAAAATTGAGCAAAGTGAACATGATCAAGAAGAATTATATTTCTTCGTTCGTTATTCACATGCCATTTTCCTACGATTGCTGTAATTCAAATCACAAAAGATTGAAAAATGGCGGAAAAAGCAGTGGTTTTGTGGTTTACATTAGTAGCAATGTACGGAATGTGGGGTTTGTGGGAAAAAGGCGAGATAATTTTTTTACAACGCCGCTGAGACCCACCATACATTTTTTGAAAAAACCAATTGTGAGGGACATATGTAAGGTTTTATTATGAAGTATATATTTAGAATTTTTTTATCACAGAAAATTTATTTAGCTCAATGAGAACAGTAGATTTGTCATTTGACGCTAGTTCATTCGACGTTGTGTAGGTTTCGCGCCGATCGAGTTTGTTTTTTTGTTTCTTTAGAATTATATTTAATCGTGATAAAAAGACTCTTTCTTAAACGAATCGCGAATTAGAAAATCACAGTCCAAACGAACGCGCCTAATGTATGTAACAGATTTTATAAATAATATTTGTATCTTTTCAAGGTAGCCATTGCTTTTGTTGGCCATAAATCGGATTCCAATACCAGTTTGAAAATGCTGTTCTGAAAATACCAAATTTCAATACATATTTAATTTCACCCTTAATTAACGATTTTTTTCAAAATATTATGTTAAAGCAGAACATAGTTTGTAGGCAAATTAATATTCAAAGTAAATTTGTTGAATAGGGAGAGTGGGGCAAGAGTGAACGGTTTTTTGATAATATGTAATAAATTTCATATATGAAATATTTCAGCAGTTTTATAGAACTCTAAATATAGTTCATACATTTGCTTACATATAAAAAAATTAAAATAATTCTTTTCTATTATAGTAAATAAACTGTATGTTTTTTATTTAAAAAAATAAGTGTTCACTCTTGCCACGCATGGCGAGGCAAAAGTGAACGACTGAAAAAATGTTGCCTAAGCACGACAAAAATCACACATATATATATATATATATATATATATATATATATATATATATATATATATTTGTCGGCATTTAGTTTAACGTTAATGTATCCTTCGTGTACCCACTGATGACATTTTCCGCAAATAATTCGGTTTTCAACAGATGTACTGTATTTTTCTTTACAACAAATACAAATACAGTCGTCTTCATTAACAGTTGTCGTGTTATTATTATTGTTTTGCTTGACTATTTCTGTAATCCAGAAGTAGATGCCTGCGATAGATTCCTTTTAATCTTTTTGCTTCCTTTAATCGTTTTCCTTTTAAAATTTGCTCCAATTCTTGTTATAAAGGGAAATTGTTATAATTTCAGGGCAAGAGTAAACACTATGTTTACTCTTACCCCGTTTAATATTATCACAAAAATTGTTTTTATCCCGTGTTCTACGCCACTGTTTAAACTTTCTGTCGGCAAACTTTGTAGAGGATGGTACACACTTTAATGCAATATTCAGTATTTTATTGGTTCTTTTTTATTTCACGTGCAATATAATAATACTTTGGCTTTAATCTTGTATCAAAATGATGCAATATACAAACTTACCTGTAATTTTGTTTTCATAAACTTGACAATGTTCTTCTATTTCACGTATAAATGACAGTATAGTACCATGTTTTACCGCTAGGGTTGGTAAGCCGAACTGTATAAATTAGCGGGATATTTTAATTGTTTACTCTTGCCTCGCGTACACTCTTGCCCCACTCTCCCCTACTGAATTTCTAATTGTACGTATAAAATCTGAGCACCTATCAGTAAACAATTTTTGCTATGGAATATGTGACTAAATTTTGATATTTATGAATACTGAACAAAAAATTTAGATTTTCACCGATATTTTTTAAATAAATGAATTATTTATAGTTTATAAGTAATAAATTAATTAATAAAAAGTATGGAGAAGTATAGTGCCGTAGCTGTAGTTGATAGCGGTAGAAATTCAGGCCTTACTGACGTCACCATTTCCCTTCTTCAAACAATTCTATTGCAAATAACTATATTATAATGAAATAATTCTTTATTATTATAATGAGAAACTATAGTGGTTAATTTTTATATTTCATAACCCATATACAAATCCCATTGCGTCCGTGTGAAAGTTAAGTATAAATGTCATTATAAGATCGAATGAAATACTTAGGTCTTGAAAACTAGATTCAATGGATTATTAGGTTCAGATTTTTTCTGAAAGATAATATTACATTTTTCAGTTTTTAATAGAAGATCATTAACGACACAATATTTGTGGAACATATTTAAATAACTCTGTAATTTTACGTACGAATAGAATTAATTTCTTGCTTTGTTTTCAATATAGAAACTAATGAAAACAGATGCCATTTTAAGTTTTAATTTAGAAGCTATGAACAACAATAACAAAGTCTTATTGAAGGTATAATTTTATTTATGTTTATTTTCGTACCTGTGAATATACCTTAGCTAATATAAACAAACAAAAATATCGCAAATTTTAATGATCACAAATATTAAATAATTAATCCGTAGTGAGTGAAATCAATGTTATCTTATTTAAAATATTTTCTCTACGCGCCTACGCCACTGCATTTAACTTTTTTCAACATCGAACTCATTACTTACAAACGCAACACATGTGAATGTGAGCGCTAGGAAATGTTCGAGAATACCGTTTGATGATGTAAATGAGGACTTGGTAATTGAAGAGTGAATTTTTATTGATATTTACATCTTGTACTAGCCAGAAGATTTAGGCTGGTAAACAAGTTTATAGGTTACATGTAAATTGGTTTTTATGCAATGGCTATATGTGTTGACAGTAAAACGTAAGTATAATTTGTCTATAAAAATAAATTGTAACATCAGTTTAATGAGATCGTGAAAACAATAAATAATGGATTCACAGAGCTAGATACATTTCATTAATTCATTCATTTGCTACATCCCTGAGAAAATTATTAATAATATTTATATTATAATCTATAGAGTAAATTTCGGTATAGGTTTTATTTTGTCTTTCTAAATTTTCGTTGACTGCATTGTCATCCGAGAAGTACTTGATTGTGGACTATACATGAAACGTTTGAATCTGTAAACAGGTAGTCTAGTTTATTATTATCATTCGTATTTTAAATTACTGTATTTTTACAAGTTACACCTACTATTAAAACATTATATTCTCTCCTTAAAGTAGAATCTAAAACATTATATTCTTTTCTTTAAAGTGGAATGTTAATCATTGGTTAAAGAAATTAGAAGAATAATACAAATTTCATAAGTAATATAACCAAGCGTTCTGTAAAAGTTTAAAATAGCAGAACTGGGTTTAGGATGCGAACACCACTTTACATCACAAATTTAACAAATACAATTTTATGGGCCCAAATACTGGTACTACCTCCTTTATTACTAATGCGAGAGAAACTAGAAATACAGTTAAAATATAGATATTTACTCGTATATACATCTATAGATTTATCATTATAACAGTATTCTGTAGGTGTAGGCATATAAATTTCAATTAACTGTTTTTATAAAATATATTTGAAAGAAATTAGCTTCCCCTTCTTAACAGTTAGTAATTGATAAATTAAGTATAAGATAATTCAGTCTTATCGTTCGTTACTTTATTATAAATTGTTTTTTCTCTTCTGAAAATCCTATTTACATAAACACCTTGTGGCCATTTACTCGCGTCGAGAACTTTATCTTAATTTTCTATATTATTTGTAATTTTAAAAGACGAATAATGAAGCGAAAATTTAAAGTTCATTTCTTCATATTTTATCTCTGGTAAATCTTTTTTTAAATGTTAAAACACATTATACGTCGTAGTATCTGGTTGTATTTCGGAACTAGGTACTCGTAAATACGAAAAATTAGGCACACTATTTAAATTTAAATCACTATTGTTTTTTATCTTTTTATTATTAGTAGTAAACAGCAGGTTGTATTTCTACTTCGACCAATTTGTGTACTTTTTGTGGCGGCGATATTCTGTTCACATTCTTTTGAAGTTGTTACCCTTTATTAGATTTATTTGGTAATTTTGCACCAATATTTTGTTTACTTGATTTGTTTTTCGTTTAAATTTATAGATGACTTTACAGTGACATATTAATTTAATTTAGATTGTAAATGATTAATAATTATAGTTTTATCTTTTATAATTTCACCTTTATCACTTGTTATACGTCGTAGTATCTGGTTGTATTTCGGAACTAGGTACTCGTAAATACGAAAAATTAGGCACACTATTTAAATTTAAATCACTATTGTTTTTTATCCTTTTATTATTAGTAGTAAAGAGCAGGTTGTATTTCTACTTCGACCAATTTGTTTACTTTTTGTGGCGGCGATATTCTGTTCACATTCTTTTGAAGTTGTTACCCTTTATTAGTTTTATTTGGTAATTTTGCACCATTATTTTGTTTACTTGATTTGTTTTTCGTTTAAATTTATAGATGACTTCACAGTGACAATTTAATTTAGATTGTAAATGATTAATAATTATAGTTTTATCTTTTATAATTTCACCTTTATCACTTGTAATTAAATCTTTATAGTTTAGGATTTGTTTTAAAACTACTAATCCCTTTTTCTCACAGTGTTCTTTACTACTGCTGCACTACACAGAAAAAAATTTGATTTTCACTTTTTACTATACCATTATCTTGCTTACCACGAGCCGCTATCTTACCAATACTAATACCTAATAACCTAATACATAGAATTTTGAATGTGAAGGCTAATTACAAACAAACCAAGGAAAAATTGGAGGCCAACAGCACTGAAACTCCAATGGAAGTAGAAACTCGGCAAATAGATTATGTAAAGGTATTGATTTATTTGGAACAATTAATTTCCTTCTAATAAAATGGAGAATGAAGTAACATAGAGACAATAATTTATCTTTTAATATATATTCAAAAATAAAAATATAAGTCGGATATAAAAATTAATGTATTCGATACCTGTGTAAGTACAAATGGCGAAAATTCAGAATTATTACATGAACCCTCCTAGGTTTTCTAAAAATCGATCCATTTTCTACAGTCACATAACAGCACGATTTGTGCTAGAAGTTAGTCATATCTTTCCTGGATAATCTTCCGCGTTTTTACTACGCCAAATTTTTTGTTGTTAAAAAGTTGCAATGATGTCTAAGTCAGATTTACTTAAGGTGCCATTATTAGAAGACATCTGGAGATAATTGGACAAAATTTAAGCCAATTTATGACAATCTTACAACAAAATCGAAATGTCACTGAAGGTACATTTATTTCAATAATAGCGTAATTCAATTAAAGCTGATTATAAAATTATCAAAGTTTAATAGAAAATCGCTATTCGTTTTTCTATTAAAGTTTGATAATTTTACAATCAGCTTAAATTGAATTAGGCTATTATTGAAATAAATGTACCGTCAGTGACATTTCGAGTTCGTTGTAACATTGTCATAAATTTGCTTTAATTTTTGTCCAATTATCTCCAGATGTCTTCTAATAATGACACCTTAAGTAAATCTGACTTAGAGACCATAGCAACTTTTTATCAACAAAAAAATTGGCGTGGTAAAAAATTGCGGATGAATATCCAAGGAAGATGTATATGGCTACTTTCTAGCATAAATTATGCTGTTATGTGACTGTATAAACTGGATCGAATTTCAGAAAACCTGGAAGGGTTCATGTACTAATTCTGAATTTGCACCATTTGTACTTACTTTAATTTTACTTATACATGTATTTTTATTTTTGAATATATTTATGAATATCAATTATTGTCTCTATGTTACGTTTATCTTTCTGTTCACTTTATTTTCCATTTAATTGCAAGGATATTAATTGTTCCAAATAAATCAATACCTTCGCATAATCTATTTGTCCAGTTTCTACTTCCATTGGAGTTTCAGTGCTGTTAGACTCTATTTTGTCTTTAGTTTGTTTATTATTAGCCTTGCATATTCAAAATGCTATGCATTAGGTTACTAGGTATTAGTATTGGTAAGATGGTGGCTCATGGTAAGCAAGAAAACAGTGAAAATTGAATTTATCTAGTGCAGCAGTAGTAAACAACACTGTAAGAAAAAGCGATTAGTAGTTTTATTATCTCGATATACGATTTTTAGCATGATCCCGATGTTGATTGTAAATAAACAATTAATATTGTAAATACATATCAAGAACGTGCATAAAATAAAAATAAATGATATTCAAGTTGTCAAATATAAAATAAAATATATCTGTCAATAAAATAAAATAAAGATTCATAATATTGAATATAAAGTTTATTTCGAGTTTGTCTAGTCTACTAATTTATCATTCTTCACTTCTACTGGTATAGGTACATTCTACAGGTTATGGGCCCAGTTCTGATTTGAAGTAATATGATAAATTGAAACTCTACATTCTACAGTTTTGCAGATATTAAAAAGGAAAATGGCCAGTGCAGATATTAAGTATTCAATTACTAAATTAAATGGCGAAAATTATTTTATCTGGAAATATAAAGTTGAAATGCTTATCAAACAAAAAGGAGTATGGCATGTTATAAGAGATGAAAAACCTGAAAAAGTTACTGAAACGTGGACGAGTAGTGATGAGCTTGCACACTCTATCATTGCGTTAACGGTCGAAGACGATCAGATTCAACATATCAGGAATTGTACGTCTGCGAAATCGGCTTGGGATGCTCTACAAAATTTCCATGAATGCAATACACCGGCAAACAGAGTATTTTTACTGCGGCAGATCATGAGACAGCGAGTTGACGAAGGAGGTGATGTAGAATTACATGTTAGCAAGTTAACAGACTTGTTTCAGAAATTAATGGCATTAGGTGACAAAATCAATCCAGAATTTTTTATGAGTGCCACATTATTAGGTTCACTACCTGAAAGCTATGACAGTTTAGTAACGGCATTAGAAGCTCGAACAGAAGAAGAATTAACATCCAGTTTTGTCCGTTCTAAAATAATAGATGAATATAAGCGACGTAAAGAACGACTAAGCTATAACGGAGAAAGCGAAAAGGTTTTAAAGGTAAATAAAGAGACTCCTAAAAAGAAGGTAAGCTGTTATTTTTGTAAGAAGATTGGTCATGTTAAGAAAGATTGTACAAAATATAAGGTATGGCTACAAAAACAAAGAAATAAAGAACAAATAGTCAATATAGCGAAAGAAAGTACAGAGAAATTATTTACAGTATTTGCTACGTCAAAGATTAATAGTGGTTGGATTGTAGATTCGGGAGCTACATGTCATATTGCTAGTTCAAAAGAGAAGTTCATACAGTTCAATCCAAATCATTATGAAAAAGTGTCTGTAGCAAATGGACAAGAGGTAGTTGCTATCGGGAAAGGTACAATTCGCATAGATTTTATAAATAGAGCCAATAAAATACACGCAGTTGAACTTACTGATGTACTGCTTATTCCGGAAATCGGTGGTAATCTTTTGTCAGTAAAACGTTTAACTGAAAAAGGGTATACAGTAATATTCAAGAAATATAATTTTGAGATTAATAACAGTGGTAAACAGGTTGCTTTTGGTGATATTTGTAACAATTTATATAAGCTTAAGGAAAAACAATTAATATATTTGAACAATAATGAACAAACGAACAATAATTGTATTCATGTTTGGCATAAAATACTTGGTCACCGAGATATAGAAGTAGTTCGTACATTATCATTTAATGATCTTGTAAACGGTGCAAATATTGGAAAATGTGGCAATAATTGCAATAATAACTTAAATTGCAATATTTGTCTAGAATGTAAGTTAACAAGATTAAAGTTTCCAGATGAATCGAAAAATCGAGCAAATAAAGTTCTTGAATTAATACATTCAGACATATGCGGGCCAATGCAAACAATAACTCCATCAGGAAAGAAATACATTTTGACATTTATAGATGATTTTTCACGATATTGTAAAATTTATTTATTAAAAGAAAAGTCAGAAACAATTGTGAAATTTCGTGAATATGTCGAATTATGTAAAACGATGTTTGGACACAAACCAAAATTAATTCGTTCTGATCGCGGAGGTGAGTACACAGGGCATGAGTTTATGAAATATTTAGCAAAAGAAGGCATACAATATCAAAGAACAGCTCCGTATACGCCACAGCAGAATGGTGTAGCTGAGCGCAAGAATCGTACTCTAATAGAAATGGCACGTTGTATGCTTACCGATGCAGAACTTGACAAGAAATTTTGGGGTGAAGCTGTCACCATGGCAAATTACATTCAGAACCGCTTACCTGGTAAAGGAATAAAAACGACACCATTTGAAGGTTGGTACGGAAAGAAACCAAGTATCGAACATTTTAAAAGATTTGGTTCTTCGTGCTATGTATTGGTACCAGCAGAAAAACGCCAAAAATTAGATTCTAGGGCTATATATGGATTGGTCGTTGGCTATGATGAAGCATCAAAAGCATATAGATGTTATATTCCTTCAACAAGAAAAATAATAATTAGCAGGGACATTCGATTAATTACTAAAAATAGTAATTGGCCTACAAATTTGCCAAGTAACAGTGAAAATGAGGTAACAATTGATGACAATGAAACACAAAAGGAAATGCAAGAATGTGACAGCAACGAGAATTCTAAGATGGAAATTGATACAATTTCTATCGAAGATGAGAAAGAAAAAGAACCTTTAAGAAGATCATCACGTATAAATAAAGGTATTCCTGCAATAAAATTTAATGAAGAAATAAAAATAGTGAAAGAAGAAGTAATAGAACCAAAAACCTATAATGAAGCAATTGCAAGCGTTTACAAAGATGAGTGGATTTCTGCAATGAAAGAAGAAATGAAATCTATGAAAGAAAATGGTACATGGGATCTCGTACCATTACCAGAAGATCGTAAAGCAATCGGTTGCAAGTGGATTTACAAAACGAAAACTGATACAGATGGAAATGTCATTAGATTTAAAGCACGTTTAGTGGCGCAGGGGTTTTCCCAAATATTCGGAGTTGACTATGACGAAGTGTTTTCACCGGTGGTGAAACAGACAACATTCCGAATTTTACTATCTGTAGCAGCTAAGGAGAAGTTAAAAGTTATACATCTTGATGCTAAAACAGCATTTTTGAACGGAGATTTACATGAAACCATTTACATGCGACAACCAACGGGATTTATAACAAAAGGCAAAGAAAAACACGTTTGTCTTTTGAGGAGAAGTATATATGGCTTAAAGCAGTCTGCTAGAAATTGGAATCAAACTATTCATTCTGCATTAATTGAAGCTGGTTATAAACAGAGCCAAAATGATGACTGCTTGTATCTTTTTAAACAAGGCGATCAGATTAGTTATGTTTTAATTTATGTCGATGATATTTTAGTTGCCAGTAAATCAAATGAAATGCTGAAATATTGTGAAGAGAAACTAAAATCGAAGTTCCAAATTAATAATTTGGGTGAAATTAAGAATTATTTAGGTTTACAGGTTACAAAAGATCCTCAAGGTAGTTTCACAATCAGCCAATCAGCTTATATACAAAAGGTACTTAAAGACTTTGGCATGGAAAGGTCGAAAATATCTGAAATACCGCTAAGTGTCAGTTATGGAAAAGGAGAAGAAACTGATTCGTTACCGAACAATGAACAGTACAGAAAACTTATTGGTTGTCTACTTTACATAGCTATTAATACCAGACCAGATATTGCAGCCAGCATATCAATTTTAGCACGGAAAGTATCGTGTCCGAATACAGAAGACTGGAAAGAAATCAAACGAGTTCTGAAGTATTTGAAAGGAACAATTAATCTAAAATTGATACTTGGTAAATATAATAGTAAATCAAATTTGACTGGTTTTGCAGATGCTAATTGGGCAGAAGATAGAAATGACCGCAGATCTAACAGTGGCTACATTTTCAAATTAAATGATGGCATAATCAGCTGGAAATGCAAAAGACAATCGTGTGTAGCTCTTTCTTCAACAGAGGCCGAGTTTATAGCACTTTCAGAGGCGTGCAAAGAAGCTTACTGGATTCGAAGAATACTACAAGAGCTGAATCAATGTGAAAAGAATCCAACTATTATATACGAGGATAACCAGAGTTGTCTGCGATTAATAGAAAATCAACGGTTTACTAATCGTTCAAAACACATTGATGTTAGATTTCATCATGTTAAGGATTATGTGGAAAAGGATCTAATACAGTGTGTTTATTGCCAAACCGACCAAATGATTGCAGACGTACTAACAAAACCATTATCTGGACCAAAACTGAAGACGCTACGAGAACGATGTGGTTTACAATATTAATTGAGGAGAAGTGTTGATTGTAAATAAACAATTAATATTGTAAATACATATCAAGAACGTGCATAAAATAAAAATAAATGATATTCAAGTTGTCAAATATAAAATAAAATATATCTGTCAATAAAATAAAATAAAGATTCATAATATTGAATATAAAGTTTATTTCGAGTTTGTCTAGTCTACTAATTTATCATTCTTCACTTCTACTGGTATAGGTACATTCTACACCCGATACCTCCCTTATCAAAAATAATTTTCAAAATTTTGAAGTAATTTTTCAGTATGTCATGAAAGTAAATCAAATTAAAATTTCAGTTTGAAAAATGTCAGATTATTAGAGTGTAAAGTATTGTTTGGATTTACAAATAATTCAGATATATGCAGGTGAGTGAACCTAATACAAAATAGCATACGATACACGTGTATATGTGCCTTTAGAGCACTAGTGCCATTAAAAGCGCTCCGCTGTATGGTGTTCTTAAGAGTGCGTTTGAAATGTATTACCGGTTGCATAGCAAACACTCTAATTTTAATCCAGATTAATTTAAAAACTAACAACATTTATACATATTTCTTTGCACATTTGTTTCTTTTTATCTAATATCTAGTAAAATGACTATTTTTAATGTTTAACAGAATTGTATTAATCATAAAATTTTTAGATATCATGGATATTTGAAAACAGACTTTTATAAAAATTAGTCATTTTACTAGATATTACTATATACATTGTGTGTACAAAATTTAGTTTATAAATGAAGTGTAGTTTATTAATGAATCTGGATATAAGAAAACCGAGTTTCTGGGTTTGCAAAGTATGAAATAGTTCAGCTATTGGCCGCGCGTATTTTCCTGGGCGCTATGGTAGAATAAATTTACGGAAATGTACCTGGGAGGTTGGTGGTGCAAGGGGATTCAGAATTTGTTTGGTGGTACGTCGTATTACGTCTACGCATGCGTATGGTACAATTACGACTTACGAGCGATCTTTGGTTTATGTGTTTAGATATTGGTGAAGAGATGATGGCTGAAGTTTGAGCTGTTCCGAAAATTTTCGGAGCCGCATGCGAACTTTGATTTTATTACGAATATTATTAAATATAATAAGGGTATAATATAAAATATAAAAATACATATAAAAACAACATTATTTCAATTTTAAATTTTTAATTGTATAAATACTAAGAATAAATAAAATAATAATCACATAGGACGTAGGTTATGATAAATAATTAAAATCTATTTTATTTGTGGCATGTACAATTAATTGGAGCACACGTGTTAGGAACTCACTCATTACTAATATGTCTGTAGCGCATTCCGCATTTTATTCTACTGTCACATATTTGAGGAAATATACAATTTTTGAAAAAATTTGTTAATTTTGGGATCACAACATTTTTCCATAATTCGTCATCCCTTTTTATTTTCTCCACAAACAAATAATCATTTTTATCGTTAATGTATACAACAAAATATTTTTTTACAAAAAAATACTATCTGTGTCCGTTGCAAATATTTGCACCAACAATATTATGGGGTAATGTTATTAAATTATAAATTTTCTGTATATTCAAAGTTTGGTAATCTTCTACACTATATTTTAATCACCGCTTCTCTGTTGGACATATGGGGAGAAATCTGGTTTATATTTTGACACAATACTCGGTTAATAATAAATATATCATTTAGGTTTAGGGCCAGTTTGTTAATACAAGATTAAAAGCAGGGCAAGAAACTGAAAAGAACAACGGTTATAGGTTAACCGAAAAAGAACGTAATTTTTAATCTATTTTTATTTAAAACCGGTTTACATTATATTTATCCGGTTCGCTTACTAAAACGGTTAGATTATCCAATTAACGGTTCTCAAGTGTTATTTGCTATTTTCTTACATGAAATGAAGTATTGGAACCACAGTATCCATTTAATTGACCAGTTTAAGTTTTTTGTACTGGTGCAAAATTTAAAAGACGAGAACATTTAGTACAAATTATCCGCATATTTAATGTCTTTCAATGTTTAACTTTTATACTTCCATTTTATTATTACAACTGTGTACAATGTTGTAATCATGTGACTAATTACGAATGTATTTCATTTTATAATCTACACTACAGGGTGTTAATGAATACGTGTTACATATTTGTTGGGTTATGTTGGGGTTGCAAAATAGACTAACTTTTCCTAATAAACTCATATCCGGAAATATAACGTTTTCGAGCTACAGGCTCTTAAAAGAGTAATTATCTACCTTAATTTTAGTTGGCTTTGCCCTGTCGCCGCCTGTCACTTCATTTATTATTTTGAATATTTTTACTTTTAGCATTGAATTGCAGAAGCATTATAAATGAGCATACTGTTCGCGATAACGATAACATGGTATTAATTTACGATCGAATATACGGCGGCACAAGAAATTCAAACAAATCCTGGCGTTTTTGAACGATTGTAGTAAAATATGCTCCGAAGGTAAGGTGCAATGCTTGCTTGAAGTTGGTGGTTAACATTTTGAGTAATTATTATAATATGTATTACAAAACTGATTAAATTATTTAAAAAATTAAAATAAACAACAGAAGTGATGGGTCATAGCACAACCGACTAAAATTAAGGTAGATAATTTCTTTTAAAAGCTTGTAGCTCGAAAACGATGCGTCTCCGAATGAGTTTATTATTAAAAGTTGGTGTATTTTGCATCCACTACATACTCTATAAATATGTAACACGTATTAATTAACACCCTGTATATAATTTATTGTCACCAACAATTACAGCAAATATTATTATTGTTGTAAGTTATAATCAGTTAAAATATTGTAGTAATGAGTTTTTTTTGTACAGAATAATTTTATTCATTATTTTAATCTAATTTATGAAGGAATGTGTTTTTATTTTTCATATTAACATCTATAATCGTATATAAAATAAACTTTAGGTTAAAAAGCATCATATTATAATGTATGTAATTAATACAAAATATTTAATTAATTTTGCTCAGTATTAATAAATTATTTACCATATTTGAATTATTGAATTAACTATTTTATTTATTAATTTTACGCAAGTAATCCGTTTATAAGATGACTCAAATGTACCACAGAACCCGGGTTCAGAACCACAGCCCACAGCGCCTCTATGTTTGAGAAGCTTGCCATTTAATGTACTGCCATCTAGGGGTCATTTAGAATCTAAATTTCACCTTAGTTTGTTAAATGCTCACTACCACCTTGCGGTGTTACTTTCAAAACCCATTCTTAAACTCGTCATACATAAGTACTACTATTACGTACTAATGCACATTTGCACCGGTGCAGGCTTAAACAAAAAATGCAAATCGAAATTGTGACAGGAATATTCAATTTCTCATCTGACATTTCGTTCCGATGCGATATTGTCAATTTAGAAACACTTCAAATTTAAGCGTCAATGGCGGAATCGGGGTTTAGAGTAACAAGCGTCAACATAAGAACAAGTTGCACATGACATATAACATAATCGTTTGTTCCTTGTATTGTATAGAACAACAGAATACAGAACTTGAAATGGGATGGGTGTCAACGGATACTTATATTTTAAATATTGGTGTAGTTATATTACTAGGAATATTTAGAGAATTTCAGAGACTCACAGGTCGGTTCTGATACACTCGTAGTTTAATAATTTCTCATTATGTGTATTTTCCAGGTTTATTTAAAATGGGGTACTTGCGTGGTACTGAAAATTCGATATCTATCAATATATACCTAAAGTTATGTTAAAAACGTACGTAAAAACATAAATTTTATTTTAAAAAATTATATGCTTTTTAGACCTAAATTAAGAAAGAACATTTTCTGTGACGTCATTATTTTAGACGGGGGAAAGGGAAGCATATTTAACCCCGACGCAGGCGCGCTGGCGGAAAGGTGCTACCAATATCAATCACAAGGATGTTGGGAGTTCATAGAGTCGATTTCGTACGCTGTGCATTTCACTATGAGTAGCTGTTGCCGAATGTGTATTAGGTGTAATTGTTTCGTCTCCTAAACGATCGACCATAGTTCAAATATAGTTGATATCAAATTTGCTATCAATTTTATTACTTTAAAACAAAAGAAAAATATTTACCTATTTCAATTTTGTTATTTAATTGGGTTAGGGTAATAAAATTGTTTTCATAGCTTGCTATGTTTTATTTTGTACGGAATTTTATTAATACATAATTTAAAAATAAATGCTCGACATTTTGAAATGGTTAAAGTAAAATTATGATATTGTCGTACCATTGTGAAGCTAATTTTATATACATTCGGAAAAAATATAAAAAATACAGATTCCCTATTAGATTTAAATTTGTACTTATTTCCACTAAAACCGGAAGTGATACAAAATTCCTACTATGATCATCTTATGAGCCCCTATGTTTCGTTTGAGATTGTTTACTAACATTTTCTTCCAACTCAAAAAAAAAAATTATTGGTGTCGGACTTATGCCAAACACCCTGTACAAACAAAGTATAATAAATTTATAATAACAGTATAAAGAACTTAGGACATTGGTGATGTAACTGAAGTACCTTAAGTTAAAAATTATCAGAATACATAGTGACAAACATTTATTGGCTTGCCCGCTGTAGGATTAAGAATGTAAGCTGTAAGAGCGCGAGTTTTAATTTGCATTTGACATTAGTTCATTTTTCTTTCTCTGTCTCTTGTTTATTATTTGCAATTTGCGTGGTTTCTGCTGCTTTAAGTCTGTATTTTTATATATTGACAAACTAAAATACTAACCTCCAAACTATTGTTCAAACATCATACAGGTACGGGTGATCTGTCATATTTAAATTACCCGCACATGCCATTGCTATGGGGCGTACCTATGCCATTCATTAGTTTGGCGTAATTCTACGTCATACATGGCGGTAATTTAAATAAACAAATTTCATTAATTTTTTCTGACCAATTAAATTTTTTTTGTCAAAGACAAAATATGGGTAGCAAGTTTTTCTCGTCTCTTCAAAAATATTAAATAAAAAAATGGCACACAAGTAGCTCATCATGTACTTTGACCCACTGCATTAAAAATACGATTAATTTCAGTTTCTGAAATGACAATGTATTATTACTATCACAGGAAATCAAAATAAATGTTAAAAACATAATTTTTCATAAAACAATATTATTTGTAATACTCGTACTTTGTGTAACTCTGTTTGTAATACTTGTCTTTTAATATAATAATTTATAATAGCATTTTACTATGGGCCAGTTTATATTTATATATTTTTTTATCTTACTTTGATTAACATCATTATCACGGTATCATAAATTGAGTTTGCGAGGTAGTATAAACAGTTATTACGCATTTGATCCATCTGCCATGTGGAATTATTGTTTAGAATAAAGGAGTGCGGAAACATACAATCCGAATAAGGTAAGTCCTGCAGCGATTCCTCATCTTCCACACATCATAGCGGAGTTACCCTATATGGACATGGAGAACGCAACGTGTAATTTCCTCGCTAGCTTAACTGTGTGGTAAACATTGATAACTCGTCTTCCGATTGCAATCTTGCGACACGAACTTTCAGGTAAATTTTACACACTGAACAGATTTTTTTGTAATACCTAATAAAATTAAGTTGTACGAATATATATGAAAGCGCATAAAAATTGAAAGACTGTTGTATTTCATTTAAATTTCAAAAATTCTCAAAAATTATACAATTTTCTTTTAATTTTTAATTTTATTTATTATGGTCTGTTCTTTTTGTTATAAAATGCAATACAATTGTATAATATACCAGGATACCTATTCTACAATTTAGAAATACCTGGTATCAATTCTAGTACATATTCTAATATTGGAATATCCCTGTTTTCGGTATTCTTCCCTTAGGCTTGGAACCATCTATCGTACATTGTCGAACATCACAGATTCTGAGATAAATAACGACACTCGTTTTCGATTACAGTGGAGGAGATATCAAGATCGATCTGCCAATTGTTTTTTGTAGTGATTGAATTTGAATCATTTTTTTTGCAATGGAAATTGAAATTGCTGTTATTTATGTACTATTCTAAAGTGCATTTGCTTATTCTTATATATTATTAATATAGGTAAGTAAATAATACATACGTAAGAGTTTTTATTCACAATAGTTATTTATGCAACAAGTGTGTAAGTCGCACTTTTTTGGTCAAGTGCGATATATTATGCATGCATTGTAGCACGAGGCAAAAAATATTATTTTACACACGTGTTGCATACAACATTTTTCCTACAACCGAAATGTTACTGATGTTTCTCATAACACTGAGTGTACAGGCATCAAGCATCTTCAAATACTGTTAGTGCTCTTTCTCATAATACTGTACAAAATGTATCTTAAACACGTGCTCTTTCTCATAATACTGTACCAAATGTATCTTAAACACGTGGAAGAATCTCAGACAAAAGTGAACTAGTCTTCTATAATTGTAAAAATTCTTCATTTAATATTATTAAAACTTAGGTTAGGTTAGAATACATGTTAGAAAAATGTTACATTTGTTTCATTTTCAGTGTATATTAAAAATTTCTCAATAAATTTTATTACATTCATTAATATTTAGTACCTAATTATCTACTTGAGAGGCAAATTCCCCGAATTTTATGTTTTAATTTAATGTTGCCTAGCAACGCCTACTTACTTTTCATAAGTGTGCATTACACGATGAAGTTTTTCTTTGAAAAGTTTTCTTTCTCGCACAATTATGTGACTGCAACAGTGACAGATGCATAGACTTTTAAAGAAAAATTTTTCACGCAAAACTGGAACATGCATCCATTTTCCTCTGTACAATTGCGATCTTATTTTTCTGTGTCCAGGTTAGGTATCATGTTTGGCAACCGTATGACAAACATGGAATTATGCAAGAATCGAATACTTTTTTCTTTATCGATATGTGTAAATCGCTTTTCATTACAAATTTCAAAGACCAGAATTTATTCCAAGCCATTGTAATAAGTCGCTGTAGGTCTTTTGTCATTACGGTTTTTAAAGGAGATTGTTTGACCTACGTATATGTAATCCAAGGTGTATTCAATTTCTTGGGCTCCTGTTATTATTGGTATTTTTGGTCCGTTTGTTAAGATCTTTGTTTTGACTGTATTTATTTGTAGGCCAGCTTTTTCACTTTCGCTTACTAAGTCTGTTAGCATGCTTTTTAATTAATCTGCGGTGCTTGCAAAGACAACAATATCGTCGGCAAATTTCAAATTGTTTAGTTTTGTGCCACTTACATTTACGCCTCTATTTTCCCACTGTAGTTGTTTGAATATATATTCTTATACACAAGTGAATAGATATGGGGAGGCTGGGTCGCCCTGTCTCACGCTCAAGTTCGGTCCAGGTTTGTCCAAACGGATATTTGCAGTACTATTTTTATAGATGTTTTCTATAATTCTTATGTATTTATTGTGTATGCCAGTGTTTTGTAAAGATTTTATGACATATTTATGCTTGAGTCGAAGGCTTTGCTGTAGTCGATAAAGAGAATATAAATTGTTAGATTATATTCTTTTGCTTTTTCGATGATCATGTTTACTGCTTGTAAGTGATCTATGGTAGAGAAAGATCATCTAAATCCGGCCTGTTCTGCAGTCTGGTCCTGGTGTATAGCGAAAGTAATTCTTCTAAGTATGATGGTTATAAATATCTTATAAAGGCATGAGATAAGACTTACTGGCCTGTAGTTGCTTATGTCGTCGCGGTTTCCTTTTTTGTGTAGTAAAATGATAGTCGATGATTTCCATTGCTCTGATATATGTTCGTACATTAATATTTAGTTGTATAGGATTTTAAGTGGTTGTATTATATCGTCGGATATTAGTTTAATTGCCTCGTATGTAATACCATCAATACCTGGAGATTTATTGTTTTTGGATGCCCGTATGGCTTCTGTTATTTCTATGTCCATGATTTCGTGGGCGTATTCTTCAGTTTCATGTTGATCGTAAACACTGTGATCAAGTGTTTCTGTTGAACTGTATAAATTTCTGTAGAAGTCTGTTGCCATTATAATAATTTCATTTCTATTAAAAAGTTTGGTATCGCTTTGTGATAAATATGTGATCCAGTTACCTTTATGTTCTGAGATTTCTTTTCTTAGTTTCTTCGAAGATCCTATTGTTTCGATTATGGTTTTTGCTTGTTTTAGATTTGCGTCATATATGTCCCTTCTTATTTGTTTTTTCACCGGTTTTCTTATTTCTGCGAATTCAATGCGTTGTTGTATATTTTTATTTTTTATCTTTTTTAATATTTCTCGTCTTCTTATGAGACTTATTGTTTCATTAGAGTTTTCTATTTTTTATTTTGTTTATTTGTGTGTTAATTGGTGTGTTAATAGTTTTCTCGATTTTATTGCATAATTCTTGTATTTCTGTACTTTCATTAATTTCCGTTTTCATCTCTCTCAATCTTATTGTAAATTCATCTTTGTATTTTTCTTTTGTCGCATCATTTAGTGTATTTATCTTTGGTAGTTAGTTAATTTTCTGATATGTCGCAAGTTTAGCATTGATTTCAATTGTTGCTCTTAATAGGTTATGATAGCTGTTGAATTCGAAGGCTTGTAAGACCTCAAAGCTTCTTATAATTTTCATATTTTTTATAAGCATATAATCTATTTCTGATTTGTTACCCGATGGTGAGAGCCAAGTCCATTTTCTATTTATTTTCATATTTAAAAATGTATTTATTATTTTTAATTCATGTTTTAACGCAAAGTTTACTAATATTGTTCCTCTGCCATCTCGGGTGCCATAGTTTGAGGGACCTATAACTCGTTCTTCCCCGGGTTGTTGTTCTAATCTTGCGTTGAAGTATCCGGTTAATAATTGTGCATGTGATGTTATTTTGTTATTAACTAGTATGGACGATAATGTATCATAAAATGTGGTTATCTCTTCTTCGGATCAGTTTGAAGTTGGTGCATGCACTTGAATCAGTGTTAGTTGGTAATTTTTATGTATGTTTAATTTTAGCGTGGCGATTCTACTGATGGGTACAAATTCGTCGATTTTATTAATTATATTAATATCTACATAGAATCCCACCCCGTAGTTTCCATTATCTGAATGTGTATGACATAGCCTGTTTGACTTTGTAACCATTATATTTTCGTGGCTTCTTCTTATTTCAGACAAACCTAATACGTCATAGTGTATGTTTCCCAGTGCATGCTCTAGTACGCATAAACGGTCTTCAAATAAAAGCGTTCTAGTATTTAGGGAGCATATTCTTAATAAATCATATTTTTTTATTATTTTTCTGGAGGGTTTGGTTTTTTTCCCGCGGCGACCACCCGAATTGGGAGAATTGATGTTGAATATGTAACTGAGTTTGGCATATTTACGTTTTGAGGGGAGTATATATATATATATATATATATATATATATATATATATATATATATATATAGTCTCATTTCAAAAAATATAACTTCAATATTTTTCCCCGTGTCCCGCATCCGAAAAACAGCCTGTATCTGTATATATATATATATATATATATATATATATATATATTATATATATATATATATATATATATATATATATATATATATATATATATACATATATATATATATATATATATATGTCAGTAATTATTTTGCGTAAGATTATTTTTATTAAATTTATTATGTTTTGTCTCTAATTAGCTATTTAAGTACGTAACCGACGCTGTTGGATAAGAGCTACATTTAATGATACTGGTATTCAAGTATTTTATTTCATCTTAGATTTCTAGATTTCAGTGTGAGAACATCGATAATGTAGTGATTCAGGTGAGAGAATTAATCTAGCGTGTGTATGATTGTGGGTGTGCTTGTGAGCAGTACGGTGTACTGTAGTGGCCGCATCGTGTGAACCCGAGAGTCGCCAACGGTAGCAGCAGGGAAGGCTGTAGTGACCCGCATCTGTGGTCGCCAACGGTAGCAGCAGTTAGGGCTGTAGTGATCTGATCCAGTTGGTTAAGAGGATTGTCTCCGGATCACCATCGAAACGGCAGTGGTTCCGTAGTGCCGCTCGTGTGAACCCGAGGGTCGCCAACGTAGCAGCAGGGAAGGCTGTAGTGACCCGCATCTGTGGTCGCCAACGGCAGCAGCAGTTAGGGCTGTAGTGATCTGATCCAGTTAATTAAGAGGAATGTCTCCGGATCACCAACGAAGCGGCAGTGGTTCCGTAGTGGCCGCCCTTGTGAACCCGAGGGTCGCCAGCGTAGCAGCAGTTAGGGCTGTAGTGATCTGATCCAGTTGGTTAAGAGAATTGTCTCCGGATCACCACCGAAGCGGCAGAGGTTCCGTAGTAACTAGCGGTACTGCCCGTAGTTACCAACATGTGTGTACGGTGTGTGAATGCCTGAACCTTTTGTAAATGATTGCTTCCTCACTGAGTATTTCTCATGTGTTAATTCTTTTGCAGAAATAATCACGGCGTGGAGGAGGATTCCGCGTGACCGTGTTCGGCCAGGCGACGGTCATCTAGATTTGTTATTGTGTTTTAGTATTCTTATTTTCAGCGCTAACAAGGAATAAATCATTTTTGGCAGACATGGAAGGCTATGTTGTGAAGGCATTTCCGTCACAGGAAAATTATTTTCAGTTGCTTCAAGGATTGATTGCTCGCAACAAGAAACCGGATGAAGCCAAGTTGCAATACTATTATGAGAAGCTGGCACCACTCAACACTTGCTCTTACCAGAGAATGCGAAATGCAGCAGTCTCTTTTATTATTTTTGAAGACGATCGAGGATAAATTAGCGACACGAAACCTTTCTACTCCCATTAAACGCGATTTACATCGTACTTTTTAGAAGAACAAGTGGCCTTACTATACTACGCAGCAGCACAACGATGAAATGGCAAACATTAGTTGTTTTATTTTTGGAAATTGGGACATACATGCTCTCATTGTGACAACAAACGGCAACGAGTATCGAATTTTGCAGGACAAAATGGAGGCGAATTCAGTGGAAGTAGGAACCAGCGACCACAACAACGTCAACACCAGCATGTTCAACGTTATCAAGAGCCACAACCACAACTGCCAGAAAGGAACATCTTAACAACTTCTGCGGAGGTAAGCGGTAATTGTAAATTCTTTCTGGATGTTAAAGTTAATAGAACGGGAGTCTAAGCGTACGTCGATATGGGGTCAACTTGCATAACCATGAAGGAAACGAGCACGTATTCCTGCGAACAATTGTAGTAGCAGACAAGGATATGGAATGTGTTCTACCAGTCTTGAACTAATCACATGCGGAATAAACAATTCAGAAGGATATCATTATAACAAGAGGATGGAAGTGTCAAGCTGAAAATACAGAAGCACAGAAAATGATGGAATTTACTTTACGAAGGATGAACTACACGTGGTAACGGATATAAGTGTGGATCAACGCGAACAACTAATACGTCTGCTGAAGGAATATAGAGATTGTTTTGCAAAAACTGTGAAGGATATTCGATGCACGAATGCGACTGAAGTGAATATTTTACTGACTGATGATACACCCATTACTTACAGGCCGTACAGATTGTCAAATCCAGAGAGAAAACACGTTCAGGGAATAGGACAAGAGCTTCTTGATGGCGACATTATACGCGAATCCACTTCACCCTTTTCAGCACCGATTCTTCTAGTGAAGAAAAAGAACGGAGAAGCGCGAATGTGTATAGACTACAGGCATTTCAACAAAGTAACAGTAAACGACCGATACCCCTTTCTAAGAATTGTTGACCAACTAGATCAATTGCAAGGAGCGAAATACTTCACAACTTCAGATATGACGCCAGGTTATTTACCAAAAACCTATCGCGGAGAGCTCGAAGTACAAAACTGCATTTGTAACACCGGACAGACATTACGAGTCTAATCGTCTCCCTTTTGGATTATCTGATGGCCCATCAGTTTTTCAGAGGCTGGGCAACAAAGTTCTAGGATCATGTCGTAACACCATCGCCATGGCTTACTTAGATGACATCATCTGCCCATCATCATTTATAGAGGGAATTCAGCGACTGACGACACTATTTGATATTTTTTTGGGGTAAACAACTTTACACTGAATTTGAAGAAATGTTTGTTTTTCAGAGCAGCATCAATTATTAAGGATTTCAGATTGATCAAGATAAAGTTCGCCCTGGAAAAGAGAAAATAAAAACCATCACCGGATTTCAGGCACCGAGGAATATGCATCAAGTAAGACAGTTTGTAGGACTCACAAGTTATTTTCGACACTTCATTAAACATTACGCTAAGATTGTACGACCGATTACTAATCTAATGAGAAAGGATACACTGTGGAGTTGGGAAGCAAAAGAACAGAAAGCATTTGAAGACCTAAAGAACAAACTTACGGAACGACCACTCTTCAATTCGAAAGCCGAAACAGAGGTGCACATGAACGCCAGCAAGTTAGAATTAGGAGGAATCCTGCTGTAGAAATTGGACACAGGTAAATTCCACCCAGTTGCTTATTTCAGTCGCCAAACTTCACCAACGGAAATGAAGTTTCATTCGTATGAGCTGGAGACTTTAGCAGTAGTCGAAACATTAAAGAAATTTAGAGTATATCTGCTGGGAATACATTTATTTTAAATTAGTAACAGACTGCAATGCACTACGAACTGCTAGCACTAAACAGGATGTGGTACCAAGGACTGGAAGATGGTGTCTGGAACTGCAGGAATATTCAATCGATATAGAATATCGCCCAGGAGTACAAATGGGTCACGTCGATGCGCTAAGTCGAAACCCCGTGTCAGGAAAAGGACTTTCTGCAGAATTAGAATTTTTTTCATATAACAAGCTGACTAGATACTCGCCGGACAAATGACAAATTGAAAATTATCAAGAACATTTTAAGTAAGCCACCGGAAACTAACTACGAAAGGAAAATTTATAAAAAATACTGTTTACAAGACGAACGGGTTTACCAAATTACCGCATCCGGAATCTAGTGGTTTGTATCTAGGGGACAGCGGCTGCAGATAGTACGTTCCTGTCTTGATTAGAATTTACTGGTTTCCTGGAATGAGAAAATTCGCGAAGTACACTGACTTGTGTATCAGATGTTTTTACCATAAACAACAGACAAGAAAGAAGGCAGTACTATTGAATCCAATTAAGAAACTACCGATTTCATTTCACACCATCCATATGAAGAACCAATAAAGAAAGTTCTACCGAACGATAGATTTTCAGTACAAGATTTGCCCGGTACAAATCGAAGTAGAAGAGGAGAAAATAGTAACGTAGTGGCGATTGACAGGATGAAACCATATTTAAGTACACGTGAACTGTCGGAAGACAACAGCGCTTCGGATGTTGATGCTGCTGGAATTTGGGATTGATTCCTCGACGACGAACTTTTCAGGATGGCCAAACTGTCACAGTACTTATTTTGCGTAAGATTATTTTTATTAAATTTATTATGTTTTGTCTCTAATTAGCTATTTATGTACGTAACCGTACGGTGTACTGTAGTGCCGCATCGTGTGAACCCGAGGGTCGCCAACGGTAGCAGCAGGGAAGGCTGTAGTGACCCGCATCTGTGGTCGCCAACGGCAGCAGCAGTTAGGGCTGTAGTGATCTGATCCAGTTGGTTAAAAGGAATGTCTCCGGATCACCACCGAAGCGGCAGTGGTTCCGTAGTAACTAGGGGTACTGCCCATAGTTGCCAACATGTGTGTACGGTGTGTGAATGCCTGAACCTTTTGTAAATGATTGCCTCCTCACTGAGTATTTCTCATGTGTTAATTCTTTTGCAGAAATAATCACGGCGTGGAGGAGGATTCCGCGTGACCGGGTTCGGCCAGGCGACGGTCATCTAGATTTGTTATTGTGTTCTAGTATTCTTATTTTCAGCGCTAACATTTAATTGTCATTTATAACATATATATATATATATATATATATATATATATATATATATATATATATATATATATATATATATATATATATATACAGTGATCAACAACAACTGATTCAGTTGGCTATACAATTCTAGGGATATTTTCATTCCACAGTTTACACAACACCTAGTGCACCTGACAGCTACTAGAATTTCGAATGATTGAAATACTTTAGATTATTGCTCTAGGGTTAATGTAAGAAATAAAAGATGTGGCTAACGGACACAACGTTCATTGTAAAAAAATGTAAATGTAGTTAAATTTAAAATTTTCAAATGTCAGTGTCAGCAGTATCAACGGCAGGAAATAAATTTATGTATCATTCTTACCAGTTCCAAGTAAATTTTTGTATTGCCAACTGAATATATATATATATAGTATCTAGGAGTTTTCCGACATGCCCGTTTCAACTAAAATATTTTCAAAACAGTAACACTTCCAGTTTAACCGGAAGTAATGGAATGCTATATTTTTTATTTTATCATTGAATTCAGCAGAATAATTTACATATGAAACTATAAAAAAATTGTGCTTATGATTAGCCACTTCCGTTTGATTTTTTAACTAATGGCCACATTTTTATCACTCTATATCTCGAGAAGGAAAACGAATTTCTATAATCTGTGAAAACACTTTTATAAAGAAAGCTATTGTTTATAATAATATAAATTAATAATTGACAATTTTTGAAAATTGTAATTTCTACGCGAAGGTAAAGTTGAAGTTCACAAAATTCAATAAACTAAATTTTTTAAATGGAACACCCCATTTTCTATTATCTAATCGAATTCTTTGTTGATAAATAGGGGTAGTTTGTATAGCATGTCCTATGTTGAAAGTTGATAGATTTTTAGGAAAATATTTAAATTTCATTTATTTACATTAGTTATTAAATTTAATTTAAGTGGGTCATAGTTGAAAAAGAAGAAATTTATGTTTAAAACATATTTATTATTATAATTTTTTTTTTTGATGAATTATTATGAATGACTATCATATTAAATGTAAAATACGAAATAAACAGAAATGTAAAATATAACATAAAGCTAAAACAAAATGTTCATAGCCAACTAAACTAGACTTATAAACAAATACTAACACATGCAATTTAAATATTTTCCATTTTACTAAAATCTATCAATTTTCAACATAGGACATGCTACACAAACTACCCTTATTTCTTAACGAAGAATTCATTTACATAATAAAAAATCTGATGTGGCCAGCACATTACCTTCCGTCAGTTCTATGTATTTTGTGCAAATTTCATACGGAAAGTTCCTTGCTAAATTAAATATTCTATTTCTTCTACATTACCTTCCGGCAGTTGCATGTATTTTATGCAAATTTCATACAGAGAATTATTATTTTGTGACGTTTTCTATACTCACTGTAATGTATCTGCAGAAATAAAAGATTTATTATTATTATTATTATTATTATTATTTCTTGTACATACCTTAAAGCAGTTGTATGTATTTTATACAGAAAGCAAAAGATCCTATATTTTCAGTAATATTATAAGACAAACACACTATGTCAATTTCACTTGACACTGACATATTTCAATCAGAATTTTCTTAATATAGTAGCTGTTTCCATAGCTATGGCTACTTTATGAAATTTAATTTCTTTATAATTTTTTAACTCTATATCCATTTAATATTAAGTATAAAATGCAGTCAAATCGCATAGAGAATAAAATATTATTTAATATTTATAATAACATCAAATGTGAAAAAATTATATTTAACATAGTTTTTTCAAGAAAAACTTAAAATCTTCAAATTATGGTACTTCCGGTTGACCAATTGTAACCAAAATCTAATCAGCTCTTCATATGGATGTAACGAAGAAGTATACGAAAAAATTATAATTTTTGTAACTGTAGTATTAGAGTTATCGCAGACGAAAATTTTGTTACACACACACACACACACACACACACACACACACACACATCCACACATCCACACATACACACACACACATACAGACATCATTGTAAAAATAGTAAATTCGTATTCTAGGGACCCTAAAACGTGCTTATTGATTAAAAACTCATCATCGAATTTTTTGACCAAAGACAATACCTTCCTTACCTGAAGGTGACGGAAGGTAAAAATCGGATGTGACCAGTACTTTACCTTCCGTCAGTTCCATATATTTTGTACAAATTTTGTACAGATAATTTTTTTGCTCAAGATTTCATATTTCAATTATATTACCATCTGTCAGTTCTATGTACACGTATTTTGTACAAATTCCATACAGAAAGGTTTCATGTACCTAAGAGGTTCTATATATCCAGTGAAATTATAACACAAATATGTGAATTGCACTGGACACTGACATCAGCATTTTCTTAATATAGTAGCGGTTTCCATGATTATAGCATAGCTAGCTGCTTTATGAAATTTAAATTCTTTAAATTTTGTAACTCTATATCCATTGAATATGAAGTATAAAATGTAATCAAATCGTATATAGAATAAAATATTCTTTAACATTAACAGCAAAAATGTAAACATGAAATTTAACAGTGTTTTTTCAAGAAAAAATGCTAATATCTTAGAATTAGGGTACTTCTGCTTGAGCAATTATAACCAAAATCTAATCATCTCTTCACATGGATGTATAGAAAAGGAATATGAAAGAATTATAATTTTTTGAATTGTAATATTTGAGTGATCGGATTCGAAAAAATCGTCACACACACACACACACACACACACACACACATACACACACACACATACATACATACATACATACATACATACATACATACATACATACATACATACATACATACATACATACATACATACATACATACCTTACCATACAGACATCATCGTAAAAATAGTAAGATCTTATTCCAGGGACTCTAAAACGTGCTTATTCATCAAAAAGTTACATAAAGATAACGGAAGGTAAAAAATGGGGTGTTACATTTAAAAAATTGAGTTTTTTTTTAATATTGTTAACTTCAACTTTACGTTCACGTAGAAATTACAATTTTTAAAAATTGTCGATTATTAATTTATATTATAGTAAACAAAAGCTTTCTTTATAAAACTCTTTTTACATATTATAGAAATTCGTTTTCATTCTCGAGATAGAGTAAGAAAAACGTGGCCGTTATTAGTGAAAAAATCAAAAAAGTTTAATTACGCCGGAAGTGGTTGATCATGCGTAAAACATTTTTGCTGTTTCGTATGTAGAATTTTCTGCTGAAATTAATGGTAAAATAAGAAATATAGCATTCCATTTAAAATAAGAAAGATAGGGTCTAATTCCGGAATTCAGGTTAAACCGGGAATGCGACTGTTTTGAAAATATTTGTATATATATATATATATATATATATATATATATATATATATATATATATATATATATACAGGATGTAACAGCTAAACGTGCTATCTCAAATAAATTATATAATAATAAAGATATAAAAAAAATACTATAAGACAAACTTAAAAGAAACCAAAGGGGACATCCGATTAGAGAAAACAATATTTTTAAACAAGTGGTTCACAGGTTAAAATACAAAGTTACATTTTCTTAAATGTATTTCTTTTTATTTCAACCATGTGATTATTTTATATCCTTACATGACAAAAATATTGAGCAAAATTCAATTGAAATTTAAATAAATTTGATTTTTATAGTTATTTTTCAGTAGGTTATCTATGAAAAAAAATTTAACTTAAATTAAAATAAAACAAATATTTATTAATAATTGATAAAGTTATAAACAGTGTTATGTTTCATTTCTATTCTAAATAATTCAAACCGACATATATCAGATTTTCTTTTATTGAAAATTGAGATTTATTCACAGGAAGTAAAGTTATAAATTATTATTAACCAGTATTATTTTAATGCAAATTATATTTTATAATTTGGAATTCTGTCTGACTGGTCCTCGCTATTGTGATGCGGCCATCAACTTCAGTGTCAAGCTAATATCATTAGAGTTTTGAAAAACTATACCCTTGAAGTATATTCGATCATATAATTTAGAAAGTCACACAAAGTTTGTGCATTGTCTAATGCCTTATCGCGTCCCCATTCTCACCCTATTATTTATTTGATCTCTGTCATTAAGTCTCGTCCTGCGATCAGTAGGCGTTGTCGATGGTATCTGTCGCGGAAATGCACGCAAATACGCACGCACGCACTGGTAGCAGCAGTGCTTGTAACAAACGGTAAGGACATACCGAACACTGTCATTACTGTAACTCACTACATGTGTTCTTGCCAAGTATCGATGTTTGTCTTCCACTTTAAATGAATACTCATGTTGGAATTTTTCCCAGGAAAAAGTTTTTAATTGATCTTACAATAAAAGCAGTTCGACACGTCCAAAAATGGATATATAAATATGAGATTGTAGAGGATGGAGCAAACGTAGCTATCATGAAAAGTTGTATTCCAAATTTTTAGTACATTTTTTATTGTTTTCTCGAGGAAAAAACGATGAGCGGTTGAAAATTATACGTAAACTATGTCTAGTAGTGCCGTAGACGCTGCAGCATAATTTTTTCCCTGGAGCGCATGTATTTATTTAGCTTTTTGCTAATTTGTGTGTGTTTTTGAGCACGTGCCAATTTCTAGGTTAGAACTGTGGAAACTTTTTTCACAATATGCGAATACAGTAAATAAATTGCCAAGACCATGGCAGCTAATAACAAAAATACTACAGAAAGAACTAAGGCCAAGGTCCAACCCTTAACGACGTTATGAAAAGCCTGAGAAAGATAAATAGAAACAGCAAGAAATATAAGGATGATATCATGCAGGAAATCGGTAGAACTCAAGATACATTTAAAGCTGTCACCTTAGGGATGCAAGAAGACATTAATCAATTGAAAAAAACAACTGAAGAGCATAAGAAAATCATTCATGAACAAGATGTGCGAATTAAAGACTTGGAAGACAACAATAATAGGACACTGAATACACTAAAAGAAGAAATGGAAAAAGCGAAAACCATAGAAAATAATCGTGATGCTAAAATCAGGAAAAACAATAATATAAATGGCACAAATTTCAATCGTAATAATCTTTTGTAAAAGAGTTCTACAAAAACATATTAAATGTACAAGCTAATATTGTAATATGTGAAATATTAGCTACCAACAATGACTCACAATTAGTCAAATTTGTTCTCAACAACTAGAATGATAAAATTAAAATAAAGAAAGCGAAAGGGAAGCTAAAGGATAGTAGAATATTCATACAAAACTATTTAACTCCTATGGACAGGGAAATTCATAACCATATTAAAATAGAAGCAAAAAAGCTAGTCAAGAATGACAATAGAATCATACGAATATATGAATTTAGAAAAATACGCATTGATAATTTTGAAACCTTGTACCTTACTCTAATATGCCATTAGATTTTGGTGAAAATCAGATAACCGGATATGGCACTTTACTTGAAGCTCAAAATAGTTTTTCTCTGAAATATATTTTTAAATGTTATTTTTTCGAGGTTTACGTCATTATAAAAATTAAATTATATATTTAAAAATTACCTATAATTTAAATCATATTAACAGGTACAACTCCTTGGTTACACAGTTCATATCACAAATGTACGTAACTGACAGATAAAAGTCACTGTCAAAAAACTAATAATTTTAAATTGATAGTGTAACGTTTTAAAAACAAAATAGTAAATAGAACCATAGTTATATGGAATGGATCTTAATATAGTTTCGAGCATAACTAAATATGCAAGTATGTATATTTAAATTAATAAAAATTTAATAGTAGGAAATATTGTGTTAGCCACATCAAATTTTTACCTCTCGCCATACCGAAGGTAAGAGAGACAATGGTCGCATTCAGCCGCGCTTAGCAGCTAGCTCGCTAACCTAGCGAACTTTGTTGAAGGGAACGCTGAATGACCGCTAGGTTTCAGCCGCTAATTTAGCGAGCTAGAGAAAACAAATTCCACTAGATTACCTAGCGTACTGCTGAAACTGTCAAATATGGCGCCAGTACGTTCAAAATCAAATGAAATTATTAAATATGAATATGAAAATATATTATATTTCTTGTAAATTTCGTGTGTGTATGATATATATATATATATGTGTGTGTGTGTGTGTGTATGTGTAAATGTGTGTATGAGTGTATGCGTATATGTGTGTATGCGTATGTGTGTGCGCAGGTGGGGGTGAGTGTATCCTCCATTCTAACTCAAATACTATCATTCAGAAAATTATGAAACCTTGTATTTCTACCTTATTCTAATATGAAAAGAAGCCATTAGATTTTGATGTAAATCAGATAACCAGAAATGGTACTTTACTTGAAGCTCAAAATAGTTTTTCTTCGAAAAATACCTTCAAATGTTATTTTTTCGAGATTTGTGTTATGAAAGTTAAATATTAATAAATTTTCTACAGATCTGCATGAATACTTTTTCTATATATTTTGTGACATTCATTTTTCATAATTCGTATATTTGTATAGTTTTATAAATTTGAATATATTTTGAGTAAATAATTCGCCTGTTGCTTATGTTATTCAAATTCAGCAAGTAGAGTTTTGGTCAGCATAGTCTTCAAATTTCTGAATCAATCGTTCCTTGACTTGGTCGTCTAGCAACTTCGAGCAGGCATGACATTCTGTATTGAGATCTCTTTGTGTGAACAGTGGAATATATAGTGAGCAGATAATCCACCACCCTATCGTTAGAATAGTTAAATTTGGTTTAGTGGTGCGTGATACGAATTCTTCGGAGCATCTGACACTATAAAGCACTATTCAGAATAATTATTAGAAAAATTATTTCTGACGGAAATTTCCGGAGAGTGCATTCACACTTTATTGTTATTCACATATCGTAAGTTATTTTATTCCTTTTATAATATCGTTGTTTCAATGCCTATTTCGATTTTCAGCCTTTTTTGTGTGGTAAAACTATTAAGTTAAGCGCCTTGATCTACACGTGGCTGGCTTATGCGTATTATATATATATATATATATATATATATATATATATATATATATATATATATATATATATATTTGATTATTTTCGCCGTCGCCAGTATCCAACAAGCACCTTGAAATCATGAGCCATATTTGAGTGTGAAGTAAGTAGCTTTGGACCCGCCAGTATTGCTGTATTTTGGGAAGCTTCATTGCAATATTTTCATGAGAATAACCCTATGATTTTGCCGGACCTGACGTCATCATCCTACGTCATCGTAATCAGTGAGGACTTTCCAGAATATTCCTGCATGGTTGAACAGCGTACACTGGTTTATAAGTTTATGTTGTTGCTGATTTGACAATTCAACTTTATATTTTAAAGGTAAATTTGAATATTTTAACATATTTTTGATCATTTAATATTAACTTTAATTCGAGAATTCATTTTATAACTACGTTACTCAAACAATATATCTTATCGTTATCTCTATCCAATAATTTACATATTATAATTTCAATCAAATTCCGAAAAGTATATTTTGTAACAGTGGCTCAAACCAATTTTTCTTTAAGTAGTTTATTTTTTTTTATGAGCCAAATACCAGTGCACTGCTATTTGTTATTAGACAATTCATGTTATTATATTTATTTAGGGGTTGCTAAACTGCTTTAGCTTAATTAATTATTTGTTACGATTAATATTAATTCAACTACGTCAGATATTTAAGTATACATGTTGACACGACTACTTACAATTGTTATTATTATTATTATTTTATTCTACGCCGCAACTTTAAATGTAATTACTTATTCTTTTAATATAACTATACTTAATTTAAATAATTTTGAGTTTAAATCTTCGTACCATTTTGACATTTCCGCTTTAGGAAATTTAGCTCCTGTTTTACAATACAAAATACAGTGGCGCTTTATAAGTTGTGATTTGCCGCCCACTTGGTTTACCCACCTTCATCTCAGAGCATTCTCACTAAGCTAGCGGCTATTGTGAAACAGCAACGTCGGTTCTGGATAGCTTTCTGTATTTCCTATCGAGAATAGTTTAGCGGTATTAAGATAGGTTAAATCATATTGATCTTCTTTTGTATTTACAATTTATTTACCGCGAAGAAACGCATTACAATTTTATAAATAAATTTATAAAATTATCTATAATTTAAGTCTCGGAGCCTACGCTTTAAATAAGCACAACTCCTTGCTTACACAATTCATATCACAAATGTATGTAACTGACATAGTTTATGGAATAGATCTTAAGGGTCTCGACTCCGCGTGGCTCTGCTTGGAATCTGCTTTTCTGTATGAGAAGTGTAGCGCGGTGCGGAGATGTTTAGCCCGGCCCACTTACAGTTGAACATTTGTATTGAGTTGAGAGAAACAGAAGAAACGCGTTGGTCAATATAATACAAATAGTGGGGTGAATATTTAAGAATGAAAAGGAATAAACGGAGATAAATGGTTTGCTTATAATATTCGGAATTACTAGTAGGATGGGTGGACTTTAGTATAAGGATAGAAAAATATATATGGAAAATAATACAAAGAACAAAAAAATCTGATGTGGCCAGCACATTACCTTCCGTCAGTTCTATGTATTTTGTACAAATTTCATACGGAAAGTTCCTTGCTAAATTAAATATTCTATTTCTTGTACATTACCTTCCGGCAGTTGCATGTATATTATGCAAATTTCATACAGAAAATTATTATTTTGTGACGTTTTCTACATACTGTGTAATGTATATGCAGAAATAAAAGATTTACTATTATTATTTTTTGTACATTACCTTAAAGCAGTTGTATGTATTTTATACAAATTCCATACAGAAAGCAAAAGATCCTATATTTTTTGTAAAATTATAAGACAAACACACTATGTCAATTTCACTTGACACTGACATCTTTCAATCAGAATTTTCTTAATATAGTAGCTGTTTCCATAGCTATAGCTACTTTATGAAATTTAATTTCTTTATAATTTTTTAACTCTATATCCATTTAATATTAAGCATAAAATGCAATCAAATCGTATAGAGAATAAAATATTCTTTAATATTTATAATAACATCAAATGTGAAAAAATCTGATGTGGCCAGCACATTACCTTCCGTCAGTTCTATGTATTTTGTACAAATTTCATACGGAAAGTTCCTTGCTAAATTAAATATTCTACTTCTTGTACATTACCTTGCGGCAGTTGCATGTATTTTATGCAAATTTCATACAGAAAATTATTATTTGACGTTTTCTATATACAGTGTAATGTATCTGCAGAAATAAAAGATTTATTATTATTATTATTATTATTATTATTATTTCTTGTACAGTACCTTAAAGCAATTGTAGGTATTTTATACAAATTCCATACAGAAAGCAAAAGATCCTATATATCCATTAAAAGTATAAGACAAACACACTATTGTCAATTTCACTTGACACTGACATCTTTCAATCAGAATTTTCTTAATATAGTAGCTGTTTCCATAGCTATGGCTACTTTATGAAATTTAATTTCTTTATAATTTTTTAACTCTATATCCATTTAAAATTAAGTATAAAATGCAGTCAAATCGTATAGAGAATAAAATATTCTTTAATATTTATAATAACATCAAATGTGAAAAAAATATATTTAACATAGTTTTTTCAAGAAAAACTGTTCAAATCTTCAAATGAGGGTACTTCCGGTTGACCAATTGTAACCAAAATCTAATCAGCTCTTCATATGGATGTAACGAAGAAGTATACGAATAAATTATAATTTTTGTTACTGTAGTATTAGAGTTATCGCAGACGAAAATTTTGTTACACACACACACACATCCACACACACACACATCCACACACACACACACATCCACACACACACACACACACACACACACACACACACACACACACACACACACACACACACACACACACACACACACATACAGACATCATCGTAAAAATAGTAAATTCGTATTCTAGGGACCCTAAAACGTGCTTATTGATTAAAAACTCATCATCGAATTTTTTGACCAAAGACAATACCTTCCTTACCTAAAGGTGACGGAAGGTAAAAATTATATTTAACATAGTTTTTTCAAGAAAAACTGTTAAAACCTTCAAATGATGGTACTTCCGGTTGACCAATTGTAACCAAAATCTAATCAGCTCTTCATATAGATGTAACGAAGAAGTATACGAAAAATTATAATTTTTGTAACTGTAGTATTAGAGTTATCGCAGACGAAAATTTTGTTACACACACACACACACACACACACACACACACACACACACACACACACATCCACACACACACACACATACAGACATCATCGTAAAAATAGTAAATTCGTATTCTAGGGACCCTAAAACGTGCTTATTGATTAAAAACTCATCATCGAATTTTTTGACCAAAAACAATACCTTCCTTACCTAAAGGTGACGGAAGGTAAAAAAACTATCATTTTATTCAAATTAAATTAAAGAAATAAAATTAATTATTTCAAAAATCAATTACATATTATGTATTATATAAAAATATATTAATCATGTTCAGAAAAAAAATCCGTTGCAATGAAGATTTGTAAATACAGAAAAAAAAATTTAGAAGAGGAAAAATAAAAAATACATACATATATTACTCAAAAAATTAAAGGAATATCAATATCTTTTTATATATGTATATATATAAAGATAAAAACGAAAAAATAATATTCATACACATTGTAAAAAATCTGATGTGGCCAGCACATTACCTTCCGTCAGTTCTATGTATTTTGTACAAATTTCATACGGAAAGTTCCTTGCTAAATTAAATATTCTATTTCTTGTACATTACCTTCCCGCAGTTGCATGTATTTTATGCAAATTTCATACAGAAAATTATTATTTTGTGACGTTTTCTATATACAGTGTAATGTATCTGCAGAAATAAAAGATTTATTATTATTATTATTTCTTGTACATTACCTTAAAGCAGTTGTATGTATTTTATACAAATTCCATACAGAAAGCAAAAGATCCTATATTTCCAGTAAAAATTGTAAGACAAACACACTATGTCAATTTCACTTGACACTGACATCTTTCAATCAGAATTTTCTTAATATAGTAGCTGTTTTCATAGCTATGGCTACTTTATGAAATTTAATTTCTTTATAATTTTTTAACTCTATATCCATTTAATATTAAGTATAAAATGCAGTCAAATCGTACAGAGAATAAAATATACTTTAATATTTATAATAACATCAAATGTGAAAAAATTATATTTAACATAGTTTTTTCAAGAAAAACTGTTAAAATCTTCAAATGATGGTACTTCCGGTTGCCCAATTGTAACCAAAATCTAATCAGCTCTTCATATGGATGTAACGAAGAAGTACACGAAAAAATTATAATTTTTGTAACTGTAGTATTAGAGTTATCGCAGACGAAAATTTTGTTACACACACACACACACACACATCCACACACACACACATCCACACACACATCCACACACACACACACACACACACACACACACACACACACACACATACAGACATCATCGTAAAAATAGTAAATTCGTATTCTAGGGACCCTAAAACGTGCTTATTGATTAAAAACTCATCATCGAATTTTTTGACCAAAGACAATACCTTCCTTACCTAAAGGTGACGGAAGGTAAAAATACATGGAGAGAATATTTTTAAAGCTAAAATTATGAATCAATCTCGAAAAAAATCAAACATTTAAAAATAGAAAACGATGAAATTTAAATAGACAACTTTATCTACTTAGGCGACAAAGAGAAGTTAAAGAAATAGGCAAACGGACCAAAAAAAAAAAAAAATGCCAAACTTGCCTCAGTTTGTTTTTCCCGAAATGGAAGTCCTCTTGTATAACGGGGATCAATGGTCGCAGGAAGAACGCAATCCACATAAAACTTTATTAAATATTGTTCCATATTTTTTCCAAAAGTCTTCATCGTAATAAATTTTTTCAATTGAAATATCTTTTGGAGACCATATTACAAACATGCAATCTTTTCTACCGGTAATTCGTAACTGTCCCTGGACTTGGTAGTAATAAGAATGATTGGGTTGTAGATATGTTACCATTATGTAAAACGCAAAAATTATTTTTTTTCGAAATAACGCCGTCAGAAGGTGAACAATTTTATTATAGATAAATAACCTTACCAGTACAGAAAATATAAGTATTCTTAGCGGTATACTCGTAGTATAAGAAAACTTGTAAATTAAAAAAAAAGTTAATGCACTCTTCACGCCAGCAATGAGTGCCCGTGAGGTGACGCCTGGTATATGCCCGTACCGTACAAATATATCATATATTTATTTATATTTTTGTATCAATTTAATTTTAATTTCTCATTTAAAGATAATCTTTTTAAATTCAATGATAATTTCATGCATTACTTATGCACTTTACTTCAGTTTCGAAGTTTATTTATTCTATGATATGTTTTGAAGTACAAATATCAGCAATCACATAGATCAACCAACACAAATTAAATTTTCGAGTATGATTACCTATTTTAAATTTTAATCGATTAACCCCAATACAAAAACAAAAAATCTGATGTGGCCAGCACATTACCTTCCGTCAGTTCTATGTATTTTGTATAAATGTCATACAGAAAGTTCCTTGAAAAAGATTATATTTCTTGTACATTACCTTAAGGCAGTTGTATGTATTTTAAACTAATTCCAAACAGAAAGTTTCTAACAAAATATCCTATATTTCCAGTAAAATTATAACATAAACATACTGTCAACTGCACTTGACACTGACACCTTTCAATCAGAATTTTCTTAATGTAGCAGCTGTTTCCAGAGTTATAGCAAAGCTGACTAATATATATGATATTTAATTTCTTTATAATTTTTTAACTCTATGTCCATTTAATATGAAGTATAAAATGCATTCAAATCGTATAGAGAATAAATAATTCTTTAATATTTATAATAACATTAAATGTGAAAAAATGATATTTAACATCGTTTTTTCAAGAAAAACTGTTAAAATCTTGAAATGAGGGTACTTCCGGTTGACCAATTATAACCAAAATCTAATCAGCTCTTCACATGGATGTGACGAAGAGAAATACGAAAGAATTATATTTTTTGGAATTCTAGTATTAGAGTTATCGCATTAGAAAATTTTGTCACACACAGACACACACACACACACACACACACACATACATACACACACACACACACACATACAGACATCATCGTAAAAATAGTAAAATCGTATTCTAGGGACCCTAAAACGTGCTTATTCATCAAAAACTCACCACCGAATTTTTTGACCAAAGACAATACCTTCCTTACCTAAAGGTGACGGAAGGTAAAAATACATTCATAGACATAATATTTGATTATGATATTGCGCGCATGCGTACATTTAATTTATGTCTGGGGTTAGGATTGCATTTAGAAACAATAAATCGAAAATAAATTAAATTAAATAAATTATAAACATACATTGTTGCACGAATCCAGCATAAGTATCCACAAATCGATATTTTTAATTTTTTACAAACAAACTGTACCTTTTTCTTTGATAGTTTATTAAACTTTGTTTTTTTTTTCTTGGAGCAGATAATCGTAGTCTACTTTTTTTGCCACGGCGCCAATCTCGAATGTCGGGATTGATTATTGCAACAATAAAAATAATATAAATGCAGGGTTATAGAAATATTCAACCAACAGTAATAATTTACCATAAATACAGAATATACCTCGCACTCCGCGCTGGAATTGAACAGGGTTGGAAAACCATCCCCTCTTCTAATCCTTTCTACCCGTACTCCTCCGCACCCGGACTATGGCAACTCATTTCAGCTTCCGTAAAAGTCCATAAAATTGGTTTAGAAATTTGTAAATTACATATGTAATTTTAAAGATAAAACAAAATTTTAAAAACGAGCGTATAGAAGGAAAGTGGTAATATGCTTCTCTGTTGTTATATTTTCTAATAAATTTCTATTTCATTAGATATATTATGTTAAACATTGTGTACAATGTGTTTTTTCGTTGTTTTGTAATACTGATTGTAAACATGTTTTCAAAGTTTTAACAAGCGGTAAGCACAGATTCATTCCTTAAGAATCATGTTGCACAATTTCAATTTTTCAAGATTAATGAGTAAGTTATAAAATAGAAACTACGACACCTCTAATCACGCAACATTTTGCTTAGGAGACGGGACTCTTAATACAGTTTCCAGAATAACTAAATATGTATGAAGGAAGATCTCTGGGATATTGTAAAAAGTGAAAAACCTATAAATGTTAATTCTACTTGGGAATCAAAAGATAATAAAGCTAGAGCAATGATTTCATAATTAATTCATGATTTTCAATTTATTCATGTGAAGAAACTTAAAACAGCACATAATTATTGGACAGCATCAAAAAGTATCATGAAAGGCAATATTATCTAATAAAATAATGCTAATAAAAAACTTTGTAGATTGCAGCTAACTGATGACAGCAATATGGAATCCCATTTAGTAGAAATGATGAATTTAGTGAATAGATTATCAGTTCTGGATAAAGAATTAGCCGATAATTTTAATAGTTGCTTTCATATTAAGTAGTTTGCCCGAGAGTTACGAAATAATTGTAATGGCTTTAGAAACACACGTCCTGAAGCAGATTATTGTTAAAGAACGTTTAATCCAAGTATGCAAACGAAGAAAAGAAAGCATATTTGAACAAAATCAATCTACTATTAAAACAATTATAAATTTTAGCAAGAAAACTAATCCAAACACCGATGAAACAAGTTATTATTGTTAACGAAATGGTCACTTTAAAGATATAAGATAAGAATAAAATATGCCCGGATATTTATCAAATATTTATCTTGTTCATAGGGTGGTACATTAAATTTAAAGCGTAATAGTGTAATGAAAAATACGTTGACAAAAAATGTCACACATTCTAGTTTTTACTGAAAATTGAATAACTGCCAAAATTTTATTGTTTTGACATCTAAAAAAGTATGGCTATAGTAACCTGACTTGTAACCCAACCATCTTACATACTGGAGTTACATGTTTGCCGTAAGCGCAAGTAACCGGAGTGCTCAATAAAATGCTGTTACCATATAACCGGAGGCAACCGCTGCGAATAAAAAACGACTTATGTTGATTTAGCTGTAACTTGTCACATGTCGTGTAATAGTAATTTTTTGAAAAAGTTGGATAATAATATCAATGAAAATATTTATTTGGCAGATGGAACAATATTAAAATCAAAAGGCCGCGGAAGTGGATGGATAGAAATTTTCAAGGATGTTATAAAGACGTACTTTATATTCCTGAAATAGATGCGAATTTATTGTCTGTACGACAAAAAATAGTACAAAATGGATATGTTGTGTATTTTGACAAGGATGGATGTAAAATTATTAAAAATAAAAAAATGATAACTAAAGCCCTACTGGAAAATAATTTATATAAACTGACTACAGCAAACAAATTAATGATAATAAATAAAAAGGCTGAAAAATATTGATATCTATTTGCTACACAGTAGATTTGGTTATCGTAATGTTAATGCAATTTATATATGAGTAACTAAATATTTGACAGATGATACGAAAATTGTAAGATAAACGAAAAATGAGTTATGTGAAATCTGTTTACAAGGTAAATTGGTTAAGAAAAGTTTCTCTTAACACTCTGAAATGAAATGAAATACTGGAATTAGTACATTCAGATTAATGTGGTCCGATTCAGACGTCAACGCCAAGAGGAAATCGATACATACTTACGTTTATTGATGATTACAGCCGATATTCATTTGTATATTTGTTGAAACATAAAAGCGAAGTAACAGAAAAATTTAAAGAATTTAATGAATAAATGTATACAACATTTAACAGGAAAGTAAAAATATTAAGAAGTGATAGCGGTAGTGAATATGTGCCGATACAAATGAAAGAATATGTAAAGAAGAATGGAATCAAACAAAAAAAAAATGGTGTGGAAAAAAATGCATCTACTATCGATTGCAATTGGTTTGAACCGCTTTTTTCATTTCTAGAGTAGTTGTCGGATATGAGCTGTAGACCTATTTGACACATAATCAATGTTCATTTCTTGAAAGGGATAATATTAACCGACCATTAAAAATATACTTGATCCCTTACCATCAAAAATGAATGACAGATATATGATGGTTGAGGTGTTTAATAGTTTGTGTATCTATTTATGTCTATTCAGTTGTGATTTCTTTATGATTACATGTGATCTCTTTATATTTACTTTAATTCTATTTATATTTACTTTTGATCTCTTTTTAAAATTTCTGATTATCACATAGCACATGAATAAAAATTATTGAAATCTATTTATACTAGACTTTAATTTTAAATTCAGTAGCATTTCTCGTTTTGCCATTAAAACCAAAGTGAAATACTAATAGCTTTCAATATTTTTTTAAATCTCGGTTAATTTTTAAATAAATTGGTATTTAATTATAGGCCCTTTCAATAGAGTATTTTTTTCTGAATTCAAACATGTAGTAACAGGTAAATAACTTCTTATAAACTTTTCTAAATTATAGTTTCAATATTCATATTTTAACTCTGTTTATCTGTTTAAGTTATAAATGTCAAAATTCAGTTTAGAAATTCTTATTGTATTATGATAGTCACGACATTTATTTGTTTATCATTAGTCTAGAAACTATTGTGTATACGTGCGTGACTTTGGATGACCTGCCCTATGCACCCCATACCCCTAAGATAATCCTGTCCTGAAGATAGCGTTATGTTTTAAGATAGTTGAAATTAGAGACTCGTGGAGTTAACATGTAAGAGTCGGAAATCAGTTCATCGCGTCGGGAAGACGTTAGTTGACGGAATGTAGTGTGTTTTAGTTTTGGGGCGACGCTCGCCCGCTGGCTTACGGAATGAAACTTATTAGTACTTGCTTAGTTGTGTATGTTAGGCTTAGTGTTAATTAATAATCATGTAAATAAAGTTTAGTTGTTAAAACCCAAGTAATGTCCATGTCCGTAGTGTTCATCAGTGCAAAGTGAAGTATATGTGTGTTCTTCCTTATCACCAGTCAGTAAGAGTCAGTGTATCATAGTTGCAGTAATCACCAGTAAGCAGCATGCAGTAGTAGCATTCAGCTCTTCCGCACCCCCCTCGTGTTACAATTTATTTAATATTTTTACAAAACAAATATATTGGGAAAAATTCTAATGAAATTTAAATAAATTTGATTTTTATAGTTATTCTCAGTCGGCTATGTATAAAAAACAGAAACTGCTATTTGTCAGTTTCAATTATTTAGTATGGAAAACTAATACAACATTATTTATTTATAAAGTTATTAAGAAATATTTGTTTCGTTTTAATTTAACTTCAACTGTTTTTCATATATCGTCTACTGAAAAATTAGTATAAAAATTATTCTTTTAATTTCAATTTTTCTAAATATTCTTGTTATCTATGTAAAGATATAAAATGAGTACATGATTGAATTCAGAAAAAATACTTCATTGAATGGACCAAAAAATATATACCATCCTATATAAAAAATTTAACTTTATATAGCAACTTGAGAACCACTGGTTTAAAAAATCTTTCTTCTCTATTCGGATGTCCCCCTTAGTCTACTACAAGATTGTCTTATAGTATTTAAGGTAGCTCATTTAACCATGTATTCATGTATATTGATTAATCAACATGTTAAATAGGCAATAATTAATATTTGATAGTGAAGAGCAAGAGCCTAGCAGAAAAATGCTCTTATTGATTTAAAAATCAACGATACATGTAAAAAACAGTTACATGCAATTAAAAAAGACAAGTTAGGGTATACACTCATCACTCAGTTACACCTACTAGTAATAAGAAAAGATCATTTCCGTAATGTACTGTCAACTATATCTTTGTTTTCATCTTGAAGTAATATATCTTTTGGTATATGGTTGAGTTAAAACAAATGTAAGAAAACAAGATAAAATAAATAAAATAACAAACGACACGATGCATAGATTTTCCCCGCGATTTGCTTGGTCACCCATGTGGGATTCATGTGGTTAACATATTCCGAGTTGGTTACGCTACATCAGTCAAGGAAGCAGCAAATATATTCCATTTCATTCGCTTCTGTCTGTGTCAGTTTGTGTTCCACTCAAACAAAATCTACATGTTTCTGAATCTGAAAAATTGAACTTATCGACTTTATAGTCTCAACGCTTTTATTCTGCTACTTGTAATTGCATGCAGTTTTAGTACTTGCATGTTAAAGGTGGGATTTCCAAAAATTTTGTAATATTCAAGAAACTTATTTAAATTATCTGCTTCATGAGAAAAACAAATATTTTGTTTGTACTACAAGTAAATGTAAATGGGGTATCACACGTAAGCACATACCCGCAGCTTGTCATAGATATTCTGCAACTTTGGTTCATGCAACTAGTTTACGAACATTGAGCATTGATAACTTCGTAGACGATTTCTAGATTAAACTTGAAGTCCCTAAACACACGTGTTTATGTTTTAATGTGAGTTTAAAAATGTTTTCCACAGACAATCATTTGGATATAAACTATTTGGAAACGATGATAGATATAACTAGAAATGTTCCAGAGTTATGCGATATGAGACGTTTAGAAAACCGTTACCAACATTAGATATGTAAAAATGCAAAAATAGGAATTATGTACTAAATAATTCAAATTGACACATAGCAGTTTTATGTTCCATACATGGTCTACTGAAAAATAACTATAAAAATAAAATTTATTTATATTTCAATTCAATTTTTCTCCATAGTTTCGTAATGTAAAGATATAAAATGATTCCGTGGTTGAATTCAGAAATAATAGTCTATCGAATAGGTCTAAAAAATATACATCATGCCATTTGAAAAAAAAATATAATTTAATGTTATAGTTTGAGAACCACTATTTTTTTACTACAACTTATATTTGAATGATTTTTTCTATTTATAATAATAAAGAAAATAATCGAAGTGTCCCGTATCCGAGAAATACTATGTATATATTCGACCCAGTTCAAGAAAATTAAAACTTATTGAAGACATTATTCGGTGAACCAAGATGATTAGAACACATGGAAAGAATGAATGACGAAGAACCTACAAAAAATGTTGGGGGGTCGCGCGACGAGACGAAAAATAAAAAATATCGAACTTGTCTCGTTTTCGGATCTGTAATCTCGATCTCGCTTTCGTCCACGCACATTTTTTGGGCCTCGTCTGGTTCTGGAGCGAGTCTCGCTGTAAAAATATGCAGTTGCGCACTGCGTATTTACGGGACAGTGCAACTACAAGAGACACTTTCGTACCAGTCGTACCGCGTACCGTCCGTCCATGTATATTCAATCGTGAACTTAAGAGAAGAAACACTAAATTCTGGTCACCAAATTATTTCGTTACGAACGTATGTTTATTCATTAAATGGTCACCAGAAAATACGATAAGTTACTAAATAATTTAATTTACCTCTAAAATAACTAATTTATTACAAAATGATGATTTCTAAACTATTTCAAGACGAACATTTGTTAATGCATGCCTGTCGTCAAGAAAACTAAAAATTCTTTTTTGTAATTAAAACTAAACTTTATCATTAAATATATGCCACCATTTAAGTTTTAATCATCAAAGAACCGCCACACTGGGAATCCGCCGGGACAAATCACTTCGCTTCGCTTCGTGTTGGCTGCCATCGATGCTTTATATAACATCCTGAACTTTTCAAGGACGGCAAGAACTGAATTATATCATTCTCAGATTCATGTGTTCTATGCACGAAATAGTGTTAACTCCACAAGTTACCAACGCTATTTATTGCCAGACATTCGCGAGATTTCTCGCTTCTCGCAGTTGTTTCATGGATCTCGCCTCGAATTTTAAACTGCAATCTCGCTCTCGTTCTCGTCTCGCAAAAAGCAACGAGACGAGACGAGATACAAAGCAAGTCCACGTGGGACATAATTATGTAGAAGGCTACGACTCATATGGTTCGATGATAAATTAAATTATTAAAATATTAGAGATAGCAAAATGATGAAGATGATGCAGAAAAACGCACCTTAAAATAAATGGCGATTTTTGTCATATTCTTCTCAAGTATTTTAATCAAAAGGTAGTGATACTTTTATACATGGGTGAACACCAGAAACCGTCACATAGGCGTTTAACGTGGGAAAACATTATTTTTTTCAAATATCGTCTGTCCCGTAAGACTACATTTCGGCTTTTTCATATGGTTAGAAAGATTGTATAATTGGCATCGAAGAGTACCTAAATTTCTAAATACTCATAATTTGATGGCTTGAACGCCTATGTTACGGTCGGAGCATGCCGCGCAGTCGACAACCACGCCGTAGTATCGAAAAACCTTTCCATAGAAAGTCGCCACGTCGACACATACTCCCCACCACAGGCCGTAGCTACGAAAACCGTCACATCGAAAGTCGCCTCGTCGACATCACCCCCCATCACTGACCGTAGCTACGATAGCCGTCACATTAAAAATCGTCACATCGACATCACCCCCCAAGCCCCCAACCCCACCTAAACATCACAGAGTCTTTCAAAGCGTTAATTCAGCTGACTCGCTATAACATTGTTTGTACTTCATATTATTTACGTTAGATGACATCGCCATGTACGAGTATGTCATGGTATTTACTCAAACGATTAAATGGAAGAAAATAACTATTTATGTCATAAAATTTAATGTTACAAAATAAAACACAGTCGAACATTATATGATAGACTGAAGAAATATATTTGTGTATTATAAAATAGTGTAGGTATCTAATATTGTATGTGTAAATATATCAAAATAGGTGAAATAATTACCATTTCATTTTATAATGCAGATTTATAAATTTATTTTAAATGTTAGAGAAAAACAGAAACATGCTATTAGAATTGTTTTAAAATTTAATCTCGCTCACTATTAAAAACTAGATTAAAATAAGGAATAAAAATTCACACTCGGTAGGTTTTAAAATTTTTTAAAGATTGTTTATTGCAATTTCGGCGTTGCTTCCATCATCCGAAGAATTACATGAATGAATTTTAAAATTCCAAATGCTTACATAGAGAGGTTAAACATAGTTCAAAGATTAAAGAATTCTAGGGAATGCCGAGATTAAAAAATCTAGAATCGGAGATGGACAAACGTTTAACTGTTCATTCATAAGGTTATAGCCATTGACAATAGCTTTCTAGATATCAAAGGATTCCAGAAAAGTTAATTTTGAACTTTCCCTTTCACAATGCAGAATACTTAAATTGTTTTCATTACATTTATGTTGATTTTTTAATAAATGTTAGACTACTTTTGAATTGTTTGTATTGTTTTTGAAACTTCTCATGTGTTCATCGAATCTAATGTTGAAATTACGAGCTGTTTGCCCAATATAAATATAGTCACAATCATTGCAGTTTATTTGATAGATACCGGACTTTTACCCCCCTCTACCATTGGTAAGAGTGGTTTAGGGATCGTGCTAAAAATAGCATATCGAGATTTTGGTAAATGACCACATTTTAAGGTCTCTAGAATCCGATTTTAACATTTTCACGATGATGTATCTGTGTGTGTGGATCCTCTATACGCTCTAACTCAAATGCTATCATTCAGAAAATTTTGAAATCGTGTATTTCTACCTTATTCCAATATGAAAAGAAGCCATTAGATTTTGGTATAAATCAGATAACCGGAAATAGCTCTTTACTTGAAGCTCAAAATAGTTTTTTTTTTCGAAAAATACTTTCAAATGTTATTATTTCGAAATTTGTGTTATAAAAATTAAAGATTATATATTTCTCTACAGATTTCCATAAATACTTTTTCTATATATTTTATGGATAAATTTATAAAATTATATATAGATAATTTAAATACCGGAGCCCACGCTTTAAACAAACAGCAAACATATCATTTCAAATTAACAATAGTAACGTTTTAAAAAGAAAATTGTATATAACACCACAGTAATATGAATCTTAATACAGTTTCCAGCATAAATATATATGTAAGTATGTATATTTAAATTAATAAAAATTAAATAGCGGGAGGTATTGTTTTGGACACATCAGCTTTTTATAATTATTTTGGTATAAATTTTATTATTGACTAGCATTGTTTTCAAATTATTTTTATTATGAAAACCGCATTCTATATCAAATTTTCTTAGCTCAAAGGATAATTTTTCACTCAATTGATTTATATAAGGTTTTTATATACAATTTCTTGGTTTGATATAGGCGGTGTGTAGAATTGTTTTAAAAGACTCAAACCTTTTGTTTGCAAACAGATTATAAAACAAATTAAACTAGTTGCCGTCGTTAAGGGCAATTGTTATAATGAAATTAAGCACTGACATATAATCAATTTCATTTAAGGGTATTTTTAAGTCTGTCTACTATACTGTGGAAAGCGGACATTTTAATTTTATGCATATGATTGGAGTGAGCTGGAATGATCGTGTCTGTACATGTATATTTCCGATAGATTTTGAAATTAAATTTATTATTACATTGATTTATATTTAAATCTAGAAAATTTTGCGATTTTTCATGTTCTATTTCCATGGTGAATTTAAGGTTATTTTCAAAAGTATTAATATTAATATAGTTTAACAAAGAATGTAGTTGTTTTTCACTACCTGCAAATTATGGCATAACTACACCAATTCTAAAAATTCATGACTTTTTTGTTCATCTTTATTATTGTCTATTAGTTTTTGATTAATTATTTCTAATAATTTAATTACTGAAACTAATGTGAAAAGACCTGAAACATCAAATGACACTAATTTAGAGTTGGTAGGGACATTTTAATTTTTAATTTTATTGACTAAATCTAATGCATTTTGCACAATGTGAATAGGTTTGAAATTAAGTAAGCTAGTGATTAGATTGTTTAACAATTTACACAATTTGTATGTAGCTTCTTCTACATATAAAACTGGTCTTATGTGTATGTTGTCTTCATGTAATTTAGGTAAGCCATATAATACTGGAGTACAACAGATTTTATAAATAACTTATAAATCGTCAGTAAATAAATTAAACACCGTTAACCTTTTATAACAAAATAACCCAACGGTATGTAAATTATTTTCTTATTTTGTATTTAATTACTGCTTTTATATTGTATTTTTATACAATTTTTCGGAGCATGCATGTAAAGATTTTGTTCATTTTACTATTTGTAAAACTTAAAAATTATTTTGAGTTTTAAGTATAAAATCTACGTTAGCACAGATCTTGGTAGATTTAAATTAAATCCAAACTTTGATGAATTAGAACTTGTTCGTTTTTATTAAAATTCCCTTGGTCCAAATTTTGACTATCAACCTCCGTGCATATTTTTATCTTCTATTTACCAATGTACGAAAACGACATACTATATCGGTACATTTTCTATACCTAACTAATAAAATATGTTGTATGAACAATTATTCTCTATAATTATTTCAATTTAATTTTAGTAATGAGAGTGTTTAAATTTTAAACAATTCTTATAGCATGATTCTGTTCTTCTCTAACATTTAAAATAAATTTATAAATCTGCATTATAAAATAAAATGGTAAATATTTCACCTGTTTTGAAACATATTTACACATACTATATTAGATACCTAACACACATATATTTGTTTAGTCTATCATATAATGTTCAACTGTTTTACATTTTGTAACATTAAACTGTTGACAAAAAAAGTTATTTTCTTCCATTTTAATCATCTGAGTAAATACTGACATACTCGTGCATGGTGGTGCCATCTAACGTAAATATTGTAAAGTCAAACTATGTTATAGGGAGTCAGCTGAATTAATGCCTTGAAAGACTCAGTGGCGTTTAGGTGGGGGGTGATGTCGACGTGGCGACTTTCAAAGTGATGGCTATCGTAGGTACGGTTAGTAGTGGGGGGTGATGTCGACGTGGCGACTTTCGATGTGACGGTTTTCGTAGCTACTGCCTGTGGTGGGGGGTATGTGTCGATGTGGCGACTTTCGATGGCACGGTTTTTCGATGGCATGGTTGTCGACTGCGCGACACGCACTCGTCATGGTATCTAGTATTCGCACTCCATACAGGCTGTATCACAACTTCAGGTATAGTTTGTCCCAAGAAAAATGCACATTGACTTTTCCGCCCATCTGTATTTGCTTAAGCGATTTGTAGAGTGTAAGAAAAGAGAGGTACCTATTCACAATTTTTTCCAATTGCCAAATTTAAAACAGTAAGCAAAAAATATATTAACAATTTATTATTCAATAATGTTTATATTTTTTTACATTTTATAAATATTAAAAACATGTACATAAATTAACAATCAACAATAATGCTGTAAATTTGGTAATCCTCTCCTGGCCGCTCGCGCAACGGGAATACTCCGGGGTGATGGGTTATGGACGAGCTTAAGAAGTCGAAGTTATTGTGCATTTATCTTGACATGAACTTTACAAACTTTAAAGGCATATAGATGCCGAGATATACTCATGAAACAGTGAGAAACGAGTTTTTATGGGGTTTACCTCTGCCATATCAAAAACTATAAGAGTTACCAATTTCAATAAATGAGATTTTTTGTTTACAATTCAGAAGCCATCTTAAGTGTACTTTCGTTTTTCAAAAAAATCAAATAATTGTACTGTTAAATGTTGTGGCGACTTTGGCCAATATTTATTTTTCCAATAACTTCATAATTATGAGAAATTGAGAAATATGTTTCATATAAAATTTTATTGTTTTTTCATAGTCTATTTAGTAACAAAAGTTTGTTTGATCACTACCTTGTCAGTTTTTCTTCGATTCTAATACAAACTGGCCTGTTTGTCGGAAACAGTTGAAGATCAGACCTATGTTGATTAAGTTTTTTTTACTCATTTTGGTCAGTACTACATGCCCTTTGTGTGTGTGTGCGTGTGTGTGTGTGTGTGTGTGTGTGTGTGTGTGTGTGTGTGTGTGTGTGTGTGTGTGTGTATGTGTGTGTGTGTGTGTATGTATGTGTGTGTATGTGTGTGTGGGTGTAGGTGTGTGTGTGCGTGTGTTTTTTATCAATAACTTTTATTCACAGCATGCTCCATACAGAAAATATTACATGCTCTTAAAGTATCTTCAATAATTTATGGTACATGTCAGTATTTTGGTGTAATTTACATTTCATATACTATTGCTATACTATCTAATTATAATTAACATTTAATAAATTTTGAATAAGTTCATATATGTGTAACAGATATTTTTTTATTTATTCATATTTACCTACATGTATGATTGATATTAGGTTCTATAAAAATGATAATGATAAGCAGTATTTTTAATTTACAGATATTATTTACATAATTTCTTCAAAGTCCATTGAGTTAACAAATTTTACAAAATATTTTGTATGTTTGTGCACTGTCTTCGATTGTAGCTGGCCATAGCTCCCTGCCCTAGATTGGACATTGTTCCTAAGTTCTAGTCTCTCCGAGTTTAGTAAGTCACATTCATAAATTAAATGGTTTATTGTTTGATTTTCCGCCCCACACTTACACATTTCACTATGTTACACCTTTCATAGAAGCTGTTTAATTTCCAGTGTCCACTTAAAATTATTCTTAGTTTTGCTGAATATGGTAACTTCACTTTCAGTCTATCTTTAACATTTGGAAAGAACACTTTTGTTACAGTCCCTTTATCACTGTTAGTCCACAAATTCTGTCACTGTTCTATTGTAAGCTGTCTTTCGGCACTTGTCACTGCGCGTTTCCTTTCTGTAACTTCTTCCACTTCACTGTTTCTTTCTCCAGCTTTCAATTTATAGTTGATATTCGTAATTTCTTGTAATTTGAGAATTATCGGTGTATTTCCTGTTAATATGCAGGATGCATCGCTAGATAATGTTCTGAAACTTTTTAATATTTTTATTTTCATTAATTGTTAAATGTTTTTTAATTTTACTTGATTTTTTCTCTTCTGTAGAACACCTATCCACGCTGGTACGCCGTATGCCAATATAGGTAGAAGTGCACCTTTGTAAATATTATTAAGTGCTCTTTGTCTTAGGCCCCATGAAACTTTTGCAGACTTTGCAAGTGTATGTATTATTATGCTACACTTCTCTGTGATATAATTCACATGTTTATCGAAGTTTAGTTGATTATCAATCTGAATTCCCAAATATTTTATGATGTTTACTTGTTTTAATATTCTGTAATTTACTCGTAAGTAGATATTTATCTCTTTTTGCAACAGTGATCTTTTTCTTGTTGCTAGCATTACTTGTGATTTAGTTTCATTGAAAGTTATTTTGTTATTTTTTTCCCAGTTCATCACTTTGTGCATTTCAACGTGCCGGTAAAATGGCGGACGATGCTGATGTGCAGATTGAAGGCGAGTTGAAAAAATTAGTTAGTGTGACGGAGAAAAGCGGTAATCTTAGAAACGATTACAAACAATCAATTCTAAATGCAGTGTCTCAACTGAGAAAACTCTATTGTGCATTAAAAGTGAAGTTAAATGAAAAGGAACAAGAAAATGAAAAACTGCAAAGTGAAATCAGTAAGATGAACAAAACAGCAAAAGTGGTACATGTAGAGCCATCTACCAGCGGCAGACGTGCATTATACTCGGAAACGACATTGAATAAAACAAGTGGCAAAACGGAGAACCATAAAAAATATTTAAAAATAATAATAATGTGTGTGTGTGTGTGTGTGTGTGTGTGTGTGTGTGAGTGTGTGTGTGTGTGCGCGTGCGTGCGTGCGTGTGTGTGTGTGTGTGTGTGTGTGTGTGTGTGTGTGTGTGTGTGTGACAAGTATACATATAACAGACGGAAGGTAACATGCTGGCAACATCATATTTAGTTTATATACCGTGAGTTTCAGCTAAGATGCAACATTATTGTATTAAGTTACTAGTTACGCATACTAACAAACCGCATCGTTCCAGATAAAATGCAACATAGGTTGTCAATGTCAAATGAACTTTATATTATTATGTAAAAAATGTTTGAGAATGGCAGTGCTATAATGATGGCCGCTGGTCTGTTACCTAAAATTCTTTACTTCCATAGGTAATAACAACCTCCTCGTAACCCGCTATTCGTTATAACTTATAGGCGGTCTTTCAGTCGCCAATCAAAATATATTCATATTCGTGACAAGACGCTATAACAAAAATCCACTTATTTCCGAAGTATTTTAATTATAACTTTTATTTCTTACTTAATGTAATTGTAATTTTCCTTTTGTTCTAATTCCACTTCCGTGAAGTTTTTTAAATGGTATTAAAAATATTTCTTTGTGAAATTAACAAGGTAGTAAAACATTTTCCTGGGCATAAAATATTAATGAAAAGTAGACAAACAAGATATTGTTTCCCAGATGCTGTTAAAAAAGCAAGTTCGATGTTCTACGTATACCCAACGTAGGGAATTTGTGCAAGACTACAACATTAATGAACATGCTGTTTGCCAGTAGTAAAGCAACCTTGGGAAATACAGGATGCATGCGATGGAAATCTACCTCCTTCCAACGCAAAATTTATTTTCATTATAAAATTTATAATTAACATAAACGCAAAAATAAAATATATACATTTTAAAATGTACCTAACTCTACTGGCATTTCAATGTACTATACTCGTATATCATATAGGGGATTAACATAGGAAATCAATATTTTGCATACTGCTGTCCCTCGTTTTGACAGACAACCAAGGTTGTGGTATCAATAGAAAAAAAATCTACAAATAGCAACAAATATATGTAAATTATGTAATTTTTGAGCCCCATGAATTAATTATTCGATTTATCCAATTTGGTATTAATAGCAATGGCCATGCCATTTAAACAAAAAAAAATGTTTGACATTTTATCTGTCAGAATTCGTTAACCATGATTTTTTTGTTATGTTATTTTCTTTTTAATGTTTTATAACAGATTAGAAAATACTTGACAATAACTAAATTAATAAAATTATAACAATAAAATTTGCACAAGTTATAACGAATTTTGTCTCATAAAATTTCAAACATGTGTTTATCTTTTTGTTCAAAAAATGTCGCGCATCACGGCTATTGCTATGTATTGCCTAAGCCGTAAAAACGTACCTACCGGACTCATTGCAATGAAGGTAGATAGTTGTTTACAGTCGAGTATACAGAAAAATTAAAACTGATTGCAATTTCGAAGTTTTAATTAATTCTATTTTCTGTACCAATATACTACACACTTTCGCTTTTTTACTTTCTTTTTCTTAGCGGTCACGCATCACTTGCGTTTTCCGGGCTTGGATTTCTCAATTATTAAACTAAGGACACTAAATTAATAATGACAGATGTTAAAACCTAACCTATAAAAATGTACATTCTGCAGAGAAACTCGATGTTATACTTAATGGACTTGTTCATAATTTGTATATCCATGTTCTTTATACATATAATTATTTCAATATCTCTTATAAAAGTGACTTTATGTGCGGAATATCAAACGTAAAATTCTCAATTTTAATTTTACCTACATAATAACGACGTAATTGTAATTTAGTTTCTAAATTTAGTGGCATAATTTAATATAATTTAAATACTGCATAAACCCAACCAAAATTGAGGGATATTCAAATTTAAGAAACTAATATTTCGAACTATGTTTTATCCTACAAAATTGTAATTATATACAGCGGTACTCCGACAAATGTTTTGCAGGGCAGTGTCGGACTATCGAATTTGTCGGATTATAGAGTACTGCCTAAGACCCCCTATAGTCCGGAATTTTTTACAAACGAGTACCTTGTAATCCGACAAATTACGGATCCAGTGATACGATTCTATATGTTATACTCTGAAGTACAAATCATACTTCATTATGTATGACAAATTTAGTAAATTAAACATCACAATAGAGAGCTTACGTTTGATTATGAAATTAACGTCATTAATGCTATAGAACTTACAAACAATAATAACTTTACATTAGCAAATATGTAATTGTGTACAAACAAATGTACATACGAAAATAATCAAAAATTATGAATAAAAATAACCTGCTCAATCATGCATTATCTACATTAGCAAAGACTGTCAAAAAATATTCAATAATAATAGTCATGTCGGATTACAGGGGGTAATGGATTAGACAGGGGCCGGATTACCGGGGGTCCACTGTAGTTTGTTATAAATAATGTCACAGATATTATTTTGCGTAAGATTATTTTTATTAAATTTATTATGTTTTGTCTCTAATTAACTATTTAGGTACGTAACCGATGCTGTTGGATAAGAGCTACATTTAATGATACTGGTATTCACGTATTTTATTTCAGTTTATTTCTAGATTTCAGTGTGAGAACATCGATATTATAGTGATTCAGGTGAGAGAGTTAATCTAGCATGTGTATGATTGTGTGTGCGTGTGAGCAGTACTGGGTACTGTAGTGGCCGCATCGTGTGAACCCGAGGGTCGCCAACGGTAGCAGCAGGGAAGGATGTAGTGACCCACATCTGGTGTCGCCAACGGTAGCAGCAGTTAGGGCTGTATGGATCTGATCCAGTTGGTTAAGAGGAATGTCTCCGGATCACCACCGAAGCGGCAGTGGTTCCGTAGTGGCCGCTCGTGTGAACCCGAAGGTCGCCAGCGTAGCAGCAGGGAAGGCTGTAGTGACCCGCATCTGTGGTCGCCAGCGTAGCAGCAGTTAGGGCTGTAGTGATCTGATCCAGTTGGTTAAGAGGATTGTCTCCGGATCACCACCGAAGCGGCAGAGGGTCCGTAGTAACTAGCGGTACTGCCCGTAGTTGCCAACATGTGTGTACGGTGTGTGAATGCCTGACCCTTTTGTAAATGATTGCCTCCTCACTGAGTATTTCTCATGTGTTAATTTTTTTACAGAAATAATCACGGCGTGAAGGAGGATTCCGCGTGACCGGGTTCGGCCAGGCGACGGTCATCTAGATTTGTTATTATTTTCGTATTAATACTGTATATACCGGTTTGGGTGATAAATGTGTTTTAATATTCTAATTTTCAGCGCTAACATTTATTCGTCATTTATAACAATAATTAAAATGTTTTTCTTAGGGTCAACGACAGGTTCAGCAGGACTGTTGCAAGAATTTTTATAGAACATCGAAGTACCAAATTTTAAAAATTATTGTTCGTTATAAAGTTTTAAATTTGAAAATTCCACGAAATATTCATTAGATATTTGACAATTAATAATTATTGAAATTTGTGTAATATTCTGGAAAAGACGTGATGTGAAACAGAATGTCACATTATGTATCAAATCACGTCTTTTCATAATATAATTTGCCACATGTTAAACTATCGCTTACTCTTATTTCTGTAAATAGCGTAGGTGTTGGTCACACTGCATTCCTATTGGCTATGAATGACGTGATGTATGTATTCCGACGTCACAGGAGTAAGAGGTTGTTTTCCGTAACTACTTCTGACGCCAAAATTTTATTTAAATATTTACGAAATAAAAAAAAATTCATATGTACTATGAAAAATAATGCATAAACTTTCATTTAAAATACTTTTTTAAAAATGTGAAATTGGCTCATTAATCTTATTTTTACACATACAGGTAATATAATGGTATAAATAACTTTATTTTTTATAAATAACGAAGACTGATTTGTGAAAAATTCATGGATATCACCGGGATCTGAACCCAAAGCCTTCCAATCAGTCTTGATATACATAAATTTATTTTTTATAGTTACAGAATATACAGGTGTTTCACAACTTCTGGATCAAAATAAAATGAAAGATACTACACGCTGTGCTGATCACGAATCAAAAGGATTTTTTTAAATGGAGTGTGCCACTGGTTTATTTACTGTTTTGTAATATGAGAGTAATGTTACAAATTTAAAAATAATAGAAGCAATAACTTACCTAATATTGTATTTAATCAAATTAATTAAATGTCTGTGATGCTCATTGCCGCACTTCGATTGTTTCTTTCGTTTGGTGATAATCGTGAGATTAATTAAAAAATGCCCTACGAGTACAGTGATAGTGAGTTGGTGGACATAGTGTTAATGTATGGGGAAGCAAGACAAAATGCGCGTTTAGCCGCGCGTCTTTATGCTTTACTCAATTTGTTTCATTACAGTTGATGCCTCTGTTAAACATTACGCAATATAACGGTCAACTTGTTAATTTAATATGAATTATTTTTATTTGATACCAGTGGAACAAAAAATGTACCCTCCATTATAAGTGCAACTAATTTTTTTAATTTTCAAAAAATTCCTTTTGATTCGTGATCAGCACAGCGAGTAGTATCTTCCATTTTACTTTGATCCAGAAGTTGTGAAACACCCTGTATGTTAAAATATTTTACTGTTAGGTTAAAATATATTCCCTCTCCAAGTACTAGCTGCAACTGGCTGCGAATTATTCATACCTAATTTGGAGGGCTATTTTTTTAATTTCGAGCCTAATATAGTAAAATACGTTGCTTCAGTATGAAAAATTGTATTAAATTTTCTCAATATTTTCCCCTTTATAGTCACTACATTATTACATTCGAAGAGACCAATTTTCAAAACATTTTTTCCACATTTCTTTGGACGGCTTCATTGGCCGAAGCAAAATTCATGTTCCGTAATTTTTCCTTGACCTGTTAAAAAAATAGGGCCAAGTTGGAATTATATGGTGGATGTTTTGCTCATTTAAATACGCTACTATTCGTAAATAGACTGTGGACGAACGTTGTCGTGATTAGTACGTCTCTTCCTTTTTGTCAATTTGGACGGATCACTTGAAGGTCTGCTAGTAAACAATCATATGATACCATTCTGAACTGACCGTACTATAATCATCAAGGGATATAGTTGCAACAGTAATACTAAAAAAAGTAACGACCATTTTCTTGTTACGGCTTTTTTACGAACAACTTTTGTTGGAGCTTGGAGCATACTCAGTTTAAATTTGTGCAGTCCATCTGAACTTGCTGCCCCCCAGGCAATACCTGATACGCATTGCGCTACGGCGGCCCTATTTTAGACGATAAAATCCTGTTTACTTCCTTTACCAATTATAATAATTGACAACTACTGCAAATCAAAGACTATTAAGCGCGCATTATTAATTCTCGCTTATATGTTTCCAACTAATTTACATTAGCATAACACAGCATTTCCTCCAATAGACAATGTCCGTGCGGGAGTGTGCAATGACCTTGAGAGCGGTCGCGTTACACGTTGCAGTTGAATGCACCCGACAGGCTACATGTTACGTTGCAATATACGAACTCGAATATTGAATCCACGATGTCCTATCTCTTCTCCTGATGCAACGATGTGAGACGTAAGACACATAAATGGCAAAGTTGTTTCTATAGGTAGTGGTAGTGGTTCGATTCGCATCTAAGACCGCGAACAAAGTAAATGACTGATTGTGGAATCACAAATATTTATGGTATAGAAAGAAAATTACTCGTAAATGGATTGTCAGATATAAAGAAAGAATACTTAAATAAAAAAGTACTAATGATGACAAATGTATATTTTATAGTTTTTTTTCAAAAAAGAAATTAAATATTTTTAATAGGGTAATTTTTACATAAATTTTATTTTTCTAAGTAAGCAATATTGATTATACTGTATCCGATAAAAGATTGCAGTGGTGTGAAGACAGGAGCACTTTGATCTTGTTTTCTGTTTGGATAATACTCGGGTATTATCCAATCAAACAACACGATCAAACTGCTCCTATTTTCACACCACTGTAATCTTAAACCAGATACAGTATAGTTTGCAAACTTACCTGTTTCGGCTTACGCAGCGGGTGGTTCTTAAATGGGTTTGAGGGTTAACAGTTCAGGGTTACCACAAAATATTTGATTTTTTTCTGTTATTTCGTCTGAATTTGCTTACAACCACATTGAACAAATCAACAAGTTACATTCAAAAGTCATTTCACTTTATTTTCAGAAATTATAAATAAAAAAACTGATGTGGACACCACACGACTTCCTTGTACACAAGACCAATATAAACTATAGACCCAAGTATAAAATTCCACGTATTTGATGTAATTTGACTTTAGAATCTATTTTTACTTCCTTGTACGAAGTAAAGGAAGTATTGTAATCGCGAAAAATTTCGGTTTTGAGATTTCAACGGAAATATTCATTTTGACCATTCCTGAACCCATTCTGACTAATTTCGTCGTGACGTCTGTACGTACGTGCGTATGTATCTCGCATAACTCAAAAACGGTAAGCCGTAGAAAGTTGAAATTTTGTATTTAGGACTTCTATAACATCTAGTTGTGCACCTCCCTTTTAGGTCATTACATAATTTCCAGAAATGGTACTTTATTTGAAGCCTATAATAGATTTTAATGAAGAACTATATTAAAATATAATCCAAAACTTTTTAAATTTGGTAAATAAGACTTTTATATCAATTGGAATAACATAGCAGATTTTGGTTAAAACAGGCTAACCGGAAGTGATATATTACCTGAAGTTGTTAACAGTTTTTCTTGAATAAAATGGTTTCATTTTGATTTTAGAAATAAATGCTTCTAATAAGAGTTTTAGAGAATTAAATTCTGCGTCTAGCACATCAAGTATTATTAAACTAGCCCTTTGTATAAGCGAGATATGTAAATTTAAAACATATACTTTTTGGTTTTTGTAATGAAGCTTGCTATGGATTAGGACAAAAAATAACTAAAAAATAAAAAAATAGATGTTAATGTCAAATTACGCCAAGCACGGGCAATTTTATAATTGGCTCTATACTTCATCTTCATATTGGTCTTGCGTACAAGGAAGTCGTGTGGTGTCCATATCAGATTTTAATTTTTTGTCCTAATCCATAGCAAGCTTCATTATAAAAACCAAAAAGTATATAAGTTTTAAATATACATATCTCGCTTATACAAAGGGCTAATTTAATAATACTTGATGTGTTAGACACAGAATTTAATTCTCTAAAAATTTTATTTAAAGCATTTATTTCTAAAATCAAATTGAAACCATTTTATTGAAGAAAAACTGTCAACAACTTCAGTTTTAACCAAAATCTATTATGTTATTCCAATTGACATAAAAGTCTTATATACCAAATTTGAAAAGTGTTAGATAATATTTTAAAATAGGTTTTCATTAAAATCTATTATAGGCTTCAAATAAATTACCATTTCTAGAAAGTATGTAATGACCAAAAAGGGAGGTGCACAAGTAGATGTTATAGCAGTCCTAAATACAAAATTTCAACTTCCTACGGCTTACAATTTTTGAGTTATGCGAGATACATACGCACGTACGTACGTACAGATGTCACGAAATTAGTCAAAATGGATATTTCCGTTGAAATCTGAAAACCGAAATTTTCGCGATTACAATACTTCCTTTACTTCGTACGAGGAAGTAAAAAGGTATATTAATTTTTGATTTTGAAAAAGTACCGCTACCTCGTTTTCAAATATTTAACTACATCGCATTACACGTAGCGGTTCTCGGTAAATCCTATCGGTATTCTCAGCAAGGCAACTTTTTCGATGAGTAGAATGACAATGCATTCGGCTGACGTCATGAGCAAATCTGAACTGTGAACGATAGTAAACGCAACGGATCTAGCGAATGGAATGAATTTTTCTATTCTTTAACGTACCTATTTAGTGTATGATTATGATTTTAGTCAACATGGATAACGGAATATTAATTCATACTGCCACTCTGAATGATGTCTTTTCTCGAGTTTATTCGGATGCCAGTATATCAAGAAGAAATGTTAATTTTTCGTGTGTTGCGTACCATCATCTTCTAATAAGATCAAGGTACAATGTATATTCTCTATAAACTAGTCTTTTTTGCATATATTGTAAATCCAAAATATTTATCGTTTCCTCGTTTTCTTTTTGCTTTTATTTTTCAACGATTAATAAACAACTAATAATTACAATTTATGTTTCACTGTCATTCATACTCATTATTTTTTTTTTAATTAAAAGACTACCTGTCAATATACAGTGGACTATACAGAATGGACCGTTCCGTACAATCCGTTGACGTGAACGAACTCGATAAAAATAATTTGATACGTGCGATGCGTATGATGCCGATTAGTGGACGCTTACCTCAAGAGAGCAACGTAACGAACTTCAATTGTTTATAATTAGAGACTCTAATTTAGAGTTCTATTGGTAAAAAGTTTTAAAAGTAGAATGTATTTTTTACATTTTCCTCCATTTGAGAATAAATTTGAAATTTGCGAAAAGACCTTTTTAAAATACAGTGTGTTCGAAAAAAATTCCTAACTTGGAGTAAGCTTTGAACAAAGAAACGTATGTCAAATTAAAAATATTTAATTAAATGTTAATTTGACATAAGACATTGTCAAAAATGTTATCTAAAGATATCTTATTTTAGAAATTGAAACAAATTAGAAAACGGCGAATGTGAATATAGTGTATCCTTCTTTATTGTCTTTTCTCTTTGAAATTATATTTTAAGATCAATTTTGACAACTTGACTTTTGAATTAAATAATGATCAGATACGTTCCACTGTTCATAACCTACTCCGAGTTAGGAATTTTTTGAACACACTGTATAATAAAAAAATATGATGTGCCCAGCACATTGCCTTCCGCCAGTTCTATATATTGTGTATAAATGTCATATAAAAAGTTCCTTGCAAAAGACTCTATTTCTTGTACATTACCTTAAGGCAGTTGTGTGTATTTTACACAAATTCCATACAGAAAGTTTCTAGCAAAAGATCCTGTATTTCCAGTAAAAATATAACACAAACATATTGTCAATTGCACTTGACACTACCTTTAATCAGAATTTTCTAAGTATACCAGCTGTTTTCAGAGTTATAGCATAGCTGGCTAATATAAGATATTTAATTTCTTTATAATTTTTAACTCTATATCCATTTAATGTGAAGTATAAAATGCATTGAAATCGTATAGAGAATAAAATATTCTTTAATATTTATAATAACATTAAATGTGAAAAAATGATATTTAACGTCGTTTTTTCAAGAAAAACTGTTAAAATCTTCAAACTAGGGTACTTCCGGTTGACCAATTATAGCCAAAATTTAATCAGCTCTTCATATAGATGTAATGAAGAAGAATACGAAAGAATTATAATTTTTGGAATTGTAGTATTAGAGATATCGCGGGCGAAAATTTTGTCACACGCACACACACACACACACACACACACATAATCGTTAAAAAATAAAATCGTATTCTAGGGACCCTAAAACGTGCTTGTTCATCAAAAACTCAACACCGAATTTTTTGACCAAAGACAATACCTTCCTTACCTAAAAGTGACGGAAGGTATTTTATCCCAGGCGCGAAAAAAACTTGGGCCCGTTTGATTAAAATAAATTTGTACTTATTGAAGCTCTGAAGAGATTTTTATGAAAAATATATTATGATATATTCTAAATCTTTTCAAATTTGGTATTTAAAACTGTTATATGAAGGGGAATAACATATTAGAATTTGGCTATAATTGATAAGCCATAAGTGATACTTTACTTGAAGCTATGAATAGATTTTCGTGAAAAATATATATTCAAAATCTTTTCAAATTTGGTATTTAAGACTTCCATATGATGGGGAGCAACATATTAGATTTTGGCTAAAATTGATAAACCGGAAGTCATACTTTACTTAAAGTTCTAAACAGTTCTTTGTAAAAAATATTCTTATATAATTCAAGACTTTTCAGTTATAGTATTTAAGACTTTTAAGGGGAACAACATATTAGATTTTGGCTAAAATTGATAAAACGCAAGTTATACTTAATTCGAAGATCTGAACAGATTTTCGTGAAATACCTATATTATATTATTATTATTATTATTATTATTATTATTATTATTATTATTATTATTATTATTATTATTATTATTATTATTATTATTATTATTATATAATCCAAAACACTTCAAGTTTGGTATTTAAGTCTGTTATATTAATGAGAACGACATATTAGATTTTTTTTCTAAAATTTATAAATCGGAAATAGTGTTATACTTAAAGCCATAAACAGATTTTCTAGAAAAAAACATTAAATTTGACCCAGACTGCTTAAATTTGGAATTTAAAACTCGTATATAATTTCAAACAAAATCAACCGGAAGTGATACTTTACTAAAGCTCATTACTATTTTAAACATGGAATTGGCGAGAGGTCATGTGCTGGCCACATCAGATATATGTAAAGTTTATATTTAGTAGTTGATAGAATGCATAAGTCCTTAACCAGTTTTTTTTAAGTAGTAGCTCCGAGTCGTAGGCAGTCCAGATGCAAACTGTAAAATTGGTAAATATTTTTATTTTTAACTGGTTATGAATAAACCTTTTCAGATAATAGGTTTTAATAAAGAAAAACTTTGACAGACTTTGAAACTGATTTCAGCCAAATATTTACTAAGCTATGCAGATAACATATTACATTTTCCCCCTTCTTCAATTTTTACTATAATCTGAGATACGATGGGGTCCGACGAATTTTCCTTGATCGACCAGGCTCTTGAGTTTCTGTTTCTTGAGGGTTTAATTATTGAATTTCTGATTGTTCTTCGAAAGTATTTTCTTCTTCAATGCCTTCTTTGGTATTTGTTTTAGGTTTTGCCTTTTTCGGTAGTGTTTTGAAGTCAGAGGAGAGTAAGGATAGATCTCCTCTAGGTGCTAAATATTTTAATGAAATTAAACTGTAGCTTTTTTCCCACTGGAGGGTCTGGCGTATTCGGAATTGGCATGTACCAATTCTACTTTTTCAAGTGGGTCATATTTACTTGGAAAAACATGCTTCTTTCGTAGTACCGTATTGTTTGGGAATAACCAGGTAGGCATGATAATTCTTCGAAGATGTATGAAGTTTGAATATACGTTCATGTGGATTGCAGTTAGTAGCTGTTGAAAGCAGTGATCTGATTGAATGCAAAGCGTCATGTGAACAATGTTCCACTGATCGACGCTGAACTTCCGAATCTTTAATGTCAGATATATTGTCTTTCAAATGATACCGTGTTATCTTTCTACTTAACCATTTTCTCAAGTTTTTCAGAGCTTCTACAAAGGCATAGGCTTCTTTCTCCATTGACGAAAATTTCCGTGCAGAGATTGAAAGAGTTCTTGGATAGAATTCTTCTGGCATGCTGGCTTGACCAAGTATTGCAGCAATTTTAAATTCAGAAGCATCGGTTTCGACGGTTAATGTTTCGTTATTATTCATTGTTCAAAGAAGTGATTTAGAAATTTCGTTTTTGAGTTTTTCAAAACTTCTATCAGAAGCTTCTTGAATTAATCAGATTTCGAATATTTTGATATCCACTTTGAATAGTGTACAAACATTCTTATGGCTCGTTTTAATGCAGGAGAGTCAGTAGGGATATGTAAGTTTAATACAGGTTTTAGTCTCTCGAGATTTGAGTTTAGTGTTTTATATATATATATATATATATATATATATATATATATATATATATATATATATATATATATATATATATATGCAAAAAAGACTAGTTTATAGAGAATATACATTGTACCTTGATCTTATTACAAGATGATGGTACGCAACCCACGAAAAATTTACATCTCTTCTTGATATACCAGCATCCGAATAAACTCGAGAAAAGACATCATTCAGAGTGGCAGTATAAATTAATATTCCGTTATCCATGTTGACTAAAATCATAATCATACACTAAATAGGTACGCTAAAGAATAGAAAAATTCATTCCATTCGCTAGATCCGTTGCGTTTACTACTGTTCACAGTTCGGATTTGCTCATGACGTCAGCCGAATGCATCGCCATCCTACTCATCGAAAAAGTTGCCTTGTTGAGAATACCGATCGGATTTACCGAGAACCGCTACGAGTAATGCGATGTAGTTAAATATTTGAAAACGAGGTGGCGGTACTTTCTCAAAATCAAAAATTAATATACCTTTTTACTTCCTTGTACGAAGTAAAGAAAGTATTGTAATCGCGAAAAATTTCGGTTTTCAGATTTCAACGGAAATATCCATTTTGACCATCCCTGAATTTGGTATATAAGACTTTTATGTCAATTGGAATAACATAGTAGATTTTCGTTAAAATAGGCTAACCCGAAGTGACATATTAACTGAAGTTGTTAACAGTTTTTCTTCAATAAAATGATATATATATATATATATATATATATATATATATATATATATATATATATATATATATATATATATATATGTTATATATAACCTTACAATTTAGTAGATCTTTTGGTGAATATACATTTGTTGTCATTAGTGGTTAAACCACATTTTCTTATAGTATTCATGAATTGATTTAGGTTTTATCATGTACTTCCTGATTCTCACCACAAGTATAGTCAGAAAAATTGACTGTCGGGTCCAGCAATAAAACAGTAATTGTCGTAATAATGACAAAGCGGCATGTAAAAATTACAGAACATTTAGAATGCCTATTCGTATTTTCTCTCATCACAAAATATGTACGCTTTTACATATGCAGATGTAAGGAACGAAATTATTTGTTTCCTAATAAGCATCAAATAAAGTCTTATTCCCATGACTAAACAACACTTTCCCTAATCGGCTTGAGCTGATCTCCGGTTGATAATAACCCTTGAGAACCTGAGAACACACAACTAGCCGAGAGAGAAATAGCATTGAGAATAAGGCTTTATTCTCACTAGTGATGGGAACCGGGTATACAGGATAATTCAGGAAGAGTGTGCCAAAATAAAAACATATATTGGAGGTCATTTTGAATAAAAACTGTTATATGAAGATTTGTCCGGAAACTTTTCATTACAGATTTACAACCCTTTGAAAGACACTTTTATTAGCAACTCTGGTAGTAGTTGCACAAAAATTTTCAAACTTGGTATGTAGGTACTACGTATTTAGATGTATATTTATACTTTATTTTGTTTTTGTGTCAACCAGAAAAGTTACATATTGGGAAGTCATAAACGTTTTTAAACTTCATTTTTTCATCTATTAATATTTTTTTCAGTTTTACTTGTAAAATATTACATACAATGCAAAAATACACTAAAAATTACAATTCCTCACAAACTATTAAGGTTTAAAAACTCTCATGATTTCACCATATGAGGCGCCTCTGATTGAGATACAGAAACAAAAGAAAGTACAAATATACACCTGAATAAGTAGTATCCTTATACCAAGTTTAATTTTTTTAGTGTAACTAGTCCCAGTTATTAATATAAATGTGTCTGATTAGGTGCACTTTCCAAGGGCTTGTACTCTGTAACAAAAAGTTACCGGATACACCTTCATATAACATTTTTTACTCAAAATGACTCCCCTAATATATGGTTTTATTTTAGCACACTCTTCTTGAATCCCCCTGTATAATATATACAACTAGATTCAATTCCGGATTTAGCATTATCCGGGTGTCTGATTATTTCAGCATTTAATAAATTAGTGCTCTATTACAAATCCGAAAATCGGTTTCGAAACCGACGACTCAAAGGAAATTAAAAAAGTATTGATTTATATACCGTCCTATGTAGGTATAATATTTCTGAAAACTACTACTCGAACCCTGATTAGAAATTATGTGATATGACTCTTAGGTGGAGTTTATAACATGTCACTAGCACAAGATTAACCCTAATTTTCGCAGGTAGAAATATACAAAATAAAGAAAATAACAGAGACGAGAAAGGTATTCTAATATTTTTATACGATTACAATGTTTATTACACGAAACATTGAAAATATACTCCAAAAATAAAACTCAAACTCATTTCAAATACCTACAGGAATAACAAACTACACACAACGAAAAAGCGAAAAGGGAACAATTTAAATGTTTCCCAACTCTGAACTCCCTAACACTATTCTATAATAGTTGATGAATATCAAATGGTATTTAGATTGAAAAACGAAATTTGCGTCAAAACGACCGAATTCGCCAAAAGTTAATTCACAGAGTGAGAGATATTCCTCTATAGTTATTGCAGACTTGGTTATCCCCTTATTTATATACAGGCATAACAATGGTTTTTTCCCAATCTTTTATCATAATTTCACCATTCCATATTTTACTAAACAAAGCATGTAGTAATTCTTCTCCAGCTGTTCCTATGTATTTTATTTGTTCTGGTTTGATATTATCAAATCCTGCAGCTCTATGAGCTCTAATTCCTCCTCTTCAATGTGTATTATCTGTAGTTATAAGGCTTTGGAATTCGGGTTCGTGTTGTTTGACTTCCAAAAGGCTTTAAAATGTTCTTTCCACCTATTCATCACGCTCGTCTCATTCTGTAATATTCTACCATCTTTATCCAGATTTTTTTTTTATTTTCTTAAATTTTTATTTATTTTGTAGAATAGTTTCTTATTTTCTTTATGGTTTGTTTCGATTTTTCATTCAAATTCTTCCCATTCTTGTGTTTTACTTGTTTGGATTAATTTTTTACTTTCTTTCTCTGTTTCTTATAGATTTCATATTTATCTTTTAGAATTTACATAATCTTTCCATTTTTCTTTTTTTCTTTTTATTTTCTGCCTTATCTCCTCATTCCGCCATCGAGTTTTTTTTTCCTCCCTTTTGTCGGTTTGTTCATGCCACAAATTTCCTTCGCTGCTTATTACATTATATGTTTAATAGCATTCCATAATGTTTCTGTGTCTAAGCTGTTGTAGTTGCTAAGTTCTAAAATTTTATCTACTTTTTGCTGGTATTTTACTCTTGCGTCTTCGGCCTTTGATTTATATATTTTTATTGTTTCTTTACCTTTTTTTTCATCATGTCTCAATTTATTTTCTTGGTTCTTGAATATTTTTATTCTACTTTCTACTAGGAAATGATCGCTTCCTATTTCTGGCCCTCTTTTTACTTGTACGTCTTTTGTATTACGTGTATATCCTTTTTAGTTAATATATAGTCGATAATTCCTACTGGCGACCTCTCTGGTATACTTATGTATATCTTTATGTGCACAGAAGGTATTTGTTATGTGTAGGTCATTAATAATGAAAAAGTCGATCAATCTGTTACCGTTGTCGTTTCTTGTTTTCTCTCCGAACGTACCTGTAGCGAAGAGGTTCTTCGCCACTTCGTTGCTTGTATATGTAGATGTATAACAATAATAATGATAAAATAATAAATATAAACGATGAATAAAATCGGGAGTAAAAATGACACGTATATATTTTTTAAAATCGGACAAAACCACTGAATTAAAAATATAAATAATATCCTGGTTGGGGTGGTAACGTGGCAGGCTACTCGATCCGCCACATACCCATTACTTCCTTGATTCCCGTGTTTTTATTTCTTACGCGTACATTAAGATCGCCGATAATATAAATTGGGTCTTTTAGTTCTTCAATTCTGTTTTGTAATTCTTCCCAGTATGTGTTTTTATCGTCAATGCTTGCGTTATCAATAGGTGCATATGTGACTAATATATTTGTTTTATCTTTACCTTTCTCTAATGTAACCAATAATATGCGTTCAGAATGAAATTTCCATTGTATTATTTTGTTTCTTAACTCTTTGCATATTAAACAGCCCACATCTTTTCTTGCATTCTCATAATTCGGTACTCCGCTGTATATAAAAATATGTCCCTTTAATGTTATTACCCGTGTGCTTTTGTTTTTTGTTTCTGTAATTACTAGGATGTTTATTATTGATTTTTCAAATTCTTCTATAAGTCCTGTTTCCTTTCCTTTAATGCCTCTTACATTCCAAGTTCCTATTTTTATTATTTCGTACTTTTGTACATTAACCCTGTTATTATTATTATGAAATATATTCTTTTCCATTTCCATTGCTATTGTCGTCACCTTTAAATTTCTCTGTTTATTCTCGGTTAGTATTTTAAATGTTTCTCATTCGGATTGTTTTTTAGCCTCATTTTTCAATAACCGATTTTCTTTTTTATCCCAAATGAAACTTTTACTGTTGATAATAACTTTCTGGTGTCCAATTTTTACTGCATTGCCTTTTTGTTTCTCCTCTTTGGATTTTTGTCTTATATAGGTATGCTTGTATCTTTCTTTCTTCTTCAGAAAGGTCATTTTCTATGAAAATTTGTTTGTTTCCAATTTTGCTTTTTTTCTTCATACTTTCGACATCTTTCCAGTTGTTTAGTTGCACCATTATCATTATTCGGTTATTTTTTGTATTTATATTACTAACTCTGTTTATCTCTTATTTCATTTTCGACAATTTTAATTGTTTATATTAACTTTATTATAGTTTGCGCACAATGTACTGGGTGATAACTTCTGTGCTTCGTTAGTATAGTTTAATATTTAAGTTTTCTAGCTCGGTCTTGGTCCAATTTATTATTATTATTGTTATATATATTTATATATATATATATATATATATATATATATATATATATATATATATATATTATATTATTATTATTATTATTATTAATAATATTATTATTATTAATATTATTATTATTATTATTATTAATAATATTATTATTATTAATATTATTATTATTATTATTATTATTATTATTGTTATTATTATTATTATTATTATTATTATAATCTGTTGTAATAAATCTTACCGCCCAAACAAATCCATAGGGACCATTTGAAAAATTTAAATGTTTTTAATTGTCAGTGTCAAAAATCCAGAATAGTATAATATATCGATTGGGCAGTACATTTAATATTTCTTATTGTATTATTAATTAATTATATGTATACTTATATTATATCGTAAGTTTCAGCTAAGAATATTTACTATTCTGATTACAAATTATAATATATTTTTCAAAATCTACATCGTAAATTTGTAAATATTCTCGAAACTATAGAAGAATTTGGTCTCGGACGTTCATAAGATAAATTAACAAATAGGTATTACAAACATATCTCAAACTATAAGCAGCATTATACCAAGTAACCATTCAATTTTTTTTTCTTTAGTAAACATTTTCAGAGTTTATTTGACATTGACAACGTTGACAGCCTATGTTGCATTTAATCTGAAACGGTACAGTATAATAATAATAATAATAATAATAATAATAATAATAATAATAATAATAATAATAATAATAATAATAATAATAATAATAATAATAATAATAATAATAATAATAATAATAATAATAATAATAATAATAATAATAATAATAATAATAATAATAATAATAATAATAATAATAATAATAATAATAATAATAATAATAATAATAATAATAATAATAATAATAATAATAATGTATTTATTCCTTTTGAAAATGTACATACATTTTATCGGAAGCGTCAGGATTAATATTACATTTACATATACATATAAAGTTGTTATATTGTGATAGCGTTAAAATATTCATTCAGATCATAGAAACACTGTTCTATAAGAATTTTTTTTAGTTTTTGTTTAAACGTTGTTATGGATTTTGATTCTGTTAGTAATGAGGGCAAATGATTGTAAATTTTTACTCCTAGAGTATTTGGAGATAAACTACTTATTTTTAATCTATTAGTAGGCACTCTAAGTTCATTTTTCCTCCTTGTATCGAAATTATGAACATCTTTATTTTGATTAAAATTGTTTTTATTTTGGAATATGTGTAAAGAAGTTTCATATATAAAAAGACCAGTCAAAGTTAAGATTTTGTGCTTAACAAAATTATTTCTACACGTTTCCTGCCTTTTTAAGTTCATAATACATCGAAGCACTCTCTTCTGACTTACGAAAACGTTTTTGGAAAAAGTAGAAGCACCCCAAAAAATGACAATATACCTGAGGATAGATTCGGCTTTAGCATAATAAACTGTTAATAGTTGACAAACAGATAAGTATTGTTTTAAATGTTTAATTGGGTAACATAGTTTGTTTAAATTTGTAATAATTAGTTCACAGTGATTTTTCCAGTTTAAGTGTTCATCAAATGTGAAACCTAAGATTTTAGATGAATTAACTCTGTTAATTTGAGTATTTCCGATAGCAACGTCAATATTCATATTATTTGAATTCTGATGAGTATGGAAGCGTATATAATTCGTCTTAGTTTCATTTAGGTAAAGTAAATTATTATTACACCAATTTAACATGTTATCCAAATTGTTTTTACATTTATTCTGTAATGAATTGTTATCTTTTGCGGAAACTATCAACGATGTGTCATCAGCGTAAATTATTGAATCTGTATCATCCTCAAAAACAAGGTTAAGGTCGTTAATATAAATAATGAAAAGTACGGGGGCAAGAATACTTCCTTGAGGTGCTCCGATGTTTATAGTTAAACTGCTGGAATTTACTATTTGGCACTGAGAACTAGAATAAGAACGAACAGAAACATATTGTTGGCGATTTTCAAGAATTTTTTTACCCAATTCAGAGGTGCACCTCTTACACCAATATTGTCTAATTTGTCAAATAAAATGTTATGATTTATACAGTCGAAAGCTTTGCTTGTATGTATGAGTATAACAAGTATCTATAGTAATACACTAATGACAGAATAGTTAATATTACATTTTAGCTGAAACTCACGGCATATAACCTTTAGATATACGGCCAGTCCTGTCAATGAATTCAAAGTATCTTGATCATTTAAAAAAGTATGAAAAAAATTTTAATTACATTTTATAATTTGTATTTAAAAAATTAGAATTTTTTGTGTATAGAAATAAAATTCGATACTAATGTAAGAGAATTTTCTTTGTATCTTTTACTGTTTGTGTACAGATTCACAATTCTTATGAGACAAAGTGACAACCTCATAAATAATTCAAAAGTAAAACATAGATGTCGCTAGCTGTGGATAATGTAAATATAGCACATGCAAATTTGTGGGCTCCTAGAACAAAATCCATGGTGTGTATCTTTGCTTCCCTCGGAATACGTGAACTTCTACTTAACAGATGGCATGGTTTTGAAATGATGTGAGATGAAATTTTGTCTACAATTTCTACCTACCACCATTATTTACGACCCGGCTTTCAATACTAGAACTAATTTTTAGAAACCGCACCGCCTCCATAGATCAAACATACAAACGATAGTATATATAATCTAGGGTATAACTGACTTGTAGATTATATTAAGGGTCCCGACTTCGCGTAGCTCAACTTGGAATCTGCTTTTCTGTTCGAAAAGTGTAGTGCGGTATGGGGATCTTTAGGCAGCCCTATTTGTAGTTGAACACTTGTATTTTGTGGGAGACACTGAAGAAACGCGCTGGTCTATAGAACATTACGTCGAAATGTGGTGGGGTGGATATTTATAAATAAGTAGGGTGAAAAAGAAAATACTAGATACATGCGTACTACCAACTTTAACGTATGGATGTCAAACCTGGAGTCCAACACAAGCTCAACTGAAGAAAATTGCAACGACACAAAGAAGAATGGAGAGAAGCCTGCTAGGAATAAGTTTAAAAGACAGAATACACAACACAGAGATTAGGAATAAAACAAATGTTATTGATGTAACCAAAACTATTAAAAAACTAAAATGGAACTGGGCAGGGCATTTAATAAGAACGAAAAATAAAAGATGGACGAAAGCAGCTACATTGTGGATCCCGCTAGATAGAAAGCGAAAAAGAGGAAGACAATTCAAGAGATGGCAAGATGAAATTAAAAAACACGCAGGAGCTACATGGACGAGAAGTGCCTTGAATCGAAAAGAATGGCAAGAATTGGGGGAGGCCTTCGCCCAAAGGGTTGACTAAATTCGTATTTGTGTAAATTATTTAAATAAATAAAATAAATAAATAAATATATCATCACGGCTTATTACCCATTGCTGGGTGTGCCAATCTGCTTTGTACACAGATGCGGTAATGATGAAATATTTGCACCGTAAATAACTCAATGTAAAATAATTAAAATACTGAATATATTGGGAATATAACAGGCATTTACTAAATAAAAGGCTATTATCATTAGGGTGAAATGCATTGCTGTCGGATATCGGACTTAAAATTACTCCTTAGTTGAGTTTGAAACCAAATGACTTATTAAAAAAAAGTTTTCAATTTTTTTATAAATTAATTGGTGTAATAATAATGATAGTTTAACGTTATTAGAAATAAGTAGGTATTTAATTTCATTGAAGTCTAATATCAGTATAAATAAAGCAAGAACAAAACATTGGTATATCCACCCTTTTTCACATAATTTTAACATATTTTTTAAATATACTTAATGTTTTGCTTAGAACAATTATAAGTAATAGCGTAAGATCTTGGCTTCTATTAATAATAAAGATATAAAATCTGAGATGTTGATTCAGATATTAGAATGAAAACATGAATAAATATTTGAATAAATATACAGCATGTTTCCCTTAAAACAACCAGTGGTTTTTTGTGCAAACTAATGACGTTAGAGAAAAATGTTTTATACAATCGAAACGAAAACGAAACCAACAAAACAAAAAAATCTGTGAAACAGACAGAACTGTCATTTAAACAAGGATGAGTATACGGCAAACAGCACTAATATTTTGTTGTAGTCTAATACTTGGCGCATGCGCTTTGAATTTCTGAAATGGTCTATTTTGCGGCCATTGTCATGGTAACGGCCACGAAATTGGATGCAACCTGAAATCACATTGACACTTGCGAATTGACATAACGGATAATATGAGTGATAATTTCTAATATATGACAGCAATAAGTTTCTTGACTTTTTATTTTAAATAAATATTGTAAAATAATTATTTTACAAATAAATTTTACTTCTTTTTAACGATGTTTTACAAACCTATTTGGTTTGTTTATGAAATGTCAATCCCATCAAAGCCGCCTTTCTATTTGAATAAATTAAAATATTTAAATACAATAAAATTTGTAATTTTTTACAGTTGCATACAACATAAGTGTGTACACCTCGTCCGCGAAATCCTTTAGCCGCTAAAGGCTGCCGCGAACAAGATGTATTCATTGTTTTGTGCGAAATCACGCTAAAATTTAGTGTGATTTAGCAGCCTTGATATACAAATAACTATTGTAGCACAGAAAATAAAAGTTTTCATAACATATAGCGGTATACCTACTCCTAGTAAAAAATACATAGGAAAGATATTTTAAGATATGTTTTAAAAACTGCACCTTTTTCTTTGATACTTTGCTAAACTTTGTCTTCTTTGTTTTCTGGAAGCAGATAATCGTTATTTTTTGTCACGGCACGGCGCCTATCTCGAATATTGGGATTCATTATTGCAAATAGCAAAAATAATAATGTTGTAGGACTACAGAAGTACCTACATACGAGTATATGTAGCTAAGATTTTACTATACAAGATTCTCCGCACTCCGCACTGACACAGTCTTGGTAGCCGTGTTTGAGAACACCATCCCCACTTCTATGCTTCTCTACCCGCACTCCTCCGCTCCCGGACTATGATAACTGAATTTAGCTTCCGCAAAATTCCGTAAAAGCGGTTTAGAAATTAGTAAATTACAGACGTAATTTTAAACATAGAATTGAATTTCAAAAACGAGCTTACAGAGGAAAAGTGAGAGTATGCTTCTCGTTTGCTATATTTTCTAATAATTACTTATTTCATTAAATATAATATGTCAAATTTTTCTAAAATTGTGCATTTTTGTTATTTTTAATATTGATTGTAATCATTTTAAAAAAAATTAACAAATGTAAAGCTTAGATTTATTCTTTAAGAAAACATTTTGCATAATTTATTTTTATTAAGATTAATATCTATGTCGTAAATTAGAAACTGCGGCACCTCTAATCACGCAACATTTTGTTTGGGAGACGGGGCCCTTAAATAACTGTTACTTTAAATAATAATATCCAATATTTATAGTTAAATATATCTATCTGTTTCATAATAAGAGATTAAATTTTCATTGGTCTTTTGTGCTTGCAAATATATACAAGTATATGAGATTGTTTAACAATTTAATAAGGGTGTAGTTTGATAATATTGAATTGTACTTACTTGTATTGAGTTTTGTTCTTTCTTTGAATAGAAAGCTGCAAAAGAAAAAAATGTTAGTATTGTTATAAAACAAATAATATAAACAATAAAACAAATATGACGCTTTTTGAAATTAGTGACACCTGATAATGATAATGAACTATAATTTAATGCTTTCTTCACCATTTGGTTACAAAGCTACATTAGATATTTGCTATACAAAAAAAGATATTTAATACATTTAATTTTATAATAGTAAAAGATACAATAGTTATTTAAATCGACATAAATAAAATTCTTTTTTGTTAGCATTATTATTCCATTATTTACACACCCAAAGATTTTGATTTAAATATATATATATATATATATATATATATATATATATATATATATATATATATATATATATATATATATATATATATGTATATATATGTCTTTTATCCAAACCGACCAGTTGTAATACCATAAAAATACGCAAATTTCTTGGTCCGTATAATATAAATAAGTGTTTGTCATTTCTTTCTTGAGTACTTCTGATGATGCCGTAACTGGCGAAATTGTACAATAAAGTAAATATACTTTTTCTTCTGATACTTAACCGAGAAATGTGTTTTTTTATTATTTAATATGTTTCACCGGGTACCAATAGCCTCTTCCACTGAATTAAACATATTTTTCTGTGTACTAACAACTGTAAACTTCTATCTATTTATCAACGAGTTTGGTAGGTACGTTTTTATGGCCAGGGCCGGTAGGTATTTCAAATTTGACTATTACAGAATTTGTAAATTGTAAAGTAAATAAAAATGCGTTTTATGAATTATACCTTACCAAAGCTTCACAGCTAACTAATTGAAAACAAATACGACACTTTTGATTGAATAATAATTATTTTAAATAATTTACTTTTAAAATAGTAATTGAGCATACAGAAAAAATTTATACGACACATGGCCGGTAGCTGCATTTACGGTGCCCTACCAGGCTCGATCAGTGATGTACTACTCGTAGCTCGCCCGTAAATGCTTAGCACCGGCCTAATGACGTAAATACAGGCCGAAGATGTATCAAATGAGATGTTAATAATCCATAATCTTTCTTCTTTGGGACGTTAGTTATGGAATTCTACCACACCGTTTCGAAGATTTTTTTAAAGAAAACTGTAACCATACAAAGTGTTAAATAAAAGAGGATTTTTTTAGTGTATATGTTACGGTAAATTTTCACAGTGGGATGATGTGTACATAGCCGGTAAATGTACTGACTTGCCGAACACTAGTTTTGCTTGCAATTCAATCAAACAGAATAACAATAACTTCATCTAACGCACGAAAGTCACTCTTGGAAAACTCGGGACGAATTTTGCGCGTTAGATGAGGCATTATTGTATATTCCGTTTGCCGAAACGAAAAAAAATTTAACTAACCCAGGATTTGAACCAAGTCATTCTTATTGCTCGCGGAAGACAAATTTTAAGTTGAATGCACACAGTACAAAATTTGGCGGCGACTGTCAATATGTCATTTTGACCGGTTTGATTGTCAGCAGGCAGCAGAAAATCTTATAGGTACCCATGGGACTGCATTCATAATTAGACTTCCACCTACGGGGCGCCCTTAGTAGTCTTTGGGTGATAATATGTATCATCACAGTTAACTATTATATCGGTAATAAGCTGTAATAGTAGTTGTCAGTTGTACTTGGGTCTCAAATTTTTAAAATTCGGTGTAATCATATTACTATTCTATAATGATTTACATGGAATCAAGTGTTGTGTAAAAAATATGTTGGGCTAAAAATATGGAGGACTGATTTCCATGTTTTTGTATATATTTAAACTTTTGTTATTAAATAAACTGTGCGTAAAATATTTTGTGCCATGTGTTTTCTGATTAGTTTTTTATTGACTTTTTATTTGAATTTTTAGGCTGTAAATTGGTCGCGTTTTCATTGTTGTACGAACTATTTGTATTTTTTTTTATATTTGAACTATTTTATGTGTTTCGAAAATGTGTGTGGTTTTTAGGATATTTTCACAACGTGGAATAAAAGCACACCTAATCACGGCTATCCAGACAGAACTGCGATTTATTTTTCCTTGGTATTTTCCTTCACCACACCTGCCTAAAAAAACCGTTTTGTTACAATATGCATGATTTTAGTTAGACTTTTGTTTCTGAGACAACGCTAAATACAGTCCCGAAGCGTAGCATGGCACTTTCCCATCTATAGTAGTATATTTCTGATCTGTGATTGTCAGTTTGAAGTAAAGCACAAAGTAACGTTAAAATATGGAAGGCAAAGCAAGTTGCTCTAAAATATTATCTCCGACGAAGCAGCGTGCGAAAAAGCATTCAATTTCGTCGGCAGGGAAGAAAACGTGTATAAAAACATCGTGAAAATCCTTGCTTTGCAAACATTAAATTAACGTGTCATGCTTCAGGTAAAGTCTATATTTATTTATTCAATAAGTGACCGTGAGGTGATAACTGGTAAACGCCCGCACGGTACAAATATGTCATCACCATTACCGAAATCTGTGCACAAAGCAGATTGGCACATCCAGCAATGGGTAATATACCTCTGCGATATACAGTGTGTTCAATAAATTTTTTATCTTGCAGTAGGCTATGCACAGAGTAATGTATGTCTGATCATTATTCATTTCAAAAGTTAAGATGTCAAAATTGATCTTGAAATGAAATTTTAAAGAGAAAAGGCAATAAAAAAGAATAAAGTATATTAACATTCGCCGTTTTCTAATTTGTTTCCATTTTTAATATAATATTCAAGAAGAAAATATCTCATGTCAAATTGACATTTAATTAAATATTTTTAAATTGACATTCGTTTTTTGTTCATAGCCTACTCCGAGTTAGATTTTTTTTAACAGACTGTATTTGTTTAATTGTCGTTTCGCAATTTATTAATAATAATTCGCTTATTTGACACTTCATCCAATTAAATATATAAATGTTTAAATATACATGTATCAGTTTCTTAAATACTTTTTCTTAATAAATTTTTTTAAATGTGTACAGTTAAATCTGAAATTTGCAAACTTCAAACTTTAGGTTCACGTTTACATTTATGTATAAGAATGAATTAATAGCAACAAGCATAAAATGAAAGAGAGCTACATATATAATTATCTCTCCTTACTGGTATTTTAACAAACAATATACATTACCACAAAGTTTTAACAATTTTTTTCTAGTTTAATTTAATTGAAAATGACCGGGTGTAGAAATGAAAAGAGGGGTATAAGTTGTTCAGATATTAAACGTCCTTTAAAGGCAACTCAGTTGCGTAATCATTCATATTTCACGTGAAATTAAATAAATAAAATTTAATAATTTTTTTTAGAAAAATCGTTAGAGCTTTAAAAAATGAAACAAGTAACCATAATAAAATATTCACTTTGATATGTATTATACAAAATCCGACCAAATTGATTTTATACCTAAAAGAAATTATACAACAAATAAAAAATGTTAAAGTGATTATTTTTTGACATTTCTTACAACCAATGAAATGTTCCATTTTGTGTCACGTGTTTGTGTTTTAACCAATCCTGTTATTATTATACTGAGAATAAAGCTCTAGAGAATATTTCAGGGAATAATATGTAAGTTGCATTTATAGGATGCCTTTTTAATATCTGTACAACTTATATTCTTACCCTCTTTGCGCTAAAGAGATATAGCAATATTAAAAAAATAACATTGAAATCGCTATGCGTTACTTTTCATATCTACACCAGGTATATATGTGCCTATTCACAGGCACACAGAATTTTTTCATCAATCGCAGTTCTCTAAATATAACAATCAGTAATATGGATAGAACTGGCAGCTAGAACATAGTTGACAGCTGTCACGCTTGTCACTCGTTTTTCTGTCGGCCGCAAGTGTAAGTCACACCCTCATATATATCAGGCGAAATAGAAATCGGAAATTAAAACATCATAATTTAAAAGACAATTTTCTCATGAATGAAGAGTAATGGGTCGATTCTGTTCACATCTGTAAGTCTTACAGATCTGTAAATTTGTAAATAATGAACAAAATCGCAACGAAACCTGCCACTCTTATGCATAATTGTATATTAATCAATAAAAATAGATGCGTTTTCTCAGGCTTTTACAGATTTACAGATCTGTAAGACTTACAGATGTGTCCAGAATCGACCCATATGAGAAAAATAAAAAATACTGGTAAAATATTTTTTATTATTCTTTCGATTAAAGCAAATAAATAAATATATCATATATCATAAACATATAATAATTTAACCACCTATGCAGGATTGTAATCTTTAGATAAGTAAGCATTAGCATAGTATATAAGCTGTTTATAAGATTAAATGTTAGTCTTAGTCTCCTATCCAAACATTGTTATGTTGGTTATAATCTGTTTTGGAAATAAGTACTTTTTTAAAATATAAAAGTCGGGTGTTAAAATATATTTTTACACTCCTCAAACTTGGAGCTCCATTCCCAAATGTCGTCCGAAGTCTCAATGCGTTGCTTCGGAGAGAGACCAATTTTTAGATTATAATAAATCATGGCATGAAAATTTTCTCGTACGTGTTGTTTATTACCATGAGTTACAACAAAATTTAAAATACAATTCTTAATTTGACCACTTTTAACTTCTCATTGTAAATAACAAATAATCATATGTTAATGTTGTTATGGGTTGATTTTGATAATTTAAAAATAATAAATTATATGTGTGATATGTAAATAAGATGTTTTTGTGAAATGTCAGTATAACTATTTCGTACATTATAAAAAATAACATACTTGTTAAGTATGTACTAAAATAGTTGATTACTTCAGTTATGATACCTATATCATCGATCCCTATATACGTGCTCATATTATTGTACAGTGTGGTACAATGATTGTGCAACGACAGGTTTACCTTCATCTTTTATTAGCATAAAAAATTAAAAATTTCTTCTCTGTATTCATGTGGGATTTATAATATAGCATTCTGGTTTAAACATCAAGTTGGATAATAAACAGCAGACGTGCGTTTTGAGCCTCAGTTTTCAGATATGGTGTATTATGACCGTGTTGAGATGCTATCAACTTAAAATTATATTTATTTTTAATCTTGGATGAAATTGAAAGTTAAAAGACATCTACACGCCCCGCTTTTAAAAATATTTAAATAATTGTTGTGAAAATACTTCGCTGTAAGTTCCTTTCCATTCTTAGGTAGCATTACATGAGGGTTCAGTATATTTTATTTATTCTTGTTTTTGCTAAGGTCAAGGCGACGAGTAGTAAAGTGAATTATAAAATCTTTGCCACGTAAAAAAATTATGTTTTACAATACGACAGCTTTGATCATCCATGAATAAATACGAGATTAGTATAAATTTATAAATAGGTTTTCCTTTCGAGAAAAAAGTTTGTTGAAATTTATTTAAGGCATTTCACTTTGACACAGATGTAAAAAAATTGTGATGCTTTTATACTCGTACAAGATCAGAGCATTGCAAATGTAAACTTAACTTAACTTAACATTTAAATTTGACAATAATACGAAATTCTGCACCAATAAAAATTATTTCTGAAATACACTGTAAATTTTTGAGGTATGAACATTGAGTTGCTAAATCTCCCTTTGAGTTGATTTAGGGTAAGTCGAAAGATGGTAAGAAAAAGGTAGGAAATTTTGGTAGGGCAGATTCAAGTCACTTACAGGCACCTGTATTGCACTGTAAGAATGTTAGGTAGGTGCTACTGCCTTTGTAACGTGTTTAGATCTTTAGGGTTGATTCGAGCTGTACATTCTGCGTTTAATTTGAGGTACGGTTCCTATCATAAAAAATATGGACTTGGCATTAATAACACGTAACAATGTAATACATAAAAATTTCAAAGGAATCATAGGTAAACACTGGCAACAATAGTATAAAATGTTCAGTTTTACTAAATTTTGTAACTTAATGTACTTACATTGTTAATACAAATCAAATTTGTTGATTAATATTAGGTATAATTTTTTATAATTCCGTAGAACACATACAACGTTTTCTCCGTTATCTATTAGAAAATGATTAATAACAAACTATTGAATATACATAGCATGTTACAAGATAAATAAATAAATATGTGACATGCAAGACATAACAGATTACATTTGATTTAAAATATTATTTACCCGTACTCACAAAATTATATGAAAAACTAGAATTTTCCATGAAACGTATCAGAAAATGTGTTTGTTGCCCAGAAACTAAGGATTTTTCCTAAGGCCATATAACGGTATATACAGGATAGAACACGAAACAACAGAAAGATGCAAAAATTTTGTTATTCTCTTTAACTCCATCTTGATTTAATGCGATACAATATAACATACATGTAAATTGAATAAAACTTTACTTAATAACTCGTTTGTTCACAGATATCTATTAGACACAGCAATATTAATTTTTCCTTGTCTGCTACAAGAAGATCCAACTGAATAAATATTCCTTCAAGACCTACAAAAATTGGTGCAATAGCCAGTGATCGTAAACTTTTTTTGATTACATACTTAATTTCATGAATAAATATAATAAATATGTAATCACTGCATATTATCCATTGCTGGATGTGCCAATTTGCATTGTTCACAGATATCGCAAAGGATGATCACATATTCGTAAGGTGTGAGCGTTTACCAGTCATAACCTCAGAGATAAAACATATTATATAACTTACAATATACCTCACTTTATTTGTGTTTTTGTGTATATACAAATAAATTTATTATTATATATAATTTATTATTTTTCCTGAATCCTACTATAATATACTTTTCAAGGAATTTGCAATGTCAATGTCCCCAGTAGGGTTTCTTAAAAAATCACTACAAAGCATTTTTAACAACCATATAAGCATTTACAGGTAACTTGTGTTACGGAAATTCAAAATCACTTTAAAGCATTTGCGTCCCACTATATAAAGGGTCACTTCGTGTTAACCTGGGAGTAAAGCAGGTTTTTTTTACTCTAAACAGAGATTGGTGCATCGACCTTTTAAAAAGGAAGAATTGTTCTACCTTGGGGTTGCATATAGTTTCAACCCAAAAAGGTAGCTGCGGCTACGTCAAACTTAACCATGTACTCGTACAACAATTAATTTCATTGTCATCAAATATTCGTTCAGATCTTCGCAATGTAAACGCATGTAACACAAGTGAAAATCAACTAACAAATTCTGATAGTATGCCAATAGTGATTAATTATCAAATTCGAAAATTTCCGCTCATAATTCATTTAGGGTGTAAATCGCAAATTAAATTATCTATTTGTGTGAAATCGTTTTGGAAAACTGTGTCATCACATAAATTTTTTATTCCTGTGAGACTTTGTCGTTCATTTAACTAACACTGCTTCACTGCTACCCATAAGATCGATAGTGTTTTTTTTCCTCACTGCTTCTTGCCAGGACCGTCTCATTATTGTAAAAGTCCCTGTTCGCAGTTTGTTAACGTGTTTCGTCTCCTAAAAATTTAGAAAATTTTAATATATTTGCTTAATGCTTTGATTATTTATTCTATTATATTTAATGATATATTTATTACCTAGATATATAAATGACTGGTTTGTAGAAATACAAAAAAAATCTTATAGATGAGTCAACAAAATATTTGAATTTTATTGTAACCTTACTTTTATTATTTAATTTGAAAGTAGTTGCTACTGACACGCTCAACAACCATCCGTTAAGCACAAATAAGGAAATATAGTTAATTTTTATTAAAGAAAAAATATGCTTCACCCATTGGCTATTAGCATTTAACAAAACGTGTGTACATGTATATTATTTTATATTTTAAATAAATATAATATATCGTGATTTGCAACAATTCTGCTAGTGTTTAATTTTTTGAAGTCCGATCAATGTTATCTGTATTATGAAATAGAATATAATTTACCGTTAGCAGGTCGTTACATTCATCGCATACAGAATGGTTGTTTGTTTCAAATAAATACGCGTGTAAGTCTAGTACGGCCAATTCTCATTATTGTCAGAACAACTTGATCTTTGCAGTTGTTTCTTAGTTTATTTAAAGTTAATATAGTCCAGCGAATATTCCATTCTTCATAAATTTAGATTTAATTATAGTTTTAATATCGTTCGTTTGTAATGGAATGACGGAATGTTTGTGTTTTCAGATTTAGTGGCTTGTTTGGCAGCTATGTAAGCTTTTTCGTTTCCTACTGTGCCAGTATGAGACGGAATTCAGATAAATGTGATTTTTCAACATTATTTTGGGAGAGATTGTAACGAATACCTTTGATACTATTAACTAGGGGGCGTTTTGGATAACTTTCAATGGAATAAAAACATAGGTATAAAAGTGAAACATTTGTGCTTCGCATTCGTCTACTATTGGAAATGTAACATGTCCAGTTTCCATTAAAACTTGGGTTATTTTTTCTAATTTATATAAATGATTTCAGTAACTATATGAGGCCCTGCAGTAGTGTCCTTTTCGCTGACGATACCACACTTATTTATAGTGCTAATAATTATGAATCATTATTGAGAGTTAGAGATGCTAACACTAAAAAAGCTGAAAACTGGTTTTCCGCTAATAATTTACTTATAAATAAAGAAAAAAACTCAACAGATGATTATTTCTAACGATAATAAGTTGAATAAAAATTCCGGTGTTTTAGTTCTTGGATTGCTTATTGAACCCTCACTAAATGGGTTATCTCATGTAACATATATAAGTAAAAGATTATCTAGTGTTTTATTTTTTTGAGACGATTAAAATTTATAGCCGATAATGTCACTTTGAAAACCGTGTACTTTTCATTGTTTCACTCGGTGATTTCCTACGGAATTTTACTGTGGGGAAATTCTTCACATTCAATTAAAATTTTTTGACTACTAAATTTTGTCTAGAATAATGACATGATATATATGCAATTTTTTTTGTCTGATTTATATGAGTTATTTTATCTTGTATATTGACGTATATTGACGAAATAAATAAATAAATAAATAAATAAATATACGTTTATAAACATGAATAATTGAAAAAAAAAATGCAGGTGAATGGGTAATATATTTTATTTATTAGCTATAGTTAATTAATCTATAATTTTGTTTTATTTATAGTACTCAAAGAAATCTACTAAAGACTGTCAGAAATAATTTTTCACTAAACAAATATTTCAACATTTTAAACTAAAATCAAGTGTGTATGTATGTAATTTTAGAAAAAATAAATACGAGTATAATGGCTCGTTTACTGAACGCAGTTTTATAATTAATGCGCTTTTATGAAATACATTCCTCATGAGAATATAATGTATAAATACGCGCTCCATAAAAGTGCTTTTACTATAAACGTGCGCTCGGAATACAGGCCAATATGTTTTAATTGAACATTGGCATATGTGACATGCTTGATATGTCTGCATCACTATGCATACACAAAGCCATTTTTCAGCGTTTTGAAAACAGGAAATAATATTTAAATTGATTCTGATTACCGGTCACTGCTTTTCTATATATACATCTTTTACGGCTGTCTACCCGTAAAATTTATCAGTGAGAAGCTCAAGCTCTGCTTCATTGAGTTTGCGCGCAGTTGTTATCTGCAGAATACACATGGACGACAGCTAGAAGTTTCTATCTGTGAAAAACTACCAGGGTTTTGTTATTTTTAAGCGTTGCCCGATCGCAATATATCGTTGATTAATGGCTCGATGCTTCAAAACCGTGGTTTTCTACGACAAAACAATAAAAGAAAAATTATATTGCCGCTATTGCCGCCTTTATAAAGATGATAGATATCTTATTTTTTAAATGATAAAAACGAGTAATATAGATTACCTTCGTTAAGATATGATCGTTTTATTAATTGTTTTATTATATATACACCTACTGCAATTGGCCAACTAGGTTATTTATATTATTTACTTTTAGGAAAAATACTTATTTTTTAAATTATTCAATATATTGTTCTCCCATTATTGCGTAAAGTATGGATCATAAGTTAATACAATTCAATTATAATTTACTTGCGTTGTGTATACAAAAAAGTAATATTTCTTGGTTATTTATTCTTAATCCCGTATTGACTGTTATCTAAAATTACATCGAACCTATATAAAATTAGATTTTTTAAAATGAAGCTTAAGATTAGAATTGTGAATGTTAAATTATTTGATAGATTTTGGATTTACTTTACATTTTAAATATTATGTTATTAGGATTTACTTGATATTATAAATATTACGTTAATTAATAATATAGTAATAAACGTTAAATATTATTTTGCATTTGAAGACCGCACTGCAAAAAGAAGGAATGTCACATTTTTGAAGAACATGAGTTAAGATATGCGTCATGTACATCATTTACTGCAGAATTTTATGTGCAAACTTTTAATGCATAATATCATAGTTTCAATGTTATTCAGCTTTGATATAGCCATATCATTACATTTAATTATTGCTATAAACTTGTTTTATTAATTTCCCAAAAAGTACATAACAATGACATTTCTCTTTTTTGCAGGGTGGTCTTCATATATGTAAGGTGTTTTTATTTAATAAATACATTTTTATTTAATTATTCTATGACTTTTGTAGGTAGGAAATAGATGAAGATAATACATTTTGTGTGGATAGTGGTGCGTTGGAAAGTTTTTTTTTCATACTGTGCCTGTATCTTCTTTATGTGTGTTTTATACTATCGAACAAAGCAGATTGGCACACTCAGCAATGGGTAATATGCCGTGATGGTATATTTATTTTTTATTTATTTAAGCAGTAGTCATCCAGGCAGCATAGCGATGTGTTTGCTTCGCTATTCTAACTAAACTAACAAGATATTATGTTTATAATTATATTTCATATTTATTGGATCTGTATTTCAATTCACCCTCGAACGGGAGGGTTGGTGCAAAGGTGCTACCAGTATCAGTCAGTAGAATGATGGGGGTTCAGATTAGATTTCGTACGCTTTACGTCTCAATAATACTAGCTGTTGCCCAGTGTGTTTTAGGTGTACTTGTTTCGTCGCCTTAACGATCACCCATTACGCAAGTATAATTGGTATCAAATATGCTACAGCGACTGATTATTCAAGTAACATGTTTATTGCCTCTTGGTAATAAATTAATGATCTTTCCGTTCTTGGCATATGTAAAATACGAAAAAATGTTGTGTATTAGTTTTCTAACTCAATTTTATTTTATCACATTATATAACCGGTCGGAAGCTTTTTCTGACGAGATTCGCCAAATACTAGAAGAAAATGATTCGGATGATGGGGAATGAAGTGAAGATTATAAAGAAATTATTACCCAACAAAACCATAATTCGGATTCAGATGCTGGAGTGCGAGCAGGATAAGTAGGATGCAAAAACTATGGCGCAGGACGCGCATAACTCGAATTCAGAGATGGAATTTGAACAAGTGTGATGAAGATAAGTTTTTAAATATCTTATTATATTTGTAATATCTAAACAATATTTAAGTAATAAAAGTTTAATTTGTTAATTTAATTTAGGTATTAAGCACTGGCGGCTTGTGCCATATGCCCTATGGCACAAGCCGCCAGTGCATGGGCGCAACCCTACGAAATAAAAAGGGAAGAAATAATAAATAAGCGAGTATTTGTACATATACATTTTAAATTTTTAAAAAATATATATCATCACGGCATATTACCCATTGCTGGGTGTGCCAATCTGCTTTGTACACAGATTTCCGTAATGATGATATATATGTACCGTGCGGGCGTTTACTAGACGTCACCTCACGGGAACTCATTGCTGGCGTGGAGAGTGCACCATGGGGATCAATTTTGTGCCATTTAAAATTCGAAATATTTGGCGCCGGTCGGGATCGAACCCATCTCCTTAGATTCGCGACCAGACACTATCATTATTATGCAATCCTACCTACACCGCGGGTATCTTGATAGCCTATTTACTTTGTGATGTGTGCACGAACCGATATACTAGCAGCTAAAGTACAAATATCTCAGCCCCGACCTCCCACCAGATCTACTCGAGTTTTTTACAATTCTGACCAATAGCAGCGGACCTGCAAATAACTGCATTAAACCGGAATGAGGCAGTGCCCAATTTAACAAAGATTTCCGAGTGTGTACGGCATTTTCCGAGGTAATTTGTGTCCATTATTTGTTGTAATCAGCAGCTTTGTTCGCTGTGTAAAATTCGCATAAATTCAGAGTAAATTCAGAACGAGTCAACAGTGCATGAGCGCCTACGAACATGTTTCGTTGTGCGATGTCTCAGCGAACGCTTTTAGAGAGACAAAGTAAATAAGGAATATTATAAAAGGTTGGAAATAGAAAAGCGAAGATTAGGTTTATAAGAAAAAATATTTAAAGAATAAAATAATAATACAGATATTGTTTATTTGTAATTAAATATTTCTACATTTCTACAAACAGCGGGAACAGAACAGGTTGTATTAATATTTTGAACTGACCCTTATGTACTCAGTTAAAGAAGATTAGAATTGTATTCAATACTACTGAAATACTAGGAAGCATTTAAAATTACCTTAGCAACAGGATTCAGGGATATATTAAAAAAATTTAATACCCCAAATTCTAGTTCGCTTGTCTCAGGTGTAAGCATCCCTCGAGTCAGAATTTCTGCTAGAGTGAATTAAAAATAATCCTATTTTATAGAATTGCCAAACTAGATAGTTTAAAGGTTAAAATATTTTTCTATAATCAAAATAAACGAAAAATGTATAACATTTTAAATGCACCCCTGTTTTGTTATTCAGGTACCGTAGTCGCCGATCTATTTTAAGCAAGACATAGTAATGTATTTCTATGATTTCCTAGTTGAGTATATAATTGGATTCATGCAAAATCCTTATAACTGAATATTTTGTAGAATTATATTCTTCTCTAGGTTTTGAAAACAAACCAGATCTATTAAATAATGCAAACATCAACTTTCATTCGCTAGTCATACTATAATTGCCGTTTCAATTCTCAATTGTCAAGATCTGTTTGTATCATTTTGATTTTTTTTTTGCTTCTTTCTTCATCTATGTGTTTGCATTTTATTTCTATTATTGCCATTTGGTGTATTTAATCTGCATTTTTCAATACAAACAATAGTTTTGTTGTTTTATCACATTGAAGAAAATGTGCATCGTCGTATAATTTTGATTTTTGTGTAGTATTCTTTATTAATTAAATAATAAAAATACTTCTAATTAAATATTTATTTTCAAAAACGTAATATTCTACACAACAATCCTAACAACTGAAAACTACTTTTTTGTTCCAACTCTATCTATGATTCCTAAATACACTACATTTACCCCTTATTTTTAGTAAATAGATATTTTCACTAGTCAAATAAATATTAATATTGAACACAATATAAAATAAATACAACTAATTATTTTAATACATAATCTTCGAATTTCTGTGGGTTTTTTTCTTTCTCTTCTCGGCCGTATACTCGTATCTCCTGGTAATATTCTGGGATTAGCAGCAGGTTGTACAGTCTCAGTTCCTTCTTCGTAATCTTCCTTGTTTTCTGGTTCTTGACTTATAAATTTAATCATAAATTATGAATTTCGCCATCTAATTTTTCCTTCTGGTGATTTGATGGTGATATCACTTCCATTTTTGTCAACTATTGTCCATGGATCCTTTTCAAAATTAGTTTGATATTTACTTTTCTTCGACTGCTTAACTAATACTTGATCCCCAATATTTAAATCTGAATCTCTTGCATGCCTCTTTGTATCTACGTATTCTTTTCCTTTCATCTTCGCTAACCAATACTTATCTCTTGCTTCATCATCTGCTTTCAATTTTTTCTGACCATTTTCTTCTTGAAATATAGATAATTTGCATCGGATTGTTTTCCCAAACATTAATTCAGTTGGAGTTCTTCCAGTTGTACCGTGTACGATACATTGCTAGATAGTCGTATAGATCTTTCTTCCAATTATTTTGATCGAATTCTTACGATATTTGCAATCGTTTTAAAATAGATCTATTTTGTCTCTCCACCTCCTCATTGGCTTGTGGCCATAAAGGTGTAGTTTTTATATGATCTATATTGTATTCTTCACAAAAATCAACAAATTATTGACTGCAAAATTGTCTTCCATTATCAGTTTTAAGAGTTCTTGCAAAACCAAATCGGGTAAATATAACAATTAATTCGTCTATGGTTTTACTGCTCGTAATATTCTTCATAATTACTATTTCGTAATATCAACTGTAATAGTCTGTTACAACAAAAATATATTCACCTGAGATTAGTGGACATTTAAAATCTGCACATACATCTTCCCAGGGTTTCTCTAGTAATCTTGTTCTCTTGATTTCTTCTGGAGGATTTGGTTTACTCACCAGCTGGCAACCATGGCAATGTTTCACAAATTTCTCAGCTTCTTTATCTAAACCTGGCCACCATACTTTCGCTCGCAGTCTATTTTTCATCTGGACAATGCCTGGATGACATTCGTGTGCTAATTTTAAAATATTATTTCTGAGTTTATTTGGTATTACCATTCTGGTTTCCCTGAGAATAATTGAACCCATACGGCATAATTCGGTCTTCAAGTATTCATATATCTTTAATTCTTTTGTCCAATAATTTGTATGAAGAACTTTCTTCAAGGCTATTAATTCATCTGTCTCGCTAAGTTCTTTAATAGTAGAAAGTGGTATTGCCTTGGGTCTACTGTATTCTGCAATATTCCTGACGTATTCTTCATTCTTTTTGTCGAATTCATTATTCTTATTCTCCTCAGACAGCAATCTTGATAAACAATCCGCTATATTCATTTTACCTTTACAATACTTAACTTCATAATCGTAGCTCTGGAGCCTCAAAACCTATCTTTCCAGTCGTAAGTTAGGTTTAGATTTTGGTGTAAATATATATTGTAAGCTTTTGTGGTCTGTATATAGAACAAAATGTTTACCGTACATATATTGGTGCATTCTCTCACAAGCCCATACTAACGCTAACGCTTCTTTTTCTGTCTGTGAGTATCTTCTTTCGACGTCAATAAGACTTTTACTAACGTATTCAATAACTTTATTGATTCCATTCTTTTCTTGTACCAGGACGCAACCCAAGCCCACTGGACTAGCATCTACGATTATAATTGTTTTTGCATTCTGATCAAAATATGCTAAGGTTTTGTCATTTGATAATTCAGATTTTATCTCTTCAAAAGCTTCATCTTCCTTTCTTCCCCAATAAAATTTATCAGCTTTAATTATTTCTCTCAACGGACTTGATATGTTCGATAAATTTGGTATGTATCTTCCTATGTAAACCAAGTAGACTTCTTACTTCTTCTTTGTTTTCAGGTCTTCTGAATTTTTTAATTGCTTTTACTTTATTATCGTCTGCTTGAACGCCATTAGGAGTAAGGATATGTCCTAAATATTTTATCTTCTGAACCAAATATTCATATTTCTTGTTTAATTTAATTCCTTTTTCTTCTAATCTTCGTAATACTTGTTTTAAACGTTCATCATGTTCTGTTTTTGTTTTTCCAAATACAAGAATATCATCAATATAAACAAATATTCCCTCGCAATCATTTAAAATTTGTGTCATGGTTTTCTGAAAAAGTTCTAGAGCATTACGAATCCCAAACATTAATCTCTTATACTGGTATAAACCATCTTGCGTTTGAAAAGTTGTTAAAGGTCGAGAATCTGGATGAAGTTCTAATTGATGGAATGCGCTTTTTATATCTAGTTTAGAGAAATATTTACTACCTTGTAATTTAACTGTCAAGTCATCTATTGTAGGAATTGGATGCCTTTCTCGTAAAATAGATTCATTTACTCTGCGCATATCCAAACATATCCTTACATCGTCTTTTTGTGAAACAACAACGATTTGCGAACACTATCTCGTAGGCCCATTGACTTTTTCAATTATTCGTTGGTCTTTTAACTGTTTCAACTTCATTCTTAATTTATCTTGCAAAGCAACTGGAATTCTTCTTGGTGGTTTTATTACTGCTACTGCATCAGGTTTAACTGGTATTTCCAATTGAAAATCTTTTAATTTTGGAAACTCTTTCTTCTCTATTGTATTTATATTTAGTCCAATCTTTAGCACATTTAGATTCATTGACGTTTCCTTTCCTAATATTGGTGTACCTCGTCCACGCAATACAAAGAATTTTGCACACGTACTTGTTCTATTTCCTGTTTCAACTTTTGTTTGAAGAATCCCTTGACTAGTAATGATTTCGATTCTCCATGTGGTATAAATTTTTCTGAACATTTTTCATTTTCGCATTGGATTCGATTCTGTTTTAGATATTCCCAAACATCTGCGCCAACGGCGTTGCAACTTGAACCTAAATCTATGATTACTCCAAGATAAACTTTTCCAACAATAACATTCAAATCTGATTTAAAGTTATTAAGTTCATTTACTTGAACTTGAAATGAGTATTCATCTTCAGAATTTGAATTTTCTGTCACATTACGTACTGATTTTCTTCTTTGCTTGTCTTGATCTGCAGTTTCCTTTCCATTTTTCTGTTTTTCTTTATCTTCTGACTTCTTCCAATTTCTTTGTTTTTCTTTCTTCGACAGTATTTTTAAAAATGACCCTTTATTCCACATTTATCACAATTTCTATTTTATGCAGGGTATTCTTTACTAAAACTTAGATGAGAAGAACTTCCACATCGATAACATTTCTTATGATTTTCTTTTCTTAATTTGTTTACTTCATTGTTTTCCACTCTTCCTTCCATATTTCCTGCTTGGATTTCTGACGATTCTGATATTCTGCTTAACTCAAGTATTAAATCTAATGTCAATTCTGCTCCTTTTTCTAAAAATTTCCGTCGCAATGCTGGATTTAAACATTTTTCTACCACTTGATCTCGAATCTGCTCGTCCACAGAGTGTTTGAAATCACAATATTGAGCTTGTTGTCTTAATTTTATAACAAAGTGTGTAACTGTTTCGTTTTCTAATTGGCAAATTTTTCTAAATATGTGTCTCTCGTATGGCGTATTGGCTTTAGGTGTGAAATAATCTGTTAATATTTTAACTGTTTTATCATATTTTTCTTCAGTTTTCTTAAGTTTTTCATTTGCTTCAGCTAAAGTGTAGTAAATAACCTGTACCTCCATTCCTGCAGTATGGAGTAGAGCTTGTTTTCTACCGTCGGCAGTGATATTTCTGGCTTCCAGTAACAATTTAAATGCCCTTAACGTTTTTTTTCTCGTCGCCAAAATTGTAGTATTCTTTATTAATTAAATAATAAAAATACTTCTAATTAAATATTTATTTTCAAAAACGTCACATTCTACACAACAATCTTAACAACTGAAAACTACTTTTTTGTTCTAACTCTATCTATGATTCCTAATTACACTACATTTTATACTACCATGGCTGATAACGAGGTGCCCAGTACTTCCAATGGTATAAAGAAAAATCCGAAGGGAAAACTTTTAAAAAGGTAATGGCCTACAACAGTTATTTGGCCCATAAAAGTAAGGGTGCAGCAAAAACTAAAGCTGTGGCACTCACTGCAGCAGCTGAAAGATCTATGTACAAAATTGTTGCGGAAATGGATAAAACAGGACAAGTTTCATCACCAAACAAGACAAGAATGCGCGAAGATTTTTATTCAACATTATCGGAAGATGAGAAAAAAGCTATCTGACATACTGTGCAATCCTTTTTCAAAAGAAATGAAATCCCAACTTTAGATAAAGTATTGCAGGTAAACCGTTAATTTCTTTTTTGTGACTCTACATGATTATTATGCCTAAATTACATCACCGTAACTAAAATATTAAGTGATACTGAATTACTGTCATATTTTCTTTTTGATATTTTTGTATTAGCAAATTTAAAAATTTGAGTAACAGCAGTGCTTCGACTATTACTGATTTTAAACAGATGTCATGTATATGGTAATTGTTCCAGGCTATAAAGGATAACGAATTGATTTCCCCTATGTCCCGTTCTACGCTTTTTAAAGTTCTCAAGAAACTAGGATTTGTATGGGAGAAAAGAGGAAGGAACAGCATGCTGGTAGAAAGAGATGATATTATATTATAGAGAAGACGGTATTTAACAAAAATTCGTAAATATCGACAAGAAGGACGGACTATTTATTTCCTGGACGAGATGTGGGTGAACGCGTGAACACGAAAACAAAAGTTTGGAAAGATAAGACTGTAAAAAATTCTCGCCAAGCCTTTGTAGAAGATTTGTCTGTGGGCCTGAAAGATCCCTCTGGCAAAGGTCATCGATTAATAATCACGCACATAGGCAACGAAAATGGATTTGTAGAACGGGTGATTACCATGAGGATATGAATTCCACTGTATGACATATTTTAGATTATTATGGAGATTGTGCAACAAGGATGATTTTCATGTAACAAATGGTTAAAAACTGTTCATAATTTATTGTGTTGTTTTAAGCTTCGCTTTTTACATTCTCTACTGTTATCACGATAATTGTAAATTATTTAAATTAAATGATTTACAAACTTTTGTTAATATCTTGAAATTTTTAATATATCCATTTTAATTGTACAAGATAATTCTTTTATTATTATTACCATCTTTGTAAAACTATTACTTTTTTAAATGCAGTTTTATGTAATAAATTTAAATATGTTTTATATTTAAATATATGTTTTCATTATGCTTTTTAAATAATTAAAACTTATTCAACTTCTCATTTTAAATTACTAATTTAAAAAGTAAATTTGACATTTTTCTTCATTTTGCTATAATATTTAAAAAATTACCAATTTTAAATTAAAATGTAATTAATTAACTGTTATTATTTCAAGTAACTATATTTGAATTTAGCGCCAAATTTTGTAACTAGATTGACCATTTGTCATAGTGTAATTAAGGTTTTTAGTTAATGCATTCTTTAAAAAAAAATTAACTACAGTGTGTTGTCTATGGATCGTTTATGGATTAGTTTAGAAAAAAATAACTTCAAATAACATTTATACAGAAATTAATTATTCGCATCTTTTATTTGAAGTAACTATTCAATAACACATTTCATTTACCGAACAATTTATGTTTTAATTTTGTAATTTATTCATTAATACATTTTACAAAATAAAATAATAATAATAAAAACAAACCGTGCGGAATTTCAACTCGTGAATATTTATTACGGAGTCTGGTCGAACTAACCAATGAACTCAACTATTAAATTTGTTTCCATGGGTGCTGATTTTAATAAATTATAAATAATAACAGTCAAATAGCATTACATACTCTTCAGTAATAAGCCAGGAGTATTTAGATACTCTTCGATACCAAATTAAAAAATCTTTGTAACTACATATATCAACTCCCATTATTGTCTTATACGGGACCGAATTCTGTGTACAAAGCAGATTGGCACACCCAACAATGGGTAAATGCCGTGATGATATATATATTTCTTTAAACGGCTATGTCACGGTTTTCAATGTTCACACTGTATATCTTAGTACAAGGGTTATTTTTCGTCAAAATTTTGCTCTCAGTCAAAAGCACGGTCACCTTAACCCATTTTTCTAAAAATTTTGCTCTCAGTCAAAATCACGTTCAACTTAACCTAATCAACGTTTCAACTATTAGGTTTTGGCTATACATGATAAACCGGAAGTGGTATTTAATTTGGAGCTCTAGCTTTTAACAGATTTTCGACGAAAAACATAATATAGTATAATCCAAAATTTCGTACTACAGACTTTTCTATTTGTTGGAACAAGAAATTATATTTTGCTTATAAACGATCAACCGGAAGTGATACTTTACTTATAGCTCATTGTTATCTTAAACATGGAATTGGCGGGAGATCATGTGCTGGCCACATCAGACTGAGTGTCTGGTCGCGAATCTTGCGACACAGGTTCGACCGACGCCAAATTTATTTCAAATTTTAAGTTACACAAAAGTGACTCCTGTGGTGCACTCTCTACGCCAGCAATGAGTGCCATTACGCCTGGTAAACGCCCGCACGGGACAAATATGTAATCATCTTTATACCGACATCTGCATAAAGCAGTTTGGCACAGCCAGCAACAAGAATGAGTAATATGCCGTGATGGTATAATATTTTATTATTATTATTAATAAATAATTATACAGTAGCGTGTTTAAGGTCGGTCAGCCGGGCGTATAACAAGGACCCCGGTGGCTAGTGGGGCCCAGTACAAAGCTACCTTATTTTAATGAACAACACAATATATAGGAGATGGTGCAGCCGATCATAGGACTTTAACATGTAAAATCATACTTTCGTAATTTCGCGCTTCCATAATTATTTTAACCCTACAGTGGTCACGTGAATATTTATAACACGTGCAGTGGCACCGGGTGTATCTAATTGCGATTTTTAACAATCAGTATGGTGTTTCTAATCACCCCTATGGTCTTTGAGGATTAGGATAATATCTAGAAGTCTTTCCAATAAAATTTAAATATTTTTTACGCAGTTTATACATGTTGAAAAATAATATCTTATCATACCTAATCATTTTAAAATTTATTCAAGGATGGTGATAAGTTTAATATCTCACATTTTTTGCGATGCAAAGAATTATTATTTTTCATTTTTATAGAAGTTTATCAATGTAAAAAAAAATAAAAAAAATCTGGTGAAAACATCACAATACCTCCCGTTATTTACAGCCCGAGTCACAAAAAAGGTTAAGTTACTTCTTATTTTTGAATTATTGAATTTTAATCTAATTTTGACAGTTTATTTCTTCAAATATTGTCTAATCTAACCCAAGTAACTACCATTTTTTCAATCCTTCGACAGGATTAAATCCCAATTACAGAGTAGGTTCACATTCACACACATCCATGCCTTAGTAGGATTCGAACCCATAGCCCCGAGAGCACACATGACATGAGGCGTTGCTCTAACCATTGAGCCACCGGAGCTATAATAAAATGAAGATTCAATTTTAAATACCGGGATAGAATAGAATTCACTAATCCAAAAATGAGGACTAGCTTAAACATTTTTGTGAATCGTTAATTTTTATTAATCTAAATACATACCTACATAATTACTTATGCTGGAAACTGTATTGAATTCCTTTTAAATTGTTCTATTTACTTTTTTCTTTTTAAAAGGTTATTAATATTATTTTGAAATGATTAGTTCTTTGATAGTGACATTTATCTGTCAGTTACATACATTTGAATAACTGCGTTTTATTTGTTTAAAGCGTAGGCTCTGGGATTTAAATTATAGATAATTTTATATATTTATCCATAAAATATATACAGAAAAAGTATTAATGCAAATCTATAGAAAATTTAATAATCTTTATTTTTATAATAACATTAATCTCGAAAAAATAACATTTAAAGGTATATTTCGAAAAAAAACTATTTTCAGCTTCTAGTAAAGTGCCATTTCCGGTTATCCGATTTTTACCAAAATGTAATAGGCTCTTTTCATTACGATAAAAGTTCGAAATACAAGGTTTAAAATTTTTATGAATGATAGTATTTGAGTTGGAGTGGAGGATCCACACAAACATCATCGTAAAAAATGTTAAAATTGGATTCTAGGGACCTTAAAACGTGGTCATTTACCAAAATCTCGATATGCGATTTTTATCACGATCCCTATACCTCCCTTACCAAGGGCAAGGGTATCGGGAGTTAAAAATAAATGTAAGCTGAAGACGGGAACTGGCCAGTTCCCGAAACGTCCTTAAAAATATAAATAACATGTAATTCTAAACAAGGAATTGTCATTTATACCTACCTCCAGAAGGCGGAACTTAGCAAGCGATATATAAATAATTTCCGAGGTACCTGAGCACCACAACATAATAAATTTATTCTATAACCTTACAGTTCTATATATCGCAGAGATAGGGATAAGATGATGAAAGGGACACACACAAAAATCCATATCTTACCCGGGATTCGAACCAAGGACCTTTGGGTTGTGACTTGGCTATGTTGCTTACACCACCTGGGTCGGTTGAAATCAATTGTATTAAGGGTAAATACTTTACATAGAATAAAGAATTATAAAACAAATCAAATAGTAGCACAAAATTTTGCATCTACATCAACAAGCAAAATTTGTAACGGCACAAATTAGATACGAAAATGTCGAAAATAACTACAAAATTAGCGATAGCTATGGATTTTAACAAATGCCGATTTATCTTTCAAGTTAGATTACTTTATTTTTATTTGTAATTTATCTTTAAGCGAATAATTATATATCTAAACTATATTTAGATAATTGTTCATTTGAACAGGAAACAACACATATAATAAAAATAAACTATATAAAAATTTGACACATAAAAAAATTCAAAATGATTTCAATCGGATTTTAAATATCCCTCCTGGAAATATAGGTATAAACAAAATTATTGCATATATCCATAACGTACTATAAAAATAAATACGACTGTTGTTATCATAGGATGTTGGCTGAACATGAATTATTTAAACACAGGAAACCAATTATTATCTCTTATTAAGACGATAATATCAATTTGAAATTAAAATTAAAATATAACCCGAAAGATGAGAATTTTTTCAACTTTGGATTAGTAGTAATTATCAACAATATTATATTAAATTTTATTATGGATAGTAATATAAGCGTATGAAAATATAATTAGTTTCTCCCTGTGATATTTCATTATAGTTTATTCATCAATAAATGATTTCGCAATAGGTAAGTAGATACATGCATATTCTGCAAAAAAATTTAAAGGATGTGTATAATGAATTAAAGATGTTACCCAGTGATTAAGGGATGCAAAGAGCTTGATAAATAAGTATGAGAGACGGAAATTAATTAATTAATAACAATAAAAGTATATTAAAACACACATTTAATAAAGATTTAATAAAAATCAACAGGAAGGATGTTAGAAGTAATGGCTTTTACAAACAAATTATATAAAGCAAAAACACAAAATTTCTTCCGTTTATGCTAACAAAATGAATAAACATTAGAAAATATGAACGACCAATTTCCAAACACATTTGTATACCGTTCCCAGCGCTGGCAAAACAAATTATTATTTGTAATCAAATCGATCACAGTTATAATGATTTCCTGTATGTAATTACCTTGGTATTAGATCTCAGACACAATCTTGAAGAGTTGCAAGATTTTTGCATTTTTAAAAATTAAATTCTTTGCAGGAATAAATTGAAATTCTGTAAATCTTAATAGGAACAAGATTTTGTATTCATTATTCCTTAATAAAGAACCGTTGTTAGATTAAGATTTGTATTAATTCCACATCTGTTGTTTACCGAGGTTCCATTTGTTATAATGTTGTATACAACAGGTGTAGTATAGTCTTGCATAACAAGTAACAGGTAAATAAATCTTTGTATTATGTTCAGTCGAGCTTATTATGTATGTCATTGTATTGTTCTATGCATGATAACATGAATTACATCTTTCGCCACCTATTTATCAAAATGTCTTTCATGCTATACATTCCCTTCCTGATTTATTTTCTCAGGCTAATTTTTTTATAGAAACAAATAAGATCCACGTACACCGTAAAGAAAAAATAAAAGTATTTCATTGAATACGTAATCATACTTATATAACCCCCGAACAAAAAAATAATTAACACTCTTAAAAAGATCTTTCATGAAGACACACTCATACTATTTTTGAGGAAATGCTAAATTTAAATTCTATATTAGTAATTTCAAAAAGTATCAAATTTATAGAGACATGATTAAGATCAGATGTCCCAAATAAAGTATTGAATATGGGAATCTCGAGAACTATTCGAGATACATGATTGGCTAAATTAGATAAAACTTGTAGGGATTCACCAAGCCAAGCTACTTGGCTTGAAATAAAAAAGCTTGGCTTGGCTTGAAAATTCAAGCTTTTTTAACGCCAGACTTGGCTCGGCTTGGGCTTGATGGAAACAAAGCTGGACTTGGCTTGAAAATTTCAAGCTTTAAAAATTTTTGGCTTGGCTTGATTTTCAAGCTTTGACAAGGTTTTTCAAGCTTTTTCAAGTCTTTCAAGATTTATAATGCTCATGTGCGAACTCATTTTTGTAGGCATATATAATGGTTTTTATTTTATTTTATTTATTTTCACAGTAGGTAAATATATAGATCTTGAAAATTTACATTAAACCAGTAAGTAGTAGGACTGTTCGGTATCAAGATGTGAATGTCAATATTCGATGTAAATTAAATTAAATATATCGATGTAAACCGATAGACCCGACATATTGATGTATTTGGTATATCGATGGTATATTAGTGTACCAAAATATATCGTTGTTTTATTTATATTGTTTTAACTATGAATAAATCACGTTCTATTTTACATAAATTGATGGTATAACTATACGTAAATAAAATGGTAAAATATAAAAATATTGAAATGTACCATTTATTCATCTATTTTATTTTTGAGAGTAAACAATCGACATTAATTTATTATTATTAAAAAATTACCTTGTAATTTTTGTTACTTTTATAATTTTTATTGACTGCATACATTTAAGTAGGTTTATGCATTAGTTTGACTAGACTTCATTGTATTTTATTATAACTAAAATTAATAGGATCTATGTTCATAATTCCATTTTCACTCGAAATTACTTCTCCAAAAAACTGTTAAAGTTTCTTATATTATATAGTTCATGTTTACCCTGTATAAATAAGAAAGCGACTCTAAACACTCAAGAACAGTGTTCAAATAAATATATATAATTTTGGACAATACAATGGGATGAAATTGACCTATCCCTTTTATACTTCAAATTTCAAATACCCACAGCTGGAAATCGAAATTTTGTTTGTTCGTGCCACAAACACTCGTGTCTCTCTATTTTTAAAACTATAAAATTCTACTGATTTTTCAAAACGGGATCATGTTAGAAAAGTACATAAATTATTTTCAATAGGGTACTACACCATAGTCAAATTTTAACTATCTTATATAAGTAAACGAAAATATGCATAAATTAATGAGTATTAGTGAAAAAAAAATATGTAAATATTAATTAGTTTGAAAACTACAAGCGATTGAAGTCGGTTGCTAATTATTAAAGACGTTTTAGGTCCTAAGAATTTGACTGGTTGCATAAATTGGAAAACGAGACTCACGCGTCTTTTACCATCACCTGAAAAGATTGAGCTGTCACTTTCACGTATAACCTATTAAAAATTTTAACAATTTCGTGTTTGATGAATTTTTTTAATCATACTATCAAGTAACATTACCAAAACGAATTATTAATGATTACACCACTTTGTAATTTTAATGAATAAATACCTAAAATATTTTTGTGCAAATAATATTTTTTTTTGAAAATTACGGTAGATTATTTCATCTTCACTGTACTTTATTCCCCAATTTAACTTATTCCCGCGTACTATTCTAAAGAAACTGGGTAATTAAGATCACACGTATTTTCAGATTAATTGTATTTGGTACTAATAAGTTAGAAGAAATCGAAAAGCACAAGTATACCAGATATTTAAGGGGAAGTATACCTTAAATTACTGTATGAAAAATGTTTTTTATATAATTATCAATAGTTACCTATCGTTTGTTTGTAGAGAAAAAAATTGTTATGAAGTATTATCGCAAAATACGATTAAACATAAAGAAACAAATTAAATGTTAAACTTATTTACCAAAGTAAAATTGACAAACAGTAGCGCCATCGGCCGTCCCGCCGTCGTACTTTGTGTCATATTATTATCAAACTGTTTCAATGTTTTATAATTTATTAGGGAAAAAATGCTTATTATTTGTTATTTATCCTTAATAATATTTTTTTATATATAGCGTATAAGTTTTTATATAAAAATGTTTCAGCTATGCGAACATGAAAAAATCTGTTCCCTCTAGAACTAACAGCTTGTCGATCACTGGAAGTGTACCTGCTACGTCACGCACCAAATTCTTTAATTTAAAAATTCATATCTTGCTTATTACATAAAATTTTTAAGCCGCGTTTGCACTAAAATTCTTATTTCGTCCTGTTCTTACAGAAAAAAAAATAAAACAATGGTATAGGACCCTATTGTCAAAAAGCATAAAAGTAAATATACTCAACGACTCAAACTAGTTAATAAACCGTAATTATATAGGTATTTATTTGTTTTCATTTATATAAACTAAGAAAACTTGAATCAAGGAAATCTTTAAAAGAGAATACTCTTTTTGTCGAATTACCTAGATTTTTATTCTATTTTATACCTGTTTTAAACAGGGTCATTATATTAGGGGCAGAGCCAGTGACCGGTTGTGTTGAAAATAGCATTGAAATATTTGTAAATATATGTGGCGGATCAAGTAAACTTCAACGAATGATATATTTATCAAGTTATCCGCCACGTTACTCTCAACCATTGTTAATCAGCTGTTCCGAGGTTACCTTGGAACAGCTGACAACAAAAACATATTATTTTGTATTTTCTAGTTTCAATATCACGTCAAAATATGTTATTATATTAAAAATATACAATTTATTTATCCAATCGTTTATTTTACTCTGCTAACGATTACATTATCTTAATATGATACTCTAATTGTTACAAATTGGTGACCCCGTAAAGGAATCCGCCCTTCTTTTCAATATCCTTTGTTCTACTCTACCTTACTAATATCTCCAATATGACTGAACAGGCTTCTTCACAAGATACCTCTCCAATCTCCAGTCCTGAAGCAAACTCAGATCCTACTCCAGCGGCAGTCCCTCCATTAGTCGGGGCTACACAACAATTCAAGCTACCTGAATTCTGGCCCGACGACCCGAAGCTATGGTTCGCCCAGGCAGAAGCTCAATTTATCGCCAACAGAATTTCATCTGAAGCAAGCAAATGGAAGTCCGTGATCTTATTATACGTCAACCACAAATAGACCCTTACTCCACATTAAAATATGCTCTCATTACTAAAACTACGTTGTCCGGCAAAGAAAAATTTCTAAAACTATTTTCTGTATCTGAACCAGATAACAAAAAAAAAACCTTCTCAAATTCTACGACAAATGCGACAATTTATTAGAGACAAATCTATCAACGACACTCTCCTCGAAGAACTATTTCTACAAAAATTACCTCATCATGTACAGGTAATGTTGACAACGTCATCTGTCAATCTCTAAGAAAAAGCTGATATAGCAGACACAATTATGGAAATTTCAAGACAATCTATTGCAACAGTAACTTCACGAGTAGACGAACTTCAAGAAATGAAAAAAGAAATACAAGAACTCAAGAAAACCATTACAAAATTACCAGTAACACCGCGTAGAATAGAACGTGTAGATACAAATTCTCCTAGTCCATACTGCTGGTATCTTCTGATATTTGGCAATAAAACCAAAAAGTGCGTGACCCCATGCAAATGGACTACCAATAAACCAACAAAAGAGGTTGGTGTTAAAACCAAAAATCCACTACTTTCTACATCAAATACTAACGTCATTTACAGCTTTAGCAAATCTTCACCTTGCTCCCTGTTCCACGTTTCTGATGCGATATCCGGACGTAGATTCTTAGTGGATACGGGTGCGGAGGTAAGTATAATTACCCCAAACATTACACATCATCATCTAAAACAAAATTTAACCCTACAAGCCATCAACCACTCCAATATAGCTACATTCACTGCACTAACATTAGACTTAAGCCTCATTTCCACCGATTGTCTTAATGCTTAATGCATAATGATTTTTGCATAAGACTTATGCCCGTTTGCACCGTTACGAGTTAAGTTGCACTCAGTAATAAGTGGCGCTTAAATTACTAAAAACCTTTGCACCGTACCTTAAGTTCCACTTTATTTTTACCAAGTGACGCTTATATTAAGCCGTACTTCATCTACTGCTCAACTGCATTAAGTGACACGAATATTCACTGTCATTTCGTACTGTGTGTCAAACTGATAGATGAATGTTTTCGACGATATTAATTTAATAAATTATGGTATTCCGAGGAGAGTTTATAGTAGAATTTTTTTTTCACACATTGGATGATTTAACATTGTATCAGAGATTTCGGTTGACAAAGGAAACAACATTGGAGTTATTGGTATTGATAGAAAATAAATTGGAATTCACAAATGACATGAACAATTCTATATCTCCTATGAAGCAAATTCTTACGTGTTTGTGTTTTTATGCAACTGGTGGTCACCTCACAAGTGTGGCAGATTTTGCAGGAATGCATTATTCAACTGTATCAAGGATAATTGTAAAGGCCAACGCGTACTTCAGCGACCGAAGCGAAGCGCGGCGAAGAGAAGTTTTTTCATTCAATGTATTATTATGTGTATACGCGCACTTTGGAGCAGCGAAGAGCAGAGCAACGTAGCGACTATTCACATAAGAATACATTGAATGAAGAAACTTTTCTTCGCTTCGCGTCGCTCAAGTGCGTGGCGGCCTTAAGAGTGTCAGAAGCTATTGCGTCGCTCAGAGAGCAGTTTATAAAATTTCCCCGAACAGCAAGAGACAAACATATTACACAAAATCATTTTTTTTGGAATAGCTGCATTTCCTAAAATAATAGGAGCCATAGACTGCGTACACATATCAAAATTCAGTGTCCAGGAGGCAACAGAAAATATTATTTTTCATATAATGTACAGGCTATATGTGACGCAGATATGAAAATTATAAATATAGTAGCACAATGGCCTGGATCAATTCACGACGCTACTGTTTTTAATAATAGTAACATTAAGGCCGAATTTGAGGCAAATAGGCACGATAATTGCCTGTTATTGGGAGATAGTGGGTATCAACTTCGACCTTATTTGTTAACTCCACTTCTAAATCCAGTCACTGAAGCAGTACAACGGTACAATGAAGCTCATATAAGAAAACGAAATATTTTGCATGTTTGTACATAATACTTACTTTGTATTATATACACTAGAATCAAATACAACTCTCAATATAACAATAATGACAGTATTATAAATGAAATGTCACTTGTCACCTTGAAAGGGAGAATATAGAAACAATAAAAAAATACAATTTCCCCAGAGTGATCTGGGCAAGTGACGCTTAGGAAAGTTTTTCTCAAGTGGAACTGGTGCAAAGATAATTTTATATAACTGTCACTTATATTTAAGTGCTACTTGCTGAAGTGTAACTTATATAATGCAACGGTGGAAACGGGCATTAAGCCTCATTTCCACCGAATGTTTTAATGCTTAATGCATAATGATTTGTGCGTAATGCTTAATGCATTATAACAATTTGCTAAGATACCATTTCCATTTACTTTGTTTAGTGACTAATTCGACAGAAATGTCACATTTTTTAGCCTTTTTATTTTTAACTCTAGCAGACTGTCATTGCAGCAGTAATTCTTTTTTTCTTAACATGTCATATACATAATTTTTGGCATGTATATCAATATCTTAAAATTAAAAAAAAACTTATATTATTATTAATTATAAAATAGAATGACAGCTGACAGTTCAGATTAGAAAATAAAGAAAGACAGATGACAGATATGTATTTCCATCTCACAATTACGCTTAGGCATTACGCCTTAAACCTTGGAGTTTGCAAGCTATTGTTCAGCATTGCTCTTAGTTCTTAAGCATTAAGCCTTATGCATAGCTGAAAATAGTAATAAACGTTGCCATATAATAAACATTTTTGCGCATTGCGCTTAGATATTAATTATAGCTCTTAATCATTAAGACAATCGGTGGAAATGAGACTTTAATGCATTGTAGCGCAATTTACTAGGATACTATTTCCAGCTACTTTGTTTAGTGAATAATTCGACACAAATATCACATATTTTATCCTTTTTATTTTTAAGTGTAGAAGATTGTCATTGTAGCAGTAATTCTTCTTATTAATATGAGATTTACATAATTTTCTGTATCTTTATCCATATCTAAAAATTTAAAAAAGTTAATAATTATGAAATAAACTGACAGTTCTGACAGTTCAGTTTATAAAATAAAGAAAGACAGATGACAGATACGTATGTCCATCTCACAATTACGCTTAGGAATTACGCCTTAAACCTTGGAATTTGCAAGCTTTTGTTCTTACGCATTGCTCTTAGTTCTTAAACATTAAGCCTTATGCATAGCTGGAAATGGTAGTAAACGTTGTCAAATGATAAACATTTTTACGGATTGCGCTAAGTTATTAATTATAGCTCTTAATCATTAAGACAATCGGTGGAAATGAGGCTTTAGGATTACAAAAAATATTTACCTGGAAATTCATTATAGCCAATGTCAAATATTCCATTTTAGGCGCAGATTTTATCCATCACTTTAATCTCAGCATTGACTTACGCAATAAACGTTTAACCGACAATTCTAAATTATCTTCTACTCCTATTTGTAATTTAACTAAAAATACTCAAAACACAAATATATATATATATATATATATATATATATATATATATATATATATATATATATATATATATATATATATATATATATATGAGAACTTGCTTTCTAAATTTCCATGTTTGACAGATCCTTTCAAAGTAAAACGTCAAATGAAACAAAAAGTGACACATCAAATTCTCACAAATGGCTCACCTGTTTTCTCTTAGACCTTGAGGAGACTTTCGAGCATTAAACAACATAACACTACCAGACAGATACCCGTTACCAAATATCCAAGACTTTGTGATAAATTAACACGGTAACAAAATCTTTTCAAAAATAGATTTAACAAAAGCTTACCATTAAATTCCAATGCATAAAGACTCCATCGAAAAAACAGCTATAACAACACCTTTTGGCCTATACGAATATTTAGTCATGCCTCTCGGTCTTCGCAATGCTGCACAAACATTCCAACGATTTATCGATGAGGTAACACGCGGTCTAAATTTCTGTTTTGCATACATTGATGACATTTATTGCGAGCGAAACATCAAAAGAACACGAAGAACATTTGAAGACTCTCTTCAATAGACTCCATCAATACGGTATCATCATCAACCCAAACAAATGTCAATTCGGGCAAAAAGAGATTGAATTTTTGAGGCATCATATTTTGGAAAACAGCATAACACCAGTACCAAATAAAATTGAATCCATTAATCATTTTCCACAACCAAAAACACAAAAATCACTAAGAGAATTCTTAGGTCCAGTAAACTTTTATCACAGATTCATCCCAAATTGCTTAATTATCGCACAACCCTTAAATCAACTCATAGACAACAAAAATACCAGTTCTAGCACCTTAAATTTAGACCAAATAGCTAAACAAGCAAACTGCTTAAATAAATTACACAACCTTAACAATACCAAAACAACGCGCAATGACCAACATAATGGTCGATGCATCAGACAATGGAGTCGGCGCCGTACTACAACAATACTACGACAACACTTGGCACCCCATCGCCTTCTTTTCACACCAACTGAAAAAAAAATATAGTACTTTCGGTAGACAACTATTAACGGTATATCTAACTATTAAAATTTTTAAATATTTCTTAGAAGGAAGACCATTTCATATAATAACAGATCATAAACCCCTAACTTACACCCCAAATAAAAATTCTGACAGGTATTGTCTAAGAGAAATACGCCAAATGGACTACATTCTACAATTCACAAACGACATACGTCACATCAACGGTAAAAATAATCCAGTGGCCGACGCTCTATCAAGAAACACAATAAACAATATATACTAAACCACAACAATAGATTACGAATCTATTGCCAAAGAACAAACAAACGATATAGAATTACATGCACTCAAAAATTCAAATACAATCTCTCATTAAAAAATTTCAAACTCCCCAAAACACTCATTTGTTGCGACATGTCGACCAGCAGACCACGACCTTACATTCTCTCTAAATAAATGCGACTAAAAAACTCATTTCTACCAAATTTATATGGCCAAACATGAACACTAACTTACGAGACTGGACAAAAACTTGTGTAACATGCCAAAAATGCAAAGTTATTAGACACACTAAAGCACCTTTAGACAAATTTGACACTCCGTCAAAAAGAGTTGACATGATACACATAGATTTGATAGGCCCTCTACCAACCTCAAATAACCACTCATATTTACTAACGTGCATCGACCGCTTCACCAGATGGCCAGAGGTAATTCCCCTAAAAGACACAAAGATCGAGACAGTAGCTCGCGCGTTTATAAGCGGCTGGGTATCAAGATTTGGAGTACCATCCACTATTACAACGGATCGAAGTCTACAGTTCCAATCATAATTTTTTAAACATTTAACTTCACTTTTAGGCTCAAAACACATCAGCACTACAGCTTATCATCCGGAATTCAATGGATGATAGAACGCTTTCAAAGACAACTGAAATCCGCATTAAAATCTTGCTACAATGCCAATGATTGGTTCGGCAACATTCCAATGATATTATTAGGAATACGAACAACATAAAAACCACTCAATGATACGGCAGCGGAAATGGTCTATGGAACAATTATAATAATACCAGGAGAATTCAAAAATAAAGCGTACGAAACAACAAAAAATAAGTTAGACATTCCAACCTACCTAACCAAACTAAAACTAAATATGAAAAACCTGCCAGCACCAACAACAAATCATTTACAACAAAAACAAAACGCATACGTAAACCCAGACCTATTCAAAACAGAATATGCATTCATACGACACGACACAATCAAAACACCACTCCAACAAAACTACGACGGCCCATACAAAATAGTCAACAGACATAACAACTATGTCACTTTGGAAATAAACAAAAAACCACAAACCATTTCAATAAACAGATTAAACCAGCATACATCTTACCCTAACAAGTTTAAAACACCTCCATGCCCGAACGCACCAGAACCGTGGAACAGAAGAGGAGCAACTATTATGTATATTTAATGAGAACCATTGTTAATTATAAATGTTAAGAATTATCTTTGTTAATTATAAATGTATAAATATATAAATGTCTAGTAAGAATTATGTCTAGTAAGAATTATGTTATATCGTTTCTCTAGGTAGAGGGTAATGTGGCGGATCAAGTAAACTTCAACGAATGATATAGTCCAGTAAACAGAGGTCGAAAAAGGGGGTTACCTTGCAAAAGGTCGGGTAGTTCTGAATTTTTTATATGTTGTATAGGATGGTTGATAATTGAAAAATCCAAATTTTCACAAATCCCCTTCCACCGTTCCTTCCGCCATCTGTTAAAAACCACCATAAATCGGAACTTTTTTCAGCCTATAATGTCTATCTGGTGAATTTTAGCGAAAAAAAAGTTATTTGCAAAATTGTAGAGGATGAAATTTTCTAAAATTTTGATACAAAAGGTTTTTCCACGGTTCATAGCAACGGAGCTATAAAGCTCTGAATAAAGGCAACAATTGCGCATAATTTTGAGTTTCTTTCCACTTTACATCGCAATAACTCCGCAACACTTCATTTTAGCGTAAAAGTCCTCATAATGAGTCTTGTAGAGAATTTTTAACCTACAAAATCCATTTATCAATTTCTTTTTGCGACCAATTCAACAGAGTAAGGCTAAATTTACAAAAAAACGAAAAAGTGTGTTTTTTTCAAGTTTAGTGTAGCAACAGTCTTTTGCTTCTTATTTTTAATTATAAAACTATTATTTCAAACAGAATATCCTATATTCATGCAAATAAAATTATGTGTTGGTGAACGTCAGTGAAGTCTTGTGGGACTACTAGAAAAAACTGTTATAAAACATCACTTACTTCTTTTATTTGCCTGTGACATCTCTCTAGTGCTCTTAACTCGACATGGGCTTTTTCCGTATATTATACTGTTGCGTCGTGCTATCACAAAGAACACGAAGCTATGTAATTGATGCTCAATCGGCCCGGGAACTAGTTTTGACCGCGTAAGCGTCATATTATCGGTCGGTTGTAAGCAAGTAGTGCAACTAGCAACAGGTAGCTCCGCGTTGCGAGGAGCGAAATAACACGTCACGATTATCGATTGCCTGACCAGAGCGCGGCGTTCCCGCTAGATGGCGTTGAGTGTATCAAGTTACTTCGTCAGTCGACTTGCTACTGTGGATTTAGATAAGAGAGTATGCGGTACACGGCATCTTCACTCGGTTTTCGCTCCGAGTCACGACTCCCATGGTTCTCAACTGAGGGACAAGCGATCAACCCGACTGTAACAGCAGAATAAGCTGACGGTCACTCTCTTTTTCCCACCTGCCCACAGGTTTACGGAACTAGATTATTTTTAAGCGGACCATTTCTTGGTCCACCGACTTTCACCACGACTAATCCAAGAGGACGAAGTTCGGGGCAGATCCGACACTGGCAACGGAAGAACTTCACGGTTGGGCCTGCCAACAAGGCCATAGCAGGATCGACACGACCGCCAGTTTCTCCGGGCCCGTCCTCACGGTCTCGATCTACCTTGAAGGTGCGCACCTCTCCATCGAACGGAGGCCGAGCTTCAGCGATCAGCGAGCGACCAAGATCTTTCCCGACTGCACAGCGGCTGCCTCTGAGGGCACTTCCTCAGCAGAAGCAGCCACAACAATATATACAAGTATAGTGTCAAAAATCGAAGACAACGGTGCTATACTAAAGTTAAAAAAAACACTCGCTGCATTGGTAATAAAAAAAATGACACAGATTAGGTAGGTAATTAAATTTTCTAGATTTATTATAAGGACTTTTATGCTAAAAGTAAGTAAGTAAGTAAGTACGCAACTTTAGACTTTTTGGGAGATCTCTAGCTCCATTGTTATTAATCGGGTCAAAAAAATTCAAATATAAAATTTACAGGAAATATTGTCCTCTACAAGTCGTCAAATAACGTTCTTCGCGCTAAAATTCATCATAAAGGAGTTATAAACGAAAAACTGAAAAAGTACCAATTTTCGGGTGTCAAAATGTGCATAAAAAAATATGAAAATGGATGTTTCGCGGTAATCTGTGTATTTTATATTTTCTCCATTTTGTAACGGTAGAGCTGAGTATAGAAACTAAAACTATATAATGAAATTTTAAGATAATGATTTATTTATAGCTCTGAAATATAGGAAAAACCTCAATATTTTTCTAAGACCACTACTTTTGCCTTGATGAGACCGGAGCAGATGCACCGCTCTTGGTTTGACAAAAAACATAATATGGCAAAGTTTTAGAAAATTGAGTCTTAGAATATATATAATATACGGCAAATGTCCCATGTGGAGTTAAAAGCACTAGAAAGATCTCGCAGGCAAATAAAAGTAAATTAAATGCTGTTTTATAACACTTTTTTCTAGTTGTCCCACAAGATTTCACTGTACATAATTACGTTTATTTTGCATCAATATAGGATATTCTGTTTGAAATAATAGTTGTATAATTAGAAATAATGAGCCAAAGACCGTTGCTTCACTAAACTTGAAAAAAAACACACTTTTTCGTTTTTCTTGTAAATTTACCCCTACTCTGTTGCATTGGTCGTAAAAAATTGATAAATGGATTTTGTAGGTAATTAAATTCTCTACAAGACTCATTATAAGAAATTTTACGCTAAAATGAAATGTTACGGAGTTATAGCGATGTAAATTGGAAAGAAACTCAAAATTCTTCTAAGTGCGCAATTGTTGCCTTTTTGGGAGCTTCGTAGCTCCGTTGCTATGAATCGTGGGGAAAAAAATCCGTATTAAATTTTTAGCAAATTTCATCCTCTATAAGTCGGCAAATAACTTTTTTTTGCTAAAATTCACCAGATTGAAATTATAAGTAAAAAACTGAAAAAAGCGCCGATTTATGGTGATTTTTACAAGATGGCGGAGGGAGCGGACGAAGGGGATTTGTGGAAATTTGGATTTTTCATTAACCAACCATCCTATACAACATATCAAAAATTCAGAACTACCCGACCTTTTGTAGGGTAAAATCCTTCATTTACTGGACTAATATATTTATCAAGTTATCCGCCACGTTACTTCCAACCATTGTTGATCAGCTGTTCCGAGGTTACCTTGGAACAACTGACAATAAAAACATACTATTATTTTGTATTTTCTAGTTTCAACATCACGTCAAAACTTATTATATTATAAATATACAATTCATTTGTCCAATCGTTTATTTTACTCTGGTAATGATTAGATTATCTTAATATGATAATCTAATCGTTACATATACATAAACAGAAACTTTCCCGTGTCTATGGTTTGGAAATACTTAAATAACAAAACTTAACTATAATATTTTTTATAATCGTCATACGTAGTCTGTCACTTAATTTACCTTGCAATGTTGAATATATTATTATTTCTTGTAAATGCACTAATATTATTTTTGTAGCAGTGCTCTAAATAAAAAAATATTATTTATTAAAGCTTGATGCTGCTTAGTATTAAAAATAAATTTTTTAATGAATATTAATTAGTTTTGTACGAAATATAGTCAAATAAATTTAACAATAGTTCTTTTAGTTTGGAAATCAAAGTTCTTTACCAATGTAATGATTGACATTTGCAATAAATTTTACATTAATATCATTTTTCATTACATATTTTAGATTAATATAAAAGATAAAACAATAGAATTAAATTATCATTATGTATGTAACTTTTTCAATAACTATAAATTTGTTTTATACTTGATTGCGTGCGCAAATTAAAGTGTGCGATTAGTTGGTCTAGATTGTGAAAATAAGTAGTCTGTGCATAAAGATGATGAAGGCTATACTTTTCTAATTACAAATTTTTTAAGCCAACTGCACTGTACAGACCGTAGTAAAATAAAAGTTAGCTCCAAAAAATTACGGTTTTGTCGACCTTGTCAACAATTCTTATGAAAAGCATGAAAAAGCTTGTTTTCAATCAAGCTACTTGACAGTTGAGGCTTGGCTTGGAAATTCAAGCTTTTTTTAAGTTAGGCTTAGCTTGGGCTTGATGGAACTGAAGCTTGGCTTGGCTTGAAAAATCAAGCTTTTTGAATGGTAAGCTAGGCTTGATTTTTCAAAGTTTTTTAAGCCCAGCCATGCCAAGCTTTCAAGCATCAAGCCAAGCCAGTGAATCTATAAAAACTTGCCCCATTAGGAAGCCATTTAGTCTTGTATTGTTTGTTAAAAAAAACATAGACAAAAAAGTAAATTTTATAGTTTTTTTTTATTTTTGGGAATAACTTTCAAATGTGAAATATTAGTAATAATAATAATAATAATAATAATAATAGTAATAATAATAATATTAATAATAATAAAATAATAATAGTGAGGACAATGATAGCGGCGATCCCAACCTTCTTCTAGAACTTATTAATTAAACTACTTACCTCTTAATATATTGTTACCTTCTCTTGCCTGCACAGGTCGATATTCTACTATAATTATGTACCTTTTTATAGTGAAAATAAAGATTATAATAAAAAATAATAAAAAAAATAGTAATTGTATACACTGTTCCATTTAAGCCATTCAGTAGATGGAGCTGGCAACAGCGCAAATTTAAAGCAGTTGAAATTACGTTGGGTAAACTTGTATCTTGTCTCTAATTTCAGCCAATCAGAGAAGTCAAAACTATTCCCTATGCTCTGCAATACTGAATGGCTTAAGTGGAACAAGGTATAAAAAACAATAGTGCATTTTGGTTTGTAGTTATATAGATGCCATATTGGAGAGTTACACCCATAGAAAATAGATATACACTGACCTATAGAAGGCGCACTCTCTGTAGAAACGCAAGGAGTTTAGATGTACAACTACCGCGCCTTGCGGACGCGCCGAGAAATAAAATTTTGTGAATGAATCATGATGTATTAATATTTGATTTAAATGAAATTCCAAAAAGGAGAAAAAGGAATCAAATTGAAAACTGTTCATTTGATTTATTTATTATGCCATTTTTGTGTTTTAAGTTCCAACTTGTCACAAATCGGTACACAACACTTGCTTTTCTTTGGCATTGCCATGGTTCACAACTCAGATCGTTCACAGACAAAAGAAAAAACAAAAATATTTAACAAACAACAAAAAGAACTTAACAAATAACAAAAAGTATTTAACAAACAACGAAACTACTTAATAAAAAACAAAAAGCACTAAACAAACAACAAAAGTACTTAATAAACAACAAAACTGAATCGCAAACAGGAATTCAAAGAAAAGAATTCGATAAACCGATGCTGACACTACAAGAGCGAAAACATGAGTGATCAACTGACATGTGTCACCATCTTGAAAACTTTCAAAACTTGTGTTATCAGCGCTATTTGCGGCTCGGCGCACAACTATTTGAAGCGATAGTGGCGTTTTTGCGGTCGCGCGAGAAACTATATGAAAAGTCTCGGTTGCTGCATAGAGTGCGCATAGCATGGTTACACCATTGAAACGAGATTTATTTTAGCTCAAACGATGTCTAATTTGTAATGTGTCTATGTTCATTTGTTTCGAACACCGCAAATACAACAATTATTATTATATTTATAGGTTAAAAACAAATGAAATCTTCAGTCATTTATTATCAATTGTATATTTTTAACTTTATGTTAATTTTCATTTTAATTTTTAACATATCTACAAATGATATATTATTCAAATAGGGGATTCCGATCGTGACGTCACAAAGTGGGCCATTTGCGGAGAAATCTTGAACTATGTGGACAAATAGACATTTTCTGTTGACATGTGTTCGGTTAGTGATGAAAATGATATTTTTTTAGTGCAGAGTTAGTGCCAGGGGCAAAATTAAAAACGAAAAGTATTGAAAATCATTCTGTAAATGACCTAAAAAAAGATGGTTAGTATCGTGGTCTGAAAAAGGCGGAAAAAGAGCGATCTTATTTTAAGGTTTTAGTTCCGGTTAGTTACTGGGTATTTACTGATTTATACTAACTCAAAATGTTTTACCGTTTTCAGAAATCAAAATTGTATGAATTCTGGACGCAGTGATAATATATTACTCTGCATTGATGGTGGTACATGGGTATCTGCGGTAATTTCATGTAATACGTGTGTGGTAGTTGATATATATATATATATATATATATATATATATATATATATATATATATATATATATATATATATATATATATATATATATATATATATATATATATATATAAAGTGGGGCTATTTTCCATCTCGTAACATATCAAACCTATTTAACTACGGAGACATATACCACTACTTCCACGAAACCATTTGTTTGATGTAGTTACGCATAAACCATGAGAGATGAGATCGGCTTGGAAAATGGCATAAAATTAACTCTTCTCATATATTTTTTATATTTATTCCTGTAATCACTCTTACAGAGGCCATACGCGCACCTAATACCCATATTTTTAAAATAAAATACAAATTTCACAAGGCTGTCAATTTGACAGCACGATGACAGTTACTTGTATGTCCACATAAATAATATACCGCGACGGGGCGCTTAAAATTTGCTTAATCGGAATCCCCTATTTCGTTATAATTATGTCTGCATACTACTACGTCCACATAAAAATATTAAAATTGAAATGCCCAAGACTTTATAAAACCTTAAATCCTAAATTAGGAATTTAGTAAAGAATATAAACGAATTATTTTCCTTAATTTTTTTTTTTTAATTGTTCCATGACAAAAACAATTGTTTTTAACCTATAAATTTAGTAATTGTGGTATTTTCGTTGTTTATATCAAACGAGCATAGAAAAATATTTCGTTGGAAAGCAAAAAAAAAAAAATATCTTTTAAATTAAATTGTATAACTTTCCAATATAGCGAATATTTTTTTTTTTCGAACAAACGATAAACGATTAAAATAACCTCCTATGCCCAGTTGCACCAAAGGCTTAAAGTAAAAAATGCAAATTGAAATTTTGACAACAAAATAGGTATGTATTAATTAGTGGTGGGAACCGGTTCCGGTTCGGTTCCGGTTCCAAAATTACCCGGATATCCGGTTATTTGAATGTGTAATTACCCGGTTCTCGGTTCCGAGTCCGAAACTACCCGGTTCTTGGTTCTGGAACCAAAACTACCCGGTTCTGGAATCGAAACTACCCGGTTCTCAGTCCTAGAACCGAAACTACCCGGTTCTCGGTTCTGGAATCGAATCTCATCGGTTCTCGGTTCTGGAATAGAATCTCATCGGTTCTCGGTTCTGGAATCGAATCTCATCGGTTCTCGGTTCTGGAATCGTATCTCATCGGTTCTGGAATCGAATCTCATCGGTTCTGGAATCGAATCTCATCGGTTCTCGGTTCTGGAATCGAATCTCATCGGTTCTCGGTTCTGGAATCGAATCTCATCGGTTCTCGGTTCTGGAATCGAATCTTATCGGTTCTCGAATCGAATCTCATCGGTTCTCGGTTCTGGAATCGAATCTTATCGGTTCTCGGTTCTGGAATCGAATCTCATTGGTTCTCGAATCGAATCTCATTGGTTCTCGAATCTAATCTCATCGGTTCTCGGTTCTGGAATCGAATCGCAACGGTTCTTGGTTCTGGAACCGAAACGTATCGGTTCCCGGTTCTGGGACCGAAAAAGGGTGAATCTCGATTATGAAGCTAATACAATACAATCCGTGAATTAGATTTACGTATTATGAATCAATATGTTATGATGAATAAGTTAATTATTTCGATAGTTAATTTTTTTAAAATTATTAAATAGGAATAGGCAATCAATTTAGGAAAGTTGGTATCAGATATTCTTATAAATTGAAATAATGCAGTTCTCTGAAGAACACGTGCAAAAACCAGGTACTTTTTTCCCCGACTGCACGACCGGTGTCTTTGTTAAAATTTCTATAGGATTTGTGCTTTGTAGCCCCTTTCGGTTTCTTTTAATCTTAAAGTTAATTCAATTGGACATTTTAAAATAATGACAAATTTTTTTTACAAATTATGAGGTACGCTATTTTCACTTCGAAATTTATTAAATGGTGTTATGAAAGCCAGAAAATAAGAAATATTTATTTATATTACATAACAGAGAACAAAATGTAAAGATTAGAACAGAATGTATAAGTAGGTATAAGTGAAATTCTTGGAAAAATCTATTGCTTTATCCGTTAAATTTTATGGCCGCTACTGTCGTTACGTAGGTATCGTTATTTGAAAATATAACTCAAGGTCAAGTTATTGAAATAAACCATATTGACTGAATATTGAAAATATAATACGAAACTGAAATCTGCAATTATTTACTATATTATGTGATTACATTTTTAGCATCCTCTTGCCTTTGGTGTAATAATATTTACACATCATTACAGATATTTTCAATTAAACTACATATAATTTTTTTTAACGTCGTTCAAATAATATTTCTCAGAAAATATGCATATTTCTCAAGAATGACGGGGCTAATTTAAAATTATAATTGATTATTCCATAGCTCGGATCCGAAGTTCGATTTCACTACCCGGAACTGGAACCGAAGATCGATTCCACTACTCGGAACCGAAGATCGATTCCACTACTCGGAACCGAAGATCGGTTCCACTATCCAGAACCGGAACCGAAGATCGGTTCCACTACTCGGAACCGGAATCGAAGATCAGTTCCATTACCCGGAACCGAAAATCGGTTCCATTACTCGGAACCGAAGATCGGTTCCAGGAACCGGGTACCCGGATAGTTTTGGAACCGGATACCCGGTTCTAAATTTTTCCGGTTCTTGACAGCACTAGTATTAATTCATTTGACATTTCATTTCAATGCAATATTGTCAATTTAAAGCCAAGTTCATTATTTTAGTTACGTTACGGTCATAATGGATCAACTTTATCTGTATCTCGTATAGTACTCGAGATCCCCATGTTGAACACATTATTTGGGACAGCCTCTATAGTTTGGATAATTCAAGCAGAACATATTTTTAACCCTCTAGAACAGGGGTGGGCAAATACTTTTAAGCGCGGGCCAAAATGAAATTTTCAAAATGTCTCCCGGGCCGGAGGACTATAAAAGAATATAAAAGAGTTAATGAAAGATTTTATTTTGTTATTTATTTATATCTTAACGATACAAATTATTTTATTTTGATCATAGTTATTACATTTTTATATTTATATTGCATTTTGTAAATAATAGGAAAAAGTAAATAGAATTATAAAAAGGTTACGGCTGTTCGAAATTATAATACTCTCTATTATTTATATATTTCATTATTTATATGTACACTACGCACACAAATACTGTTGATTTCAACAAAATCGCATAAAAGAGATTAAAAAAATTGCATGCGGGATTTTTCAACGGGCCGGATAAAGTAAGCAAAAGGGCCGGATCCGGCCCACAGGCCGGCTTTTGCCCACCCCTGCTCTAGAATATGCATTAAATTTTACAAGCGCATGCACCGGTCTGAAGGACTATTCGGCTAAAATCTGGGTATATAGCCTTATCGACAAAATAAGCCCTATATAGTAGAGTCCATACACGTTAACATCAAGCCGGCTGTGTCATGACTGAGTTCTGCAAATCACGCCTCCAACACATTGTCCAGTGGCGTGCACAATACTAGTCCAAGAGCCGAGCGCTTGCAAAAAAAAATCAGACTAGGAAAGTCAAATACTCTTTTGAAAATATCTCTTTCGATTTAGATTTTGTACACTACATATATACGAAAAATTTGCAAAAATCCAATGTGGAATAAGTTTAAAAATACAATTTTCGCAATTAAAAAATATCAATTTTTAATGTTTATCTTGTAATATCTCAGGAACTGTACTTTTAACACTAAGTGTAGTCTTACAGAGTTTTATTGAAAATGGCATAATATTATTTATAACCGAATAAATAAATAAAATATTATTCTTAGTTACACTCATGAAGTCAGAAAAGTACTCTATTACCAAATCTCGTACTTTTAGGAATTTTATATATCGGAAGATATGTGAAGAAACGTCCAAAATTATATTTTAAGAAATCAATTCAATATAGGTATTGTTTATCTTACAAGTTATTTACAATTTATTATACGAAATAACCCAGCATCGGTCGCTCGGCGCGTGGGCGTAGGCTCTATGAACTTTACTATTTTGTACGTTTTTCTTTATTAAAATTATTTTTTCTCATATAAATCTTTATTTTTAATTAAAATCTGGATTTTTAATTGACTCACCATTAAATATATTCCGATAACAATATTCTTAAATTTACGACTAAAATTAAAGACTTTATTACGGAACGTAATTAGCCCCCCAGTTTTATTCAAATCTGGCGAGCCTATGGCTGTGGACTGCAACCAACTAAAAACGTCTGCGTCACTCTTTCTCCGCTTACCGCGCACCGAACGATTGATGACGCAAATGGCTTGGAAGTTAAAGTGTATGCAGCAGTGCTGTTGATTTTGGAAAAAACAGAATTCGAAAATACAGTTGAAAAACAATTCGAAATTCGGATTTCGAATTTTAATCTAAATTCGAAATTTTGAATTTTTAACAAAATTAAAATTTCATACACATTCAAAATTCTAATTTCGAGTATTTACGAAGTTAGAATTACATATTTTCAAGTGTAAGTTAATTGGCATTTATTACACTTTGCTTTGTTATTATTAATTTCAGAAAAAATATTTCCAAATTGTACTTTGCTGGGCCACGTTAATTAACAATATTTTACTTTCAACAAATAAGCAACAAATGTCGGTGGTTGGACTCAGAGAGTAAGTTTAAACAAGTCATGTCATTGTGAAACACGAATAAATAGGTGCCGGCTTCAACTATCGAATTACAAAATTCGAAAAAATTTCCGAATTTTGATTTTGAAATTCGTAATTCAAAAAAGTATAAAACTTATTTATTCGAAATTCGAACATTCGAATTTTATCAACAGCAATAGTATGCAGTCTAATAATTGTTGAATGACTATAAATAAACAGGAACTTATGTTTTAATCTCTATAAATTATTAATACATTATTTTTAATTTTAAATTTTGATTAAAGAAGTAAGAGAAATTTCAACTAGCTCCGGTCCCTGCGATCAGGTGCGGGCACTGAAGGGTTAATCACATAAGAATAATACAACCTTCTTAGTTTATGTTCTGTAATTTTATTTAATACCCGACGTTAATCACATTTTATTAGATTGATTATATACGCTCTGACATTAGATTTATTAAAATAATAAGAATTAAGGAATATAACCATTCTCTAAAATAAAAAATTAATACGTATTTGTGTTTTCATTTATGCGCATGCTGAGAAAACATTCTTTTAAATTGAAAACAAGCAGAATATAATATATTCGTGCATGTCACTTATAACATCCTTGATGATTACTTTGTAAAATTATGATTCTGTTATACTAGGATTTCAACTAGTCAACTAGTAAGTTTTTAGATCTCATGTAACATTCATTCTCTGTAAATGACCGTAATTTAGCAATGTCGTTGTAATAGGAATATTTACTTATGAAAATTCAAATATGGGATTAACATAATTATTTCATTATTCAGTGCAGTAGGCATTACAAGTGTAACGAAGCGGTACATGAGTGTTTTAAATACAAAGGGATTCCTTGTAAGGTCGTTAGTCAGCACAAGGTGTTTTGCATAAGAACTTGCAATTGTATTGTTGCGAATTCAAATTATACAGCTGCTATTCTAAATTCGCCTGTGCAGTGCTACCAATAAAAATAAGGCTCATTGTTAGGATTTTTAATGACAGGCAAAAATGCAATGTTAAAAAAGGCAATGGGATATATATATATATATATGTAGTGACGGATTTACGCAGAGGCGGTGGAGGCGGCCGCCTAGTGCCCCGTGCGCCAGGGGGCCCCGAAACGATAAAAAAAATCATAGAAGTATATAATAAATTATAAATTTAATTTAGTATTTCGTCGTTGGTTCTGTAACAACTCCTATGTGCTAAAAAGTAAGTTTTGCAGAAAACAAAAAAAAGTGTTTAATTAATTAGTAGAATAGTTAGTGATTCAATACTTACCAAACATTTGTTCCTTATTAAAATTAATTCAGAATGAAATATTTGGTAATACTAAATTTTGATTTTTTTGCGAGTAATTAAACATTTTCTATTTTATTAACACATAGGAGATATTTTTTATATTTTATTTTTCACATAGGATATTTATCTGGTAATTATTTTAACTGCTAAAAAGTAAATAAAAGCCCTGGTTTCGTATGAAAATGGGATAAATTTTATTTATCATAAAAAAAATACAGTTCTTTTTGATGTGTTATAAAAAAATAGATATTCACTTTTTATCTGCTTTGAATGTTAAGCTGTCGTAAAAGGGGTGGTGATCTTTGTCGATAAGATCTTTTAGTTCTTGCAAGTGGCGATATTTTGATTCCGTTATGGGAAGCTGTACAGAATACAATTTTTTAGGAGTACTATTCCCAGTTTTTCTCCTATGAGGAATTTCTTGCCAATCACTATTGATATCGATCTTAAATTCAATGTTCCCAGTTGGTGCATATTTGAGCTGTCGAATATCAGTTACAGTTGGATCGCCAGCTTTTTTCCCAGGCCTTATTGATCCTAAATTAGTAGGTATATCATCGTAATTCAGAAAGAATTCATAACCAAGAACTTTTATGTTGTAAGGCTGTGAAGGTCGTGCCAATCTCATTCTTGCGATATAATCTGAAGGGGAATAAATTGGTGGTTTAAAAAGATGTTCTAATACAGAGTGAACGTTGTCTGCCTCCATCATTGTGTGCCCTTTTTCTAGAAATAGTTGCTCAATTGTAATGTGCTTACGTTTTGCAAGATCACTCAAACTGCTGGCTAATGTTTTGTTTCTGTTTTGATAATTGCATCCGTCGGATATTAATACAACTTCTTTATACTTATCGCTTATATTAGATAAATAGTCTATAATGCATGATGTGAATTCATTAGCTGACACTCCCCCATTTGCCTCATGCCACACATATAAGTAAACATCTTTATCGTTTAATTGAAAAATGGTAAAATTATGTATTTGCAGCTTCTGTTTGTAATACAACGCCGAGTCTAGAGTTTTCGGACTGAGGAGCACACTTTGCAAATCCATTGTTATAACCAATTTTTCTTGATTTGCACTTGCTTTTGCTGCTGCTTTCGCATCGCGTGCTGCATTTTTCTTCTTAATATGAGCATTGTATGTTGTTTCTGGTATATTATGAACCTAAAGGACGAACAGGTATCGCACTGATCTTTGCGAGGCTTGTGTATTCCTATGTTTTGCTCTTTTAAAACTGAATCAAAATACTTCCGTCCTGCACTCTTTAGGTTACTATCTGAACACCATTCTCGGTATACGTTATACATATGAAGATGCGACCGAAATGAAGATTCAACGTATATTTTCTTTGATGTAGATCTACAATAATGGCTAGGTACCTTAGGTAAAAGGTCTAACCATTTTAGCATTTCTGTATTTTGAACAGATTTAATTTGATTTTGCTCTATTAGTTTTTGTTTCTTAGCTTCTAATAATTTTCTTCGAATATTAAAAAGGTCTTTCCTTGCCTTGTGATTTTTCTTTTTCAATAAATGATTTCTATTTTCACTAGAGTTAACAGATTCCACTGACGTATCAGAGACTGTACTTTGATCATTATCAGGCATAAATGTATCACTAGCTTTAGAATTGGAAATCCCAGTACTTATGGAAATGTGTTCCTCGTTATTGTCTGATGAATCATACATTAAATCTTCATTTTTAACCCAGCGTTTATACGTATCTTCTCCAAGACAAAGAGTATTTAAAAAAAAGGTACGACAAACTTTCATCTTTTTGCCATTCTCATTATGAAAATGAATATCATGGCCTTCTAATTTCAAAAGTTTCATAGAAACATTGTTTCTTCTTCTCTTTATAATTCTACTAGATACCAATCCTTTTACGTAGGCCCTTTTCTCTTCCCAACTTTTAAAATCATTCCAAAAATTAGTAAATATTTTATGTCGTTGCTCATCCGAGATACTTGCACATAAAAAGGACCTGTCAGTAGTTTTACTTTTGACTGTGTGATTACATCTATTTTTTATTTTTCTTTCCGGTTTTTGCACGTCATAAAATACTTTTTTCTCTGATCTTTTATAGCCCAAGTAACTTCGACCACGAACTCTGTCCAACATTGCACGTTTTCTCTTCTCACAAACAGTAAGGTGTACATCATTGGTCATCCGTTCTTCATTTTCATTATCGTCTCTGGTCATCTGTTCTTCACTTTCATTATCATCTTTGGTTACCCGTTTTTCAATTTCATTGTCTGTGATCATCAGTTCTTCATTTTCATTTTCGTCTTTGGTAATCTGTTCTCCACTTTCATTATCATTTTTGGCCACACGTTTTTCAATTTCATTGTCTTCTGTGATCATCCGTTCTTCATTTTCATTATCGTCTCTGATCACCTGTTCTCCACTTTCATTATCATTTTTGGCCACCCGTTTTTCAATTTCATTGTCTTCTGTGATCATCCTTTCTTCATTTTCATTATCGTCTCTGGTCACCTGTTCTCCACTTTCATTATCATTTTTGGCCACCCGTTTTTCAATTTCATTGTCTTCTGTGATCATCCGTTCTTCATTTTCATTTTCGTCTCTGGTCACCTGTTCTCCACTTTCATTATCATCTTTGGTCACACGTTTTTCAATTTCATTATCGTCAATGATCAACCATTGTTGAATTCCATTATGGTCTAAATTTATTTCGACTAACTCACTTTGTTGTCTCTCAGATTCGACTGAAACCATACATTGCAGTGGATCATAATTTTCTACGAGCCCAGGATCAAGCATTTCTAATAACTGAGGATCAGTTATGTTTAAAATTGTTATGTTAGATTCTTCTATCATGTTCACATTAGAAATGGTGTGGAAACTGCTATCATTTTTTATTGTATTACTCTGTTGCGAATCACATTCATCCTTATTAATTCTTTGCGATTGTAAGGCCAATGACAAAATCTTTTTTGTTCTTGAATTATTCATCTGAAGAGACGGAAACAAGTATAAATAAAAGCAGTTTTTATAATTTGTTAGACAACTAGAAATAGGTATTAATACTAAACTGTTTTACACTTTATATATTTCAAAGCTGTTTTTTGCCTTGAAATGAATGATTTGGATCTTATGAAGTCGCTGTTACGAATTAACTTACTACAAAATACGTATAATGTAAAAAGAACATATTTACTTAGATCTTTGATCAAAAAGTAAGGTTAGAATTTATTTGTTCCGTAAAATTATCAGAACTTATACTAATAAAGTAAAAAATGTACTCACCGTTAACACAAAGATTGATTTGTCAAACACATTAACTAAATCTGTTCACTTTCTAATTAAATATAAAATAAAACATTCATCTTTCATATGAAAAGCAAAGCGAGACTGAACACCTATGTGCAATGTTTACACATAGGAGATATTAAAGTGTTAATAATGTCAGCGCCTTTTCAAAGTAACAACTCCTATGTGCAAAGATGTACACATAGGAAATATTTTTGCCAGTATTAAAGGTACTGCCACATAGGAGGTTTTTAATTTCTTCATTTTTGGTGTTTTAATATCATAATTTCACATAGGAGATATTACCGTTACATAGAGCTTAAAATTCTACATCAATATCATTTATAACCTAAAAATGCCCTAACTCTGCACATAGGAGATATTACAGAACCAACGACGATTTGTTGACTGACCGACAGAACATATTTTCAAATGTCTTCTCGCGGCGCCCATAGAGGGTGTACCAGGTCGTAGTTTCAAGTTTCTCAACACCTGCAACCAACGTGACGCGAACGTTACTAACACGCCAGAAGCTTACTCGTTTGGCAATTTCCAATCCTTTTCGATAGAGCTCCTAGCAAAATTCTATTATAGAACCTTCCAGAATGAATCCATTATTACATATTACATAGAATTAACCAGATACCAGATATAATAATTTTGTTTGTGTCAGCTATCGTTTATCTTTTTAAAGGAGTGAAAATCACCATATCAAATAGGAAAGTTATCATCAATACCTACAGTACAACAGTACAAGAATATGCTATTTGATTACTACAAAATTATAAATATATGTATATTGATTCTATTTTAATATTTTAGCCATGAAGCGAACATATATGTCTGAAGCCGAAAAACGAAAAAAAAAAGAAAAGAGAAAGAACAAATAGCTCTCAATCAAAAAAAAAAAATTATATGAAAACATTTCTGGCAACATCCAATAATACTAAAGATAAGGACACGATGAAGATAGAAGAACGGACAGAAGAACGGGCAGAAGAACACGAAAAAATAGAAGGTATCGAAAATGAATATCAACAAGAACAACATGGGATTGGCGAAATTAAACCAAAGCAGGACTCAGATTTTCCAATAGACATCGCTGTATGGCCTCTAAATATATCAGACAAAATGGTAATATTGGATGTGGGAGAGTTAATTATTTGTCTCATACGACTTGTGATGAATTAATTAACTTAATGGGAACAGAAGTAAAAGAAAAATAAATTTTAGAGGTTCGGGAAGCTTTATATTATTCATTAATTGTTGATTCCACACCAGACGTAAGCAATATCGATCAAATGACATTTATATTAATGTACGTTAACAAAGAGGGAGATGTCAATGAACGATTTTTTGGTTTTTTACAAATTGAAAATCATTATTCTGAATATTTAGAACAAATAATATTAAAAACAGTGAACAAACGTATGACAAAGCAGCTAACATGGCTGGTAAGTATATTAGATTACAAGCCAGAGTAAAAAAATTAAACGAATCTGCTATTTTTATCCCGTGTTCCAGTCACACGCTTAATTTGATTGGTAATTGTGCTGCTGAGGCTTGTTCAACAGCTGTGTATTATTTGGATTTCGCTCAAAATATTTGTCTTTTTTTCTTCATCTACATATCGATGGAATCTACTTATTAGCAATTTTGGTGATTCAAATTCGAAACATTTAAAAAGGCTTAGTGACACTAGGTGGTCGGCAAGAGCTGAGGCAGTTTCAGCTTTGCGATTAAACTATAAAAATATTAAATCTGTTCTTATTCAAATTAGTGAAAATAAAAATCAAAAACCAATTACGAAATTAGAAGCTAAGAAACTATCTAATTATTTAGATGAGTACGAAACTGCATTATTAACCGTCTTATGGGATAAATTATTGCAAAGAATGAACAGCACAAGTCATTCGCTACAACAAATTCAGACAAATTTATTGCAAGGAATGAATCTTTTAAATACTTTGTTTCAATTTATAATGGAGGTTAGAAATGATTTCTAAAGCATTGAACAGCAAGCAAATTTATTAACTGAGAACATAATTTATAAAGAAAAGCGAATAAAGAAAAGAAAATTACAATTCGGTGAATCATGTACAAATGATATTCTTCTGATAGGACGAGAATCATTTGTGGTAGAGACTCATAATGTAATTTGCGATAAACTTGCAACAGAAATTTCTAATAGAACTGTTATATACCAGGCAGTATTAAATAATTTTCAAATATTCTTCGACCATAAAATGAGTAATGAAGAAATAAATCAGTGTGTTTTGAACTTGTCGCATCAATATGAAAATGATATTAATGTATGTTACTTCAATGATGAAGTGCATCAGTTTTTAAAATATATTAAAGAAAAAAAAATCACGTGCCCTTTTAAAATGTATAAAATAATAATAGACGGTTTGCAATCAACTTTTCCAAATGTTGAGACAGTTTTAAAAGTTTTTTTAACTTTACCGATATGCAATGCAACGGGGGAAAGATCTTTTTCCGTTTTAAAAAGAATTAAGAATTATTTAAGAAATAGCCTTGGGCAGTCTAATTTGCAAAACTTATCAATAATGCTTATAGAAAATGATATTACGCAACACTTAAATTATGATAACATTAGATAAATTTGCTGCATCTTAAAGCCGAAAAGTACAATTAAAAATAAAAATCATGTGATATGTACACTGTTTATTATAATTTCAAAATGTTATTTTATAATATAATTATATTATTTTATAGTTAAAGATATATAAAATTATAGCACAAGAAATTGTTTTATGTTATGTATATATTTATTTAATTTTGCATAAAAATAAATAAATATACGAATATTGTGCATAATTGACTTATTTTATTGGGGCCCCAAAAATTTTTAACGCCTCGGGCCTCTTGAAAGCTGAATCCGCCACTATATATATACCGTGTGTCCCAAGCAAACCTTGACATGCTATTTAACATGATAATAGTACATTACCTCGTGTACCTTATTTAATATTAAATACATTATTATCATTGCGTAAATCAGAGAAAATTATAAATATATGTCAATAAATATTTGTTTCAATATTTTATAACGTAATATCAAAATATTTGCAATTGTCATTATAGGTGAGTGGTCAAGAATTTTTTTAAATATTTTCTTTATTTATGAATTAATTACAAATTATATAAAAGATATTATGTATTATATTAATATAGATGAATTAGTTAAATAAATTTCTATCATGATATAATACTAATTTCAATGGAAGTAGTAATTATCAGTATGGCACAAAAGCATAAGAATTAAACTATAACACATACACGTTAGTTTAATACTTATGCTTTGGATCGTACGCTACCAGGCGAATATTTTGAGACACGCATACTACCAAATTTTCGTTTCGTGGCGAAAAGCGAAAACAAATGCTTCATTTGATAGAATTCTAAAATGCGTATTGTCACTACAGGTCGGGTTATTTTTTCTTGATTTTTCTCGACTGGCCTTGATCGGTATCCACTCCCGTTACCTTTCGAAGTTGGAGTACAATTAACTTTTAGCTATCGGGTATCAGCTATGGGCTGTAACTGCTCTCTCTCTCTCTCTCTCTCTCTCTCTATATATATATATATATATATATATATATATATATATATATATATATATATATATATATATATATATATATATATTAAAATTCAGCAGAAAATTTTACATATGAGACCATAAAAAATTTTACTCATGATCAACCACTTCCGGGTAATTAAACATTTTTGATTTTTTCAATAATGACGGCTACTTTTTATTACTCTATATCTCGGGAATGGAAACGAATTTCTATAATCTGTAAAAACAATTTTATAAAGAAAGATTTTGTTTAATAGTATACAAGTTTCATAAGACATGATTTTAGCGCACGCGTCATTCTTAGTAACGAACGCCTAGCCGCCAGTTTTTCAAATAATCTACGTTATTTCGTATCCAGGAATTTCAGTTGCTTAATATGTACTTTATGATACTCATTTAGATGTCATAAAGAAGTACTTTATGAAATCCAAATGGGTTTCATTTTTCATTAAGTACATATTAAAGAACCAAAATAGAAAAACTAATATAAATTAATAACGGATAATTTTTGAAAATTGTAATTTCTACGTGAACATAAAGTTGAAGGTCACAAAATTCAAAAACTCAATTTTTTAAATAAAACACCCTATTTTTTATTATTTAAATGAATTTTTCTTTAAAAAATAGTGGTTGTTTTTGCAGCATGTCCTATGTTGAAAGTTGATAGATTTTTAGTAAAATGTTCTAATTCTAATTTGTTGTTTCAATAAATAGAAAAGTCTGTAATACGAAATTTTGGATTAAATTTTATGTTTTTCCTGGATAATCTGTTAAGAGCTCCAAATTAAGTACCACTTCCGGTTTATCATATATAGTCAAAATATAATATGCTGTTTCAAATTATATACGAGTTTTAAATACCAAATTTGAGACATTTTGGATCATATATTAATATATTCTTTCAAGAAATTTTGTTTAGTACCATTTACGGTTTATCAATTTTAGACAAATATAATAAATGTCGTTCTCATTAATACAAAAGTCTTAAATACCAAATTTGAAAAGTTTTGTTGAGTGTCAGGTCGCGAGTCTGGGGAACCGGGTTCGATCCCGACCGACGCTAAATATTTCGAATTTTAAATGACACAAAATACAAAACATATACTCTTAGAAAATGGAGGGGAGATCTATGAACCACGCCACGTTATTCTTTAATACAATGTAAGTGCCATCATGTTATTGCGTCAGTTGCATTGAAATGGCGGAACTTACGACACCTGCTCTGCAAAGGGGCGCTTCCGAAAGGAGTAAAAAAAGTGAAAAGAGTGTACAAACCAAGAAAGCAACTGAAGGATGTTGGCAGGGAATATGTTTCATCAAGTGGCAAGTTGGTTCCAGAGAAAAAACAGCCATCGGAAAAGGTAAATACATTTTCTTGAAACAACCTATAGGTATTACTGATGTCTTTTATTGTTAGACGTACGCTGTGCACTCATGCACGTCTGTAGTGACTTTTGGGTTTGGGAAACCTTAAATGAACAAGATAGTATTATTAGCTTTTTTTCAGGCTCATTGCAAATGCCGTTTTGACTGCAAAGCTGTATCAGCAGATCAGAAATTAAAACTGTTCCAGGATTTTTATGGCTTGGCTAATAACGTCAAGCAGTCCACTTTTCTAATGGGTCTCATCCACATAACTGAAATAAAGCGAAGGAGACACGGCACATATGATTCCCCAGCGCAAAGTAAACGGCAGTGTTCTGTATTTTATTCGGTACCTAATGGAACAGAAACCGTTGTTAATGTTTGGAAGGTCACATTTGCCAAAATATTTTCCGTTTCTTATAAAAAAATCTGATGTGGCCAACACATTACCTTCCGTCAGTTCTATGTATTTTAGGCGCTTTCTTTTTAGGCGGAAAATGAACTGATCTTACCTCGTACTGAACTGAACTGAACTAATCCTAAAAATAACAGTATATTTTTTTAAAATAAGAAGTTATAGTCTGTTAATTTGATTTTGACATTAAATTCTTTTGACTTTGTGTATTTAAGTATGGAAGTATTTCTTATGGTAAGCAAACATGATATAACGTTTCAAACTAATTAATTTCTTCTATTCATGTCATTTTAATATCAAATTCTTACAAAAAAGACAAAATACAAAGCAGTCAGTCATATTGACGTGAGATTGACATTCGGGATCAGTTCAGGAGCTATATGATCCTGTTTCAAAGGTGGTGCTTCGCGGAGGCGGGGACGAAGAAACTGGGTAGTACAAGATCATTTATCCCCTTTTAAAAAGAACGATTTAGGGTAGATGTGTGCTACTCGGAGTTGATCTTCTTAATCAAAAGAAAGCGGCTTTTGTATAAATGTCATACATAAAGTTCCTTGTAAAAGATTATATTTCTTGTACATTACCTTAAGGCAGTTGTATGTATTTTATACAAATTCCATACAGAACAAAAGATCCTATATTTCCAGTAGTAAAATTATAACACAAACATACTGTCAACTGCACTTGACATTGACACTTTTCAATCAGAATTTTCTTAATATAGCAGCTGTTTCCAGAGTTATAACATAGCTGACTAATATGTATGATATTTAATTTCTTTATAATTTTTTAACTCTATATCCATTTAATATGAAGTATAAAATGCATCCAAATCGTATAGAGAATAAAATATTCTTTAAGATTTATAATAACATTAAATGTGAAAAAATGATATTTAACACCGTTTTTTCAAGAAAAACTGTTAAAATCTTCAAATGAGGGTACTTCCGGTTGACCAATTCTTACCAGAATCTAATCAGCTCTTCATATGGATGTACAGAAGGAGAATACGAAAGAATTATAATTTTTTGAATTGTAGTATTAGAGTTATCGCATTAGAAAAATTTGTCACACACAGACACACACACACACACACACACACACACACACACACACACACACACACACACACACACACACACATACATACACACACACACATACAGACATCATCGTAAAAATAGCAAAATCGTATTCTAGGGACCCTAAATCGTGCTCATTCATCAAAAACTCACCACCGAATTTTTTGACCAAAGACAATACCTTCCTTACCTAAAGGTGACGGAAGGTAAAAATACAAATTCTAATTGAAAAGAAAAAGGAAGGCAATACATCATATTTTGAAACAAGGGGAAATAAGAAGAGACATCGAAAATTTACCGAACGTGACGAAGAAGATTTTAAAAACCATATCAATTTATTCTCTAGACTAGAAAGTCACTATGGACGTGCAAGATCTCAAAAAGAATATCTGAGCCCAGATCTCAATATCAACCGTATATATAAAGCATTCAAAACACGCAATCCTCGATCAGAGGTAACATACAAATATTACAGTAACATTTTCAAGAATTTTTTTCCAAATTTGAAGTTTGGTCGTAAGGGAACTGATACATGTGCCACGTGTGACTTATTAACTGCAAAAATTACTTCAGATCCTGCTAACAGAACCCATCATAAGAAGCACTTAGAGCTACATCAAAGAAAAGCCGAAAAGGCTATGAAGCAGATGTCATGTGATATAAAAAAATCTCAGTTACCAAGTAGTAACACATTAACTGCTTCCATGGACCTGCAACAGGTTTTATTTACTCCAACCCTTACACATGGTGCAATGTTCGCGGCAACTGTCAAATTTCAATCTTGGAGTGCACATTGAGAATACAGGAGATGGATACATGATTTTGTGGAATGAGAGCGTTACAGGAAGAGGAGGAAACGAAATAGCTTCGTGTGTTTATAAGATAATGAATGATAATATGCTGATAAACAAAGAAAATTTGATCATGTAGAGTGACAACTGTTGTGGCCAGAACAAAAACAAAATGTTCATCTTTTTGTAGGCTTATCTGGCATACAAAAAAGTTTTCAAAACTGTTGAGCATAAATTTTTGATAGTGGTCATTCCTACCTCAGTTGTGATAGAGACTTCGCCATAATAGAAAAACGGAAATGCGTGTCAAATTCCATGGTACCCAACGATTTAAAAGTTCTTATTGAAACCGCTCGACACAAGCAACCGTTTCGAGTTATCGTAATGCTGGCCGATGATTTCTTTAATTTCAAATTGGCCGCCGAACACTTTTTGAATACAACAACTACGCAAATATCAAAGGTGCACAATATAAAATTTGACAGTGCGGAACCATTTTTAGTTCAAGTCAAAGAAACACACAATATTTTGGAACCATGGAAACGTGTAAACCTTTTAAAAAAAGGGAAGACTCTGGCTCACGTTGCTGAGTATAGTTTGCCCAAACTACAATGTCAAAGTAAAATAACTGAAGAGAAAAAAGGAGATCTTTTGAATATGATACCTATTTACCCGAAGAACATAAAAACTACTATCAATCTATTGTGACACCATAGATTTTATATAAAAATTTCAAGCGCCAAGGCCAATTTGGATATAAACCCTTTTCAATAGATGACTGCAAGGCACTTATATCTTAATTTAAGATATTATGCATAGTACATAAGGTTTTCTTACAAATAAGTTTTCAAAGTCGGATTTGTAAGTCATTTAAGTTTAAGTATACCAAAAAGTTCCTTGTACGAGTGCAAATACATGTATGAATCATTGTAACACTAATAAAGTTCTTATTTTCTTACAATATGTCAGTTAATTATTTCATTCTCAAATTATTCTAATATTTGTTTTTGGCACTTACACCTTTTTTTATTTCTGGTATTCATTTGTGTACAAAGCAGATTGGCACACTGAGCAATGGGTAATAAACCGTGATGATATATTTATTTTTATTTATTTATATTTTTCACGAAAATCTGTTCAGAAATTTAAGTAAAGTATTACTTCCGGTTTATCAATTTTAGCCAAAATCGTAAATTCTAAAA